>JAWWEW010000001.1:61849820-61951853 GCA_035583185.1 Anabacerthia variegaticeps
GTTCCAGAACCTTCCCTGGGAGCCCTATAAAAGCCGAGCCCCAGGTGAATAAACACCTTTTGTGCCTTCACCCCCAACCCATGTGGAGTGGGGTGCTGTGCGGGAGGTCATTCGGTCAGTGGCTCATCAATGTTGTAGTCATATAGAGAGGGAAAAAGAACACCCACAGACAAAAAAATAAAAACAAAGGCGCTCTATCACCTGTTTCTGGAGGCAAAATTACTTACGTGAATTACTGTGGTAAAGTGAGGGGAACTATGCATTGATGAGTGATTTGCAAGATGAATAAACTAACAAAAATATTTGAAAATATATTTTCTTTAAATTAGCTATGCTGTTGCATTTTTCTGTTTTCAAGAGGTCAAATGCTTGAGAAGTACCCACTTCATAAGTATACAGACTGATTACATTAATAAAACAGGGCTTTTTTAAATTCTTCTAATTATAAAGGTAGTAACTTTTCTTTAGTTAAGAAAAGAGAAAGCTCATCAAATCTGTCTCTAAGGAAATTGCGAAAGTTTATAAAAAAATTAATTTCTTAGTACTTAATCTGGTTATTTAAAATGTTCCTGTGTCAATTCAGCAATAAAAAATAAATATGAATTAATTGAGTTAAAATAACTTAATTATGTATTATTAGATTTTACCATAATTAAATAATATAATTTTAGATTCTCATCATCTTAGCATTGTGTTTATTATAAACACACTGAATTAATTTCCTGATCCACTTGAAGTTGCGGAGCAACCTTAAAAATGGTCACACAGAAGCATTTGCTATGCTAACCGGTTAACAAAAGTGACAAGAATTGTAGTTTAAAAGCAACAGTGATTAATTTTGATGTTCATAATTTTCATACTATTTTTTCTTCCCCTTAACTGTGCTTCAGTAGAACAATACAAAGGAATGAGCATTAAAAGACTAAACAGTGAAAACTCCTCATCTATGATGTCTTAATTACATTTTATGTCTTGATTACTTTTTATTTAAAGATGAGTCAAAGTAAATAATACAAATTTTGGAATTTAGAAGGTTACAACCTCTTGTTCTTAAATTCCTGTTTCCCATAACTTATTGATATATGTTTTATATTGCTATGCACTCTTGCATATTCATGGTATTTATGTAGCAAATCAAAATTCAGAGTATTTACAATTCACATTAAATTATGGAGGTATCAGACTATATCAAACGGTTTAATTATGTAAAATTTGTGTTTTCTCTTTGCTATACTACAATTGTCACAAAGTACAGTCTCAAGTTAGAGAGAAGAGTTACTGAACTGTCAAGAACCTAGCTGGGTTGACAGGATAACTCCATAAAGATCTTACTAAGGATGTTAATTTTCCTTGCTTACATAGAGACTTCAGATGTTTATCTTAATGGCTAGGTGACACAGATTTTTGCCTGGTTTAGACATCTTATGTAGTCACACTGAGTAAAGGTCTCATATAAGCCATAAGTTAAAATAGGTCATCCAAGAGTTTCCACTTAGTTCCAGCAATTAATAATTTCCTACACTTTGCAGTGTAGGGGGCAAAAAGAAAATGTAGCATGAGTCTATACAAGTACTTTGCTTTGGCTAAGGGATGCACTTCTGGAACAAATCTTGTAGCCATTCCCACTAACCATTGTTTTGTGTATCTTGTGGGGTGGTCTACAGTGTTTGAACTGGACTCTTTCCTAAAGTAAAAAGTAGTGCCAGCTATTAACAAGCACTGAGCTCAAGAAACTGTTCTGGAGCCAGTTAGCATTAACTCCCTTGAAATACATACGCTGTCCATGTCAGATCCTTGACACTAGCTGTTTCACCATAATCTTAATTTGGCTGAATTATTTACTGATATTGACATGGCTACACTAATGTAGTTTCTAGTGTTCCAAGGTTAGACAAGTTATGCCTATGTAAATTACTGTGTTTCTGATACCAGTGTCTAAAAAGTTAAAGACAGATCAAATTTCCATTCTCTGTGATTCTCATTATGGCCTTCCAGATAGTGGGTTTGAGTAACATGTGAGTACAGTATTATTGTAGGAGCTTGTGCCATTGTAAATTCACATGACTACTTCACTCAAGTTGAAGGGGATACAGAAGATCCTTTTCATTGTGCTGGAGAAAGGAGCTGAGTCTCAGCGGTGTAGAGATGGAATTTTTCTAGGCAAGAAAAGACCAGGAATAAAATGGTATCTGGGCATCAGACAACCTCTCCATATTTTTAAAAGTCTGGAAAGAAGGTATTTTCCACCATCTGTTGCAACCCCTTTACAGAAAGAAAATCAAGTAAATTGAGCACAAAATGAAAGAAATGCATGTCTAAAGCAGGATTACATGCTGGTAGTCCTTCCCCATATCTGTCTTCCCTAACTCCTGTAAAAGAGTTCTTCCCCGTTTTCATATATTTTAATGGAACTATATAGATCCACTTCTTCCATATTGACTGACCTGTCATTAATACATGACTTTTGTTTTCATGTCCTTTCAGCTTTGTTTCAAGTATTTTTTTTTTCCTCTTCTCCAGCTATTTTTCTCAGTAGAATTTTTTCCCGTAATATGCCACTACAAAGCAAAACACCATAATAGACTAACATTGTTAATAACCTTGAGGCACTGTAGGCCAATTAAAATATTTTAAATGTTATTATCACACCACCTTATCTGGAATTTGAGAATAGAAAAATTAAGATCTGAAAAAGCAACTGAACTTTTTATGCAGCAGCCATCTAGTCAGTACTGGCTACAACTCTGAGGTACCTTGTATGCAATGTCAATAAAATCTCAAAATCCTTTCAGTGTTTACCCTATCACAAGGTGAATGTGAAAACCATTGTGCTTAATTCTTGCTGACAAATACTTTCACAGTATTGGCAAACAGTCAACTGCAGCTGAATAGAACAAAGCAGCTGCTTGCAAAGCTCAGCCAGGAGCCAATAACTTTTAGTCTTCTTTCTCCTCTGCAGCTCACTAAGGGATTGTGTCAAAAAGTCAGACACATATTTCAGATACCCAAAAGAGACATTCTTGCCTTACCATTCTTTTGTCTGTACATGTTTATGGAAGAACATCCCCAGACACAGACTGATTACGTGATCTGTTCACTGAAGAGTCTGAGAAGTCCTGGTGGGATCCTGCTCTGAAAGTGTTATACTTTGCATGATGATAATAAATTTGTCTTAGGGCCATTGACTTTGTTCCTGCCATTCAGAGATTGTCCTTCTTTCATCCTGAATATACCTCTCATGCCAAAAAAGTCTCAGGAGAGCTGTAATACACCAAATACCACAAAAATGCATCCCTTGCACAGGCTCCCTATTACTTCTCCAACCAAAATCCAACTGTGTGTATTTATCTTAAGAACAAGTTTTAGACTTGGCCCTTAATGGTTTTGTGAAAGATAGCCAGATAGCAGAAAACATTTTTGAACCTTCACAAAACTACAAAAAACAAAACCTTCTTCTAATTGCAGGCCAAGTGTGATTCACTACTTAAGATGTGAGTCTGCATAGGTTATGTTTACACAGCATTCTAGGACGATTATCTGATGAAAGGGTTTAAAAATAAATCATACAAAAATTAGCTTAATGTTTAAAACTTATCGTGATTTAGAAGTCTTCTCTAATGAGACTAGGAATTGATTTGTATTCTTTTGTTGGAAGAAAGGGGAAAGTATTCCTTGGCATAGATTCCTGTATATTAAAGAAGTAGGATTAGATTTTGAAAAGTAACATGAAACTGCTTGTGATATAAGTCCTTTCTCTAACTAGTGCCATTTGGGATGGATGTTCTTGTAACTTTGGTAGGAAACACAGGTAGATTATAAACAAAAAATCACAGTTAAGGTGGTTTTTTCCCCAGCAATGATAACAATTCAGGTGGTGGTTTGGAATTGAAGTTGCCTCATCTGTAGTGCTGGGCTTGTTGTCTTCATAGAAATTGTTAAAGGAGGTAATTTTACATTGTTACATGAAAACATAGAGCTTGACACTCAAGCATGGATAAGTGCTTCTAAAGCTCTTTCTCATATAGAAGATTTCAAATTCCATACAATTATTTTTTATTTCAGTTGTTAAGAATTAAAATATGATAAATAATTCAAATACCTGGATCCTTTAGTAACGTCAACAGTATCACAACCACGGACTACATAATTCAAAAGGTATTCTTCAGAAGATCTCAGTTTTGAAATTACTGTTACTTGAATTAAAACAAATAAAACACTCTCAGTGTTTTCTGAAAAGCAGGTATCAAAAGGAAGGACAAAAATCTTGAGTCTTGTCTTTTTTGCAAACCACTCATCAAACTTTTCCTGTTTTTTAGAAATTCATCCTGACACATTGTTACCTGTCTTTTTATCAAAAGGCTTCAGGTTTGTTTCACCTGGTATTTCTGAATTCCAGTAATATGTCTTCATTCAGGTGCTATCTTATCTTTCCATAGTTGGCTGTGTTCTGTTTACTGACAAATGATAACTGTTATAGAGGCAGATAAGTTTTAGGTATTCTGTAGATATAAGTGCAAGCTACTCATGTAGGACTTGATTTCACTTAAACACACACACATACAGAGTTTATTTCCTGACTTGAAATAGAAGAAAACTGAATGAATATCCACTTTCATTTTGCCTTATTTTTGAAATTTGATAGTAAATAGTTTTAAATTTCAACACATAAAAAGTATATGAGGATTAAAACGGGAAAGGGAAGGGGAGGGGAGGGAAGGTCAGGTTAATTTTTCTGAGAATAAGGAAGATTGTAAAACTGAAACAAACAAACAAACCAACCAACCAAACCAAACCAACCAAAAACCCCCCAAAACCAAACAAAAAAATAAACCAACAAAAAATAAAAAAAAAAACCCACAAAAAACTACCCAAAACCCAGAACAAAAACCAACAAAAAAGTCAAAAGATAAATAAAATAATAATTTCCTTAAGAATACTGAGAACCCTGGTTTCATAAGCATTATTCTAATGTTTCCCAATTTCCCTGTTTCATTTCTTTCATCCTATCCGGTTTTTCCCCAACCCAGACTCCTTTCTGCCCTTTCAGTAACAGTTCGTCCATTTCAATAGTTGACCCATTTCAATCCGTGTATAAAAATTATTCCTGAAAAGTGTATAACTCTTCAAATGGGGTGACTTTTTAAAATTTCCAGAAAGTTAGCAAAGGCTAGTGGATATATAATTTTCTCCATAATTTCTTTTTTTTTTTCAAAGGTTGTGGTGGGCTTTGCCCAGATTTTCCTCCAGCTGAAGAGAGTGACTTGAGATTCCTCGTAGTCTTAAATGAGATCTCCAGGATCAGTTAATTAAAACCCATCTATCTTCTGTAGTTTCACTGAGCATTAAAGCTGGAGTAGCAGGCAGAAAGAGATTCAGAGGAATGTCTGAGGCTCTTGGTAAAAGACTGTAGCTTTTTTACTTATAGTACTTTTTCTTAGAATTGAAATAATGTTTTGCTGTCAGATTTGGTGTACTGAAAAGCATGAGTAAGAAGGAAAATGGCATAGTAAGAACAAAATTGCTTTGTTTTTTGTATTTAGTTGCTGGTATATAATTGTGCATGTCAGTTTAAAACACTGCAAGTTGCTGTCCCAAAGCCTTTTGTTTATTTATTGAGCAAAGTCATAGGCTATTTCACAGATTTTTTTGAATGCAATCGTATGTTTTGTCTTTGCGATCAAACTACTTTCTTACGTTGGCTTCTTTCAACTATTTGTTAGCAATGTGTCAATATGGGACCTAATGCATGTCATTCCTTTCTGTGTAAACTCTGGATACAAACCCTGGATGTTTCTCGAGCTCTGCGTCTCTAGCACGGCACGGGGCTCCGGAGAGAGCATTGCAACCAGTAGGGGTCAGAGTGAGACCACGCTGGCTCCTCCAAAGTCCCCGTTATGTCCCTGGAACTCCCCCGACCTGCTTCTACTACACAAAGCACGTACAACTGTTGTAAAACTTTTCCGGTTTGGTCCAGCTATTTTTTTTTCCCCCTTTTTTTTTTTTTTTTTCTCTTTTTTCTTTTCCTAAAGAACTCTGCAGTGAACTTTTCCTAAATCCCACCAGTAAGTCCATCAAAGTTTTGAAACTTATTTCCAGTTGCCAAGTAAGCTCACCTCTCTTCACAAGTCTTAAAGGGACTCATGAATCATAGCTTAAAACCCTTTACATAAACTTTCACAACTAAGCCCGTGGAATACTAAAACATGACAAGCAACTGAATCACAAATACATCAAACACTCCAGTTAGAGAATATAAGAAAGCTATTCGTCCAAACTAATTTCCACTACATTAAAACAAAGTGTGTGTGGGGGAAGGCTTTTCATTACTTTTTACAAGATAATTCTAAAATGAGCACTGTAAAGAAGTGCCTAATCAGAGCAAGGCTCTAAACACACTAATAACTTCTTCAAAGAGGGATTGCGCTAGGAAATGTAATGATAAAGTCCAAACAAAGTGCTTTAAATTGTTCTCTCCTCACATATACAAAGAAAGGTCAAGTGTAACTAGACAGAGCAGATTTGATTTCCTATATCCTATGTAATCTAAATAAGCAGATCTGCTGATAACACTAGGAAAGGACTCTATATCTCAGAGCTAAAACCCACCAAGCAGATTTGAAAGGCAAATGGTTTTCACTGGAAGAAATTAATCAAAGACAGAATTAAGTCCACTGCCCGTTTGAAATGTGTTGCTGTGTTTCTCCTCTATTCTGAAACTTACTTGAAGAAAAAGGGAGAATCACCTTTAAAAATGAAAGCAAATGAACATTTCTTTCTTTGCAATGAAAATGAGCAAAACCAAAGTTTATCTATTAGAAAAAAAGAAAAAAAAAAGAAGACTAAAAAGGAAGATTGATTCGAACAAAAAAAAATATTGCTTATGACAAGAACAAATATTTATTGTTGGTGTTTTAGGCTTTCTGAGCCTTTTAACTTGTACGCATTCCTGGAGTTAAATCCTGGATCTACACAGAACAATATCCTTGAAGCACCTACAAGCCTGCAACTTTTTATATCTCAAGCTTTGTGATTCACTGGTTACTTTTTCACAGTTTTTCTAAAGAAATGTCCATGCTATGTTCTTTAAATTATATGCAGTGATTTTTCTTTCTTTAGACCTTTCGGGGTCCATTTAAATTCGTGAAAGAACATGATAGAATAAAAGAAAACAGTATGATTTTTTTTTAAAGCTATATCTTATTGAAGAAATTTATACAACCTAAGAACACAAAGAAAAAAATTTTTGATTAAGAGATCCCTCTTTCCCCTTTTGAAATAATAGAGATTTATGAGGACAAAGTATATGAGCAGGTTTTTTTTTTGGAGTTTTTTTTAGAGTTTTCTACTTTTGTTTGTGTTTCCAATACTATAAAATGTCATGCCATGTCAAACCATGCCATCTATGTTCTATGACTGCATAGCATGAGGAAATGAATAATGGAAAAACCATTATGAAAAAATCTCATTCCATTACTGTCTTTTAATTGAAATTGTTACAGAAAATTTTTTTAATTTCCAGAGTGTTAAAGTGGCTCAGGATCACCTATGAGACATAAATAAATAAATAAACAAGCTAACAAACATATGTATAAATCTTTTGAAGTTTTTCAGTAAAAGACAATTACAGGTGGAGATTGTCAAATTCGTTTTGATGGAACCCCTAAAGAACTTTTTAAAGTTTGTGTACATGGCAACATTATTTTTCTCATAGTGATGATAAAGAATGACAGAAATACTTTATACTAGATCAAAGTGTGTTGAAGTGAAAGAGTATATTCATATATCTCTAGAGACAGAGATTTATAATGCTATTTAATCATTCTAATTTTGACAGAGTTTCAAAATAGTGCCAAAGCAGATGTGAGAGAGAATTTGGATGATTGCAGGTTGATTCTGTTGTTGCTTCCATTTCTCCTTATTGGCTGATGCCAACATGAAAGCTCTAAATTAGGAAACTGTAATAGGAATGTATATGACAGTACTTTGGTTAGCCAATCATACTAGTGACTATCATAAGTGGGAGAGGGTAGGATTATGTCACAGCTGGAGATATAATTACTGTATAAATTACTCTTTAATGGCTTCTGTGCTATGTATCGGGGAAAATGACTCTCAGTTTTACCAATTAACCTACTGAAAATACCTCCCAGTAAATCCAGCTGTGTAACTGAAGAGACAAAGTATTGCTCATGTTATTTTCACATTGTTTTATCTGAATACATAGTTTTCATTAATTAAGTTCTATAAATTTCCAGTGGAATGAAAAAAAAAAAAAAAGAATCTGGTATGACTATAAAATTTTCTGACACACAAAATGAGAACACATTGTATTCCCTTGACCTTCTACCTTTGAAAACTTCTCAGCATGAAAAGTGTATCTACCCCAAAATGACATTCTTATCATTAACAGCTGTAGTCACCTTACTTGATATTTAGATGAGAATCTATAAGTATTAGTCTCAAAAGTATTGGCCTGAATTTCAAGTCAGATGGACCCAAATGTCATTCTAAGCACTAAATATATCATTTTTTTAATTTTTTTTTTCCTTTAATTTGACAAAGAAATTAAGTTCTCTTCCATCCTACTCTGGTTTTTATTTTTTTTCCCCACCACTGGCTTTGATGAAATCCTGGTTTTAGCTTCTGTTGAAGCCCTAGAACTGTAAGCCATTCAGTCTATCCATGATCCAGTAAATATCTTTGATCAATTGTCTAATTTAATTTAAAACATTACAAGATTAAAAATTAGATATTCGTCTACAGGTTTTCTTGGTCTAATGCTTAGCCCTTAAAAAAAAAGGGTAACAAAGTTTTGGTGCCACCAAGCAGCTCTTAATCAAGAGTGGAAGAATTATGTTACTTTAAAGAAAACATCTAAAATAGATCACCTGAACTTTGATGAGAAGCTGGGTATTTCCTCCTCTGACTATAAAGCAGGCTGTGGATGACTAGCTTGCATATCTTAAGACTCAGTTCAGATCCCCACACACAGCTGTCTAATAAAATTTGGGGTTCCACAAGGTATTCTAGCTGGCCTCCAGCTGCTACTCTGGAACCACATGTGTCTTCCATAGATAGATGGTCTGTTATATATGTCACCTCTGAGGTAATCTTCACCTTTTCTAAATAACTATTTATGAAAAATTGAACTGGGGTCCAGCTTCTCATGAGAAAAAATTCTCTGACTGCATTGTACAGGAAACATTTGGTTTAAGAAGGAAGCCAACTAGCAAGTTTTAGATGCTTCTTCTGAATTACAATTTTAGATTGATTTAGATATCTGAGGAGGGAACATCCTGAAGTACCATTTTTTGTCTTTGTTTATAACAGAAGAATGATTGCTTCTGATGTAACCATTTGCTATATAGGCGTCTATTTTTGGTATTGCTTTTGGTATTTTTGGTATTCCTACACATGAATGTCTCGTATTACCGCAGATGTTCTAGAGAATTTTAGCTGACCTCTAACTGTTTCTCCAGAGATGTAGTCACCCATAATTCCTAGGTTACACATGCTGGTAGCTCATATCTCAGAATTCCTCCCAGGGAATCTCAAATGACAGTGAGTGCCTATATTTCAGTAACTGCATTCCACTCAAAAAGGCAGATGAGCAAGAGCCCAACAACAGTAGTCATGGTTTTCTTTAGTCTGGTTTATTTGTTTATTTCTTTTACCCAAGTAATTTGGAGTAAATTCTGGTATATCTAGGATCAAAGGTATACAGTAAATATAAATATACATTCCAGTTAAAACCAAAAATAATAAAGGAGACCAAAAAAAGACAAAGTATCACAGAAACTTACAGGGCACTACAGGAAAATCTCTGCAGTTAAATGGGAAATATGAAAGAGCCTCAACCTAACAATTTGTTTTACTTTCTGTTCCTTGAATTAGTATCAGATAATAAACTCAGAAAAGCTGTGCTGGGGCAAGCAAGCAGATCTTGTTATTTCCAGGAACCAATGAGCTGGATAGATTCTCTGAAGTGGAAGAATTTGCAGGCTGGGATCACTGTAGAAATAACAATGGAGAAATACCAAAGGCTAAGAAGAAAGCTTAAGTTTAATTTATTCCTTATACCTGTTATTCAAGCACCTAGCAAAGTTCTAGGGAGGACAAGTTTCAAGATTCATGTGCAGACTCAAATGAGATTGCATACAATTTTCAGCTCCTTACTGTCTACTAAAATAATAAAAATAAATCATTTGGCATTAAACATTTGTGGCCTACAACTGAAGTTTGTTAATCTCTGTCCTATATTGTCAATAATCCCAACTAATGGCCATAGTGCATGAATCTTTAAAATCCTTGTCTTTGATAATAAGAGATTGCTCAAGGACTTCTAGAATTGGCTTTAGAGCTTTTCGGCATCTTTCTTGAACTAGGAAGAACTTGAATAAACAAAATCTAGATTACTAAATCATGTAATGGGTATCAATGTTAAATTGTCAGCATATCCATGTCTGTATCAGCTCAAAATCAATAAACTGAAACAAAGAAAATATTAAATAATTTTTTATTTTTTTTTGGGGGGTGGAGGGAGGAATGAATAAATTTTTTTATTTCCTTCTAAACCCCATTATTTGTTTAGAGAGTGAACAAATTAGATACTAACTATCATTATTGTTAAAAGTAGGGGGTTTATTTTTAGGAAATACAGATCACCTTTAAAGCATACTAGGAATGCTGAAATCCTTTTATCACATATTGAAGCTGTTGTCTGGAATATTCAATCAGATTGACACCATAAGTAGATTGAAACTTTGAAGTCACTGATAGAATCTAATCATTTTAGTAGAGAGTGCTACTCATACATACAGATACGACTGTGGTGTTTTCTTCTTCTTTTTTTTTTTTTTTTTTTTTCCAGTACCATATTTAAGGTCCTGTAAAAAAATATGTCTTTACTTCAAAAATGTCAAGATTTCTGCATCTTTTTTTGTCAACATTAGTTTTAAAAAATTTTCAACTTTTTATATTGTTATCATAGGTCTATAAGGGTATTTTATTTTTTGCATGAAAAGCAGTAATATGGTAATGTAATTGTCCCTGCTTAGAACAAATAGGATTTTTTTTTTTTACATCATAATTAGATTTCACATAATTGGAAGTAGAAGATTCTACAAATTTTTGCCTACCTTTCTGCATGTCTAACTTCTTTATGTTGACTTGAGCAAGCTTTGATTGAGTCTCCTGAAACTTTATTACTGGATTTTGTTTCATTCAGTCACTCATGTATTCATATATTTCTTTAAAATCAGCATTTCTTGTCTCCCTGGAATATTCTTTTTTAGATGACTAGGAAGTTCCCATAACTCTGAAGTTTTCAAAAATATTCATAATCATATGTTTACATCACATAAATAAATAAATTTAAGGCAAGGGCTTGACAAAAGTAGAGGGAAGATTTAATTACAAACTTTTTCAAATATTTTCAATTGCTTGTTTTTTTGTTATCACAATTTTGATTTTTTTTTTTCCCCAAATGTAATATATCTATGTAACAAAAGTGTAACAAATATAGGTAATTTTAAAATAGAGTGGGCAAACTTTAGCATTCATGAATCAATTTCAGAAGATAAATATATATCATTTTCTTTCAAATAATATGAGCAGAATTTATCCACCTCACAAAAGGAAAGATCAGGTCAGAAGTTTTCAGTCTTGTCTTTGGAGAAGCTTAAACCATTTGTCTTGGTTTTGTCTTGTGGGAAGGACTGAAAAATAAGATAGTATTTCTGGAAACACATAAATTGTTTGAATTACTAAAATCCTACCTCATATAGATGATTAATTTGTTTTTTCCTTGAAGCAACATTTGCCAGTTTTGGAGTAATTCATATCTATTTGAACATCTTTAATTTTTATAGAGCTTAGTGTTCACTACCAGTCAGAAAATGTGAGCTCTATTATCTGAGTACATTGAGATCATTGTATTCCATTCTCACCCACCCTGGCAGTAAAAATGGCTCTAGATAGTAAAATATGTATTTGTATTTTTTAAAATAACAGGAGTTGCTAATACGAATGAGAAATAGGATCTTGGTTATTTTGTTGTTTGTTGCACTGCAGAACACTTAAAAGATTTCATCAGATTTGTTGAGTTTGTTTTCCCCAACGGGTTTCCTTCAACGGAATTGTAACTTTGTCCTTGCCAAGAAAAGTCAAACAGAATATTAAAAAGGCAGCAGAGCATATACCTGAACAACTGCAAATGAGATAGACAGAATGAAAACTCACCTTGCAAGTGATATAGATTTAGCAGCCTTCCTAGACTTCAAGAAGACTATGAGGTAGGTAAAAGTCAACACACATTCCCTCTTGCCCCCCACCTCCCCAAGGAAAGGTAAATCAACAACTCATTGTAGTTAGTGCACTCAGAGGTAAGTAACTATTGGAAAGGTAGTGATCTTTTCAAACATTCCTCTACAAAGTCTTTCAAAGTAAAGATATTTTTCAAGTCTTTATGTATCTCTCTGTTAATACTTACAGAGGATGAATTCTGTTCAAGCATAAAAGATATTTCTATACATAGGTAAACAGAGATATAATTAAAAATCTTCAAAATGTTTAATTTTTTCATAAAGTTTATTTCTAGAACTAATCCATATTTCTATAACTTTCTTCTGAAATTATGGAAGGATTTGAGGACAATAGTGAGATCAATTTGAGCTGTGCTCCTGCATACTTTAAATTCTGGTCTCAAGTGCAATAATTATGCAGTTTGCAAATAACTTTGCATTGGTATGTGAAGTGAGACATTGTTAAAGTGAGATAATGTTCTTTAACTTTCTACAAAGTGATTGTATGTGACATTTTCTTGAGATTTTCTCTTTCCAAATTGTTGTGCTGCAATCCAAATAAGGTTTTTGTTCCCCAAAGATATAATTATCACCTACCACTGATCCAGTATCTTTTTGATACATTGATCTGTTTTTTCCACTTTCTATTAACATCTTATGGTTTTATTTCTAAGGATAATAAATGTGTGAGTAGAAAGAGGAGTCCAGATGTACAAAATTATTTGATCTCTTAACTGCAAAACAAAAGCGAGTGTCAGTGTTAGAATCATAATATTTTAAGGATATCAGTGTCAACTTTACAGGTGCATAATTATTTTGAGAAAATCTTGGGTACATAAACAGTTTATAGGAGCTCTTTGCATTTGAGTATATTTTTCCAAAAGTTAAAGATTTTATACACATACACAAAATTCTCTAAGGACAGGAAAAAATACTGGGGTTTATATTGTAAGTATTTCAAACAGAATTTTTTGTTTCAAGAGAGATCAGCTGTTATGAAAACCAAAACAGGTCATGAAGTTTGTTCTGACTTCTAGTGGCACACGGGTTATAAATATGGTATCCTTAGTGATTTAACACCTACAGTCTTAGGTACATCAACAGAAGAATAAGGCTACAAGGTGGGCAAAGATAATACTATTTCCAAACACAACAGCTTTGCCTAAAGTCACTTCATATTTTATAAACTGTGCTATTAAGTCAAGAATGCTCCAGTCCACCAATATACAGTTCAATAGCATCTTGAAATTGAAAACTAGAAATCATAACTAATACAGAAACCAAGCATCATTCCACCATGTTTTTCCAGTGAATGTGCAATTTATTGCATATAACTAGGAATGTGAATGTGATTAAATAAATAGACTATGTACATCAAAAAAATATACATAATAGATTTAATTTATGCATGTAGAGAGGATAGTTTATCTATGTATACAGATGTAAAAAGTGACAATTTTGAAATTGGTACAATTTTCTGCTCAACTGAATACATGCATACACAGTTTAATTTCTATCCCCTGAAATTTTATAAATACCATTAAAAACGTTTTTAAACAATATGTTACCTTTGGGAAATATTAAAGGCTTAATAACACAGTATTCAGAAAAATGCATGTTGTTACTTTAGGTGTCTTAATCCCCTTCTTGTTGTTATAGTCACAGATTTCTTTGCATATTATGTATGCTTTAGACATTAAAACAGATGAATATTGAAAAGATTGGTTTATCCTTGCCTATTGACTTTACTCCTGTAAAGTGAGCACGATATTCCTCTGTTGTAATAGAAGTTTTGTACAGTGATAGAAACAGAAAATGTCAGAACACAATATTTATTTTTAAACCTGAGGAGAACTCTAAATTGCTCATATTCCAATTGTGTAAACTGATACAGTCCTACTCATGGATAGTAATGAAAATATAAGAGTGTGTTACCAAATAGATCTTAACCTTGAAAGAATCTCCTTCGATACAATCAAGAAAAAAACGCAGTTTTATCATCTTAGTCTGAGTCTTACTCCATCTAACCATAATTTCTATTTAAACTGTTGTTCTGATTTAAATTATTTGTTTTTAACAAATCTGGAAATCATCTAAGAATTAGGAATATTGAAAGTTTCACAATTTCCTGATTAGGCTGAGGTAAAAAAAAACAAACAAACAAAAAAAAAACAACAAACAACAATATCTAGCTTAATAAACAAAATGGGCAAAATTTCCTTTTGTTTTCACCATGAGCAAATGATGCAACAAACTGTTTGTTTTCTAAGAGCTTTCTTAGCTTCATCTTTAAAGCACAGCATAGGATTTTTTCAGTGCCATCAGACATGTAATACATCATGCCCATTTGTCTAAGTGTTCAGCTGACGTACTACAAAACTCATGGCCTTCCTTCCTTTGTAGTCATAACACCTCCTTTATTATCTCAGCTAATCTGCACTTGGTATTCATCAGTGAACCTGTAGTAGCAGGTTCATCTTGAATCTTAAGAATCCTGCGGGCCGTTGCCTTGAGCTGAACAGCCACACACATTTTAACAGAACCTATGCAGTTTTCAGTGCATGATAAGTCTTTAAACCCCATTGTAATTCTGGCAATGAGCCCTTCTTGGAACTGACTGTTCTGTTATACAAATATTATTTCAATTTTTAAAAGCATAAAATTAATTCATACAATTATTATGGTAATTTATTAATATAACCATTACATGTCATATGGCAGAGTGTTAGAATATGTGTGATTATAGACATAATGTTTTCCACAGAAAATAAAACCTGATTAACTGCATCTTCAAACAGCAAAACCAAAAACCAAATGAAAAAATCCTCTTACCTAAATTCAGTGCTATTTTCAAACCCAGTCTTGCAACACTTTGTAAATGCACTTATGTTATTCGCATTGGCGGAGAAAGGCTATGAATAGCATCAGTAAAGGCACAAATAAGTTTAAAAAACTTATGTTCTGTATACAGTATATCTACTGTGGATTGTATACCATAAAAACATGTTATTTCTATAAGAATCACATGATCTTGTCTTTAATATAATGAAACTGAAAAACTCAATCCTATTGAAATAATATGTCATTTTCCTGACATTTAAATTCAGCAAATCCATGGATGCAAGATGTGGAGCAGTCTGCCTAGTGGAAAGGTCAGCCTAATACAAAAGACCAAAGAAAAATACAAAAGCTATGAACCAGGAAACTACGAAACTATTACATGGGCAACATCTGACAAAACCTACGTAGATGTTTGAAGCTAGCCATAACTTTCCATGGAAGTGGTAATAATTTAAGCTGAAGATTTATGAAACAATGAAGAAATGTGTGTGTGTTTTTTTATACAGTGATGTCTTCACTTAGACTTGCTCTTTTGCATAAATTCCTTGGAATGTATACACTCAGACTGTAAAATGTACCAAGCCACAATTGACAATAAAGTTATTTAGCAATAGAGAGAAAAATCCCATTATCTTCAGATGAGCTGGTGGTGAGGATCTGAATTATATGATACACCTTTCCGTGTTTAGGCTTGACTGCTTTTGCTATGTGAGCACATCTTTGCAACAGCTTATACTCAGCAGAATTTATAATTACCAAAACTGAGAAAGGCAATGAAGCATGCATTTTAATTGTGAGGAAATGTAACCCTTGAGAAAAATCATACGTGAGAAAATGTAAGACAAATAGATTCGTTTTAATATGTGTATTTGCATGTTTTGGTCGCACCCAGGAGACAGTGAACTTGCAAAACAGAGAGATGAAAATTTTCATGAAGGCAAATTTAAAACAATCAGTGAATAGTAAGCGTCAGTAAATATGTCTGAAAATACAGGATAAGGGACTCTAAAAGTGAAATACAGCTTATATACATCAGAGAATGCAAAGGAGGCAGTCTACACAAATGAGTTCCAATTCTGCCTGTTTTACATTAATTTTTTCATTCACTCATTCTTTCATTAATTCAATCGTTCATTTCATCTGCCTTTCATCTCATTTTCAATATTTAAAATTGAAGTCTAATAATTCATTTCATTATTTCACAGACTGCTGTGATGATTAATAAATTATCACCTTTAGAACTGTATGACATTTACAGTTTAGAAATATTGTGTACTATGCTGACTGCTGGTTTTGGCATTTACAGAGATATCATAAAAGATTTTTGGAACTTCTGCTTAATATTTATATTGTGCATATACTTAGAACAGAGAAAAGTTGTGCAGGAAGCCCAAATATGATGATTTCTTAGCTTTTCAGATCAAAGACAAGAAGATGATGAGAGTGCAAAAGTAAATATCTAAAGCATGTCTGTTTCTGCAATGGGAAATTAAAACAAAATTTGGATTTTTGAGTTCATGTACAGAAGCTCATTGATGTAAGGATGCTTCTTTAACAGATAACTGCCTCTGAGAGAGGACATCTGCTTTAAGGGTATCTTCTTTTAAGTTAAGATGCAGAATTTAATTTGCAGAGGACTTAATTTGAGGAAGTGCCCTTTGACATGAACACACTATACAAGCAAATTTTCAAAACTGAAACCATTGCCTGTTTACTCAGCCTGTTAGGCAGGATAATGTGATTTAAATATTGAACAAAATTAAAAGCTCAATTACAGACTTTAAGAGAAATATAAATTCTGATAAGGGTGACTAGTCAGAGAGAAACACTGCTTTTACTTTTGCCACTGTAATATACTTTAAAACATGAAAGAAAAAAAAAAAAAGAAAAAAAAGACAACTCTAAAGATCGAAGCAGGATAGTGTCACCGAAATCAGTTAGTTAAGGTAAACAAAATTCATAACATACAATAGTGTATTTCTGGAGAATAACTACAAATATTCAATGTCCTCTACTTCAAAAAAGCAATTACCAGGTTTTTCTCCTCATGAAATAGCATCTAGTTCATAGTTTAGGAATAAAAAGCCTTTCTGAGTAATCAGGCCTGATTGGGAATACAGCTAATCTTGTGGCATATAAACCAGTTAGACTCCTTGAAATAAATGTGCTTACTGGTTCATTTAATGTAATTACTCTTTTCTATACCAGATGCTTGCAGAAGGCTCCTTCTCTGAGTTCCTCTAGAATTTCCTTTGCATTTTTATACTTGAGGGGAATGGGGAGAGATGTAAAGAGTTGCTGGTTTTATTTAATGTCAGTAAAGAGTTGCTGTTTTTATTTAATGTCAGCCTCACAACAGAAAGAAAACAACAATGCATATGGGCTTAATCGAGTCACTTCCATGAAAAAATCAAGAGGCAGGATATGGTTGTACTTCTACCATATGACAGCAACTTTCACTCTCTCTAGAACAGCTAAAGGAGGTGTTTTATCCACAGTAAAATTTTTGTCTGTGTTGTAGAAGCAGAGCTTTGAAAACCTTTTCCAACTTCTCTGCCAATAAAATCTGTAAAACTGGTAGGGAAGGTTACCATCAGAGCTATTATTGGGATAATTATGTTAGAAAACTCTAGAATAAAAAACACCCAAGGGAAAAAAAAAAAAAAAAAGAACAAAAAATACTAATTCCTTCAGTTTCAGAATGCAGTTACAAAAGGAAGAGAAAGGATGCTAAAGAAAAGGAATATTCTGGGCAGGTTAACATGTAGCCTTTTTGGTGCTCTTTGCAGCTAAAAGCAGATTTACTTCCTGGTTTGCTGGATGCAATACAACAGTGCTCTTTTTGCACTTCAGGAGTAACTCCAGAAACCCCAAAGGAAAAAAGACAAAGAAGTTTTCTATCAGTTTACAAAAGCAACAGCAAGAATTGAACTATATGTAAGGCTTGGGATGTTGTTGAAAAGGGTGAAAAAGGAGAATGGGGAAGAGGGCAGTATCTGGGGAGCAGAAGGTTAGAGGCTGCCTGCTCATTTGGGAGATCTGTATTGAGAAAGAGATTGGGCTTGTTTAGCTGGTTGACTGATTTCTTCTGGGAGATGTGATTTTCTGCCTGTACTGAGTAGAAGGAAAGGGAAAATCAGGAATAATTATTTTTGGCAGTGCTAGGTAATTCCCAGACCCAGCCATCTTAATTTGGTCACCAGCTGCTACTGCTGAAAAGTATTTTGTGTTACACAGCATTAATTCTCCATTTGCGTTCCTCTTCCTGATCGCTATTGCTTTCTCTGTTGTTTTTACTCTAAATTTCCTAGTTTTGGGGGGTTTTGTTTTTGTTGTTTTTCATTTGTTTGCTTTGCTTTTTTTTTTTTTTTTTTTTTTTTTAATCCTGCTTTGCAAACTGCTACTGCAGTTCTAGAAAGTTTACAGCCCTTAATTTGTTGAAATTTTTCTTTACAGCTGTAACTCCTTCAGAATGCAGTCAGTCTTTCAGATCATAAAATGAAGGTGTTGCACATTGGGCATAGTGCCTTATGTTCAACCTCCTACTGAAAGCGACTCTGAAATACCTGTACAGGGAAAACCGGCCATGAAGCTTGAGAAGTTTATGGTGTCCCTAATAATGTGATCACACATTATCTAGGACACTTGACAAGAAACAGAACCACAAAATATTCTCCATTAAAAAAAAAAAAAAAAAAATTAAAAAATGAAAATTGTACCCTAAAAACCTTTTATATCCCAAAAGATCTGATAACTCAGTGACTAACGTCATGTTATGAAGTAAAAGAGAAACTAAGTCCCAGAGCCCAGCAGGCTGGGGCTAAATTATTCTCTTTACTGCATTTTCAGTCCATATTCAAGCTTAGCCCTCAATTATCCATATTGCCCATCTACTGGTTTGATCTCTGACAGAAATGGCACACATGTACTGTTTCTCCAATCAGGAAAATTGTTTCTCATTAAAAGTCTCCCCATGTACTCAAATCCAGTATTTAGCCAGTTTAGTAATGGAAGGATGCTCTGCTTCTCTGTGTCAAAATGTGTGACACCAGACTTGTGTCTAATGGCCAGAGGTAGCACTCCAGCAACAAAAAAGCATGTAACAGCTTCTGAGGAGGAAAAAACCTGAACACACAACAATGCAGAGTGTCTCCAGAATGCCTTTCAGTTTATTACAGAACAATTAGCTGATTCAAGGTTAAAATACAGGTATAGCTGAGTGTTGTCTTTGATGAGATTTTAGGGTAGGGCTCCTGGCACTTGTCTCTTCTTGCTTTGCCATCAATGTTTTCAGTTTGTAACAGTACCCTAGAAATCATGTGGATATTGCCAATCTGTTGTAGCTGGAGTCCTGAAGTTATCATATGGAGTGAAAGTTTAACATCTCTTGGCTGAGCTGAAATGATACCCTTAAAAAGCAATACCCCATTTTTATTTTTGAGCTGAGGCTGTCAAATTATACAATTTTTAAACTTTATCTGGAAGCCAACAAGAAGAAAACAGCCTGATGCAAAACATGGCAAAAGGCCCCTACATAGATTGAAGACTGAGGAGGAAAAAACTCCTCCCATAATAATTGGTTTAGTCTTAGTGAGGACCTTGGGATACTGACAGCTTGTCATAAGTCTTCATTCTCTCCCTTGATTCTTCCTGAAAAAGGTAGAATCCAAGAACTCCAAGGCAAAGCAAGACAAGGAAAAGATAATTTTCCAAAACATGGTCAGCAACATACTATTGGAGCTGGTGGTGTTTAAAGTAAGTAAGTGAATATGTCAGGTACTGTTTCTTTAATTCCATTTTTTTATTTTTATTATTTTTCCTGATATCTGAACTGGCAGAGCAAATCAGATATGTAGCTTCCATTTCTTGTGAAGGATGCCTAAGGCAGATCTTCCTGTCACCCAATGTAAGCTACAGAAGAATCCAACAGTGGTACACCATATTTATTCAGTTCCTCCTTTAGGGACAGGTGTAATATTCTCTTTTAATATCACTTTGTGCTCCATTAATTCCTTCATGAGAAAAATGGAAGAATATAAGGAATCAGTGAAAAGTTTGGCTTTGAGCATCTGAGGGAGAAGAGTCCTCAGAAAACAGACCAATTCTGTTTCACAGTGTTGTATTGAGAGGTCTATTTCTCTTAATGAATGCAATTTAAGTACATGCTAAGTGTTTATATTGTCACTATAAATTACCTCTTTGTGTTCCTCCATATCCTAGACAAATTATCTTATCTTCAGGCTTGACATACTGCACAGTGAGAGACATAACCTGACATTTGACAGACAGTTAATGACAACATAAATGGGAATTTCTGAGGTATAAATACAGGTAGAAATTAAAAACAAATAATTACATACTAATTATTTTTTGAAACATAGTGCCTTTCAAGTGGAGGACAATGGGAATAGTCAGTGGGATTACATATTGATATCAGCTGCCTGACCTCTTGCTTTCTGGTTATTCACAAGATGTTTATAAAAGAAACTTCTATTCTACATATCCTTTTATTAATAAACTTTCCATTCAATATGTGTGGGCAGCCTTTTTCCCAAATGTATGTGTTATATAATGGAAGCTCACCTGCACACACATAAAGGAGTAGAGAGAAGCACCAGCAGGAAGGGAAGCCCAAATAATATTCTGTTGAGCTACACCTCATCCCACGCAAACCACCAGCTGTCTATCAAAGGCCCATCTGTACAAGTTCAGAAAGTACAGGAGCACAAAGGCAGGTGAGAACAAAAATTAAGGACTCAGAGGAAGGGCCATCCAGCCCAGGTCCCTCCCAGGGCTGTCTCAGGAGATCCTCAGATACCTAGTCCCGGTATGACACCCATCAACATTTTGAGTTGTGGTGTATTGCTAATTAGAGTTCTGGGACACGTTGTGGGATTGTACAAGGCTTATTTTGGGATGTGTAATGGAGGAATCAAAGGAAAGGGGACATGTCTAGAATATTTGGAGATAAACAAGGATAAGGAAGGAGGAATAAGGTTATAAAAGGGGCCAGTTGCCTGTAAACAGTTGATTGGTGGATAAAACTGTCTGGATATGCCTGCACCTGATCAGTACAAGTTGTCTTATTCTCTTACTAAAATCTATTTCTAATTATTTTCCTGGGTATGAGACCCTCTGCTTGATGAGCATGTGTGTGTATGGGGGTTTCAGTGCCAGCAACTGGAGTCTGACCCATGTGTTTAGTGGTGTTAGTGACTGAAGAAAGAGTGGTTGTGCAAAGGAGGTTGAGTGCTAGTGAAGGGCAAACCAGGATAGCCAGCAAGTAGATAAACTGAGCTGGAGGTGGGGGCTAGGGAGGGGGAAGTGGGTCTCTGAAGGTGAGCCCATGGAAAGAGCTGATTGTCAGAGGGACTAGGCAGTCTTGGGCAGCTGCAGGAGTGATTATGGGACCTGGGAGTCACAAGGGACAGGAAATTCTGCTCTGTGCATATGAGTTAAAGCTACCAGACTGTGTGATGTGAGCCACAAGGTCATTGCTGGTTAAGGGAATCAGCTAAGCTAGACAACAATAAATAGTGAAAACAGAAACCCCTTTGGGAGGGATAGTTATACACAGATGCCTGACTCTGTGGAGAAGTCAAGCCTTCAGTGGAACTGGTGCCTGTGGGTCCATGTTGTCTGCCAGATTAGGGGTAGGTTGGAAGTGATGTTATGTCCATGGTGAAGGAACAGTCAGTCAAAACTGTGGCAGAGACCTCCACTATTGTGAGAGTATCGTGTAAGAACGTATAAGTATGACCAAAAATAGAAGCTTAAGAATAGAAATTGCTTACCCTTTCTTACACCCATCATAACTGAGAAATGTATTGTAAATATTCTGACATGGGTTTGGTTCTTGTGGCTACCTCACTCTGAATTCCTCTGTGACACAGAGGAAATTAGTTCAGCATATGAAAAAAGAAATATTTATCTGCTCAAATGTTGTTAGTAAGACTGACTATGCTGTTAAAAATATTTTAATCAACTTCTGTCAACCAATTCCCTATGTTTTTTTCACATTTGTCACAGGAAGCTGTTATTTCACTCTGTCTTCCTCTGTGACAAGACCAATGCAGATTAAGTATACTCTGTCTCTAATATTTGAATCTGAGTGCTGACACACATAAAGATAGCAGACTTGATTGCTTTTTGGATGTTTTTCTTCTGTTAGACATTGGAGGACTGAGAAGCTGATCTTATTTTACAGTCGAAGTCTCTGGATGTGTTGAACGAATCAGCTCTTAAAGTACAGTGTGCAGCTATAGTTTTGAATATGACACCAGGAAAGAAAAAATAAGCAAAAAAGTTTAACTTAAAGCCTCGCTGCAGTAGTTTTTTATGCAGAGTGATTTTAACTGTGCTGCAATCAGGTATTGTTTGTGAAGCACTGACTTCCAGCTAAGACATAGTAATCATCAGATAAAAACTAATTAAAAAAAAACCCAAACCTGTTATGCACTGGATGTATTGCAATTGCTGCAATTTTAGTAAGTTAAAAGCCTTTTCTTTACATGGTACATTAAAATTTATCACACTGTAACACTACAGTGAAACCACATTGACACCAAAAAGAGATTATGATTTTGAAACCTGTCACCATTCCACATTCTTGGTAGAAAAGGAAAAATGATCCTCTGTGTGGAACACCTGTGAGTGACCTTCTATTTGTTTTAATTTTAAGAGCATTGCAAAACCTATTTGCATTTGTTTATAAGTTTTATATAGAAAAGGCAAAGATCCTTTCATAATCCATTATAAACACTGTATTGTATTAATAGTAAGCAGTTACAGTAAGTATGTCACTCAAATGGTTTCAAGAAACAGTGAGTGGGGGGTAGACCTGAGACAAGTTGTATTTATTAAATGAGACAGAAAAATCTTGCACTTACTAGTGTCCAGCATGGATATGATAGTTCAATGCAAGCAGCATGGAAATATGTGTCCCTGAAGATAAACTAGGAACTGGATAACACTATCCTTCTTGAGGAATGTACCCACCATGGGCAAACTTTCAAACTGTGTTGACTTACAAATGAGCTCCTCCAACATAATATATTGGTTTAGCATAAAGAGCAATCATTTAATCAGAGCATATACCTATCAGTTTCAGTGCAAGACAAATTATTCAAACATTCCTATTAATTGACAGACAGTTTAATAATTTTAATTTGAGGTCTCCCTTGGTGGCAGTTGAAATTAAGGATGAAATTAAAAAGTTATATTGAGCGAATGATAAACCAGACTTTACCACCCATGAGTGTCCACAATGGGAATTTTCTAAAGGGATTACTAGGGGAAGGTTAATTAGTATTTCATCTGGGAAATGGTAACAGATTAGCTGAGGCAAACCTACATAAAATGTTGAAGCACTTAGACACAAATATTCAAACAAAAAAAAACAAAAAACCCACAAAAAGATAGATTTAGTAAGTAGATAACATGGATAAAAAGTCATTTATATTACTGTCCCATTACCTGAAAAGAAGGCATTTTTTTACAAACTTCAAGCAAATGGAATTTTGAGTTATGGACTTAAGGGGAAAAAAAAAAAATAAAAAAAAAAAGTAGACACTTATGTATATATTTCCAAATGGAAACCATGGAATTAAGCTACTGTGGAGTATCCAAGAGGGAGGTCCCACAATGAATCCTCAGAGTTATAATTATAAAAAATGAGCTTCATTTTTTCAGTAAGTCTTATTATGTAATTATCAGATCTTCATAAAACTACTGCATTAGTCATCTGTTTAAAATTATAATTATCAGCACAGATGTTAAAATTTAAGTGTTGAAACTGTGCATTTAAAAGATATATGATTACATAAGAAAATATGTCCTCATTTTCCTGTCATTAAAAAAGAAATAAAAAAATGTATTTTTAGGCTCAAAATCTCATCCACTAAATAGGACCCAATCTAATTCTAGCAGATTGCTAAGATTAAAAGCAGTACAGCATAAATTTCTTAATAAGATTATTCAGAAGGATATCAGAGAATAGAGCATGGCCAATCACCTAATGAGCACCCAAGGTATCTAGAATGTTACACAATTCATTACAGATGAAACATTTCTTTTTAAATATTTACTAACAGGTAATCAGAGCTCTCTTTCCCACCCCACTCCTCCTGCCCTCCAGACCTACTTATGACACTCGGGCTTCAAATATCTTTTAAGAAGTTCAAGGACCAAATGAAGATGCCTTGTTCTGAGCACAGGTAATGCTATCTATTCACTGCTGTAAACTCTTCTGAACCTTGTCCAAATGGTCTCTGCTCCTATAGCACAGACAAGAATCAACTGAAGTAGCAAACTCCCTCAAATAAACACATATAACAAGATCTTCAAGCAGGAACATCTGGTGCAAGCACTTTAGGATAACAGCCAAGAGGCAAGGACATATCCAAGAGAATAAATGTTGAAAACAGTTTGTCAATGTCAATTCTTTTAAGAAACAGGGGTGCTCCTTACTTGCTGGTCTCTTCCTGGAGAACAGAATAGTATTATGATTTACATTTGGTCCAAAACAAATGTAAGGAAAAAGAAAAAGTAAACTGTAAAATGAACAAGGGCCTTCTCCTTTGTAAACTAGGTCAAATGTTGTACAGAAATTTGGTAAATAAAATTATTTGTAGTTTTCTAGGAATAATTTAAAATTCCATGATACTATATTTCCCTTTTTATTTAAATATTGTTTCCTAGTAGAGCTCAATGAAAGCTTTATTTGAACCAGTCTGTTCAAAACTCAAAAGAAACTACTAACTTTCACACTTTATTACTGCTCTGACCTTCATTGATTTAGGACTTTTTCTCTTTTTGTTTTTATTATTTTTCTTATTATGCATTTAGAATATGTCTAAAGTAGTGACAGACCTCCTTGTGTCCTCCAAGTGACATTAAAACTCAGCTAACTAACAAGAAGGAAGGCTCATCAATAATAAATCCAGCTTGGGCATTTTAGGGTCTACCTGGAATACAATAAAATGTAGGTATTTCAGGAATTCGCATGTATGACATCTCTTTAAATAATTTATGTTGTTTCCCATATATGTACATGGACACCTATGAGAAACAATTTCTTTGAAATACACTAAACTAATATCATACAACAGCAGTGTGGAATGAAAACAAGAGAAAGAATACTAATCATAGAATTATAGAATCATAGAATCACAGAATCATAGAATAGGTTGGGTCGGAAGGGACCTTAAAAAACATCTGTTTCCAATGCCTCTGCTGTGGGCAGGGACACCTTCCACTAGACCAGGTGGCTCAGAGCTCCATCCAATCTGGCCTTAAACACTTCCAGAGGTGGGGCATCAATGACTTCTCTGGGCAACTGGTTCCAGTTCCTCACCACCCTCACAGTAAAGATTTTATTTTTAATGTCTAATCTAAACCTACCCTCTTTCAGATTGAAACCATTCCCATTTGTCCTGTCACTACATGCCCTTGTAAACAATCTCCCTCTCTCTTTCTTGTAGGCTCCCTTCAGGTACAGGAAGGATACAATTAGGTCACCCTGCAGCCTTCTCTTTTCCAGGCTGAATAACCCCAATTCTCTAAGACTTTCCTCATAGGAGAGGTGCTTCTGCCCTCTGATCAACTTGGTGGCCCTGCTCCAGACTTGCTGTAAGAGGTCAAAGTCATTTGGGTGCTTGGTACTCCAGAGCTGGATGCAGCACTCCCACTGGGATCTTACCGGAGACAACTTAGTGTTAGTGGCATGAGAAAGTAAATTTTCCTTTCATTTCATGCACAGAATACATATTTTTACATTTGGAGATATTCTGCCCTTGGGAGTTAGGAAGAAGCCAATTGATCCTCTGAATCAACTTCTCCATAGCCAATAAATTGAGACTACATTAAGAACACACATGCGTGTTTGCCCTGTGTTTATTAATGTGTTACCATCAGAGGGTCAGTGGGACTTTGTGTGTAGCTGTTCTTGTATTGAGTTATCAGAATGGATATTAAATTTTATTGCAGGTGATGTTTGGAATGAACACTTATTTGTTTCTAGAGGAAAGTTAATAGAGCATTTAGTTTTGAAAATATTATTTTAAGCATCTAAATTATGACTGTATTGCACTATAAATAAAAGGAAAAACCCAGCAAAACAATTTCTCTGTACAAAAGATACAAACCAATTAAAATTAAAATATTTGAAATTTGTCTATTTTCATATTTGGGAGGCTTTTATGGCTTCACCCTCTCATATCTGTTTGTATATACATTCTCATTTTAAATGTACTCTTTGGTGTAGATACAGCTTCAAGGGACAGAGTTTATAAATTCTAGTTTAGCTTCTAATTCATGAGGTGAGAACACTGTCCTAGGAAGTCTGAAAGTCAGCAGGTCCAGGAGGATAAAGAGGATACAACTCCTCAGCTGTCTAAGACATCAAAACTTGGTCTGCCACAGTTTAGTTTCCTCCTTAGTGCTCTCAGAAACACTCAGGTGAGCTAGAAGAGAGAATGAATGATTTGATGTGCTCCCTCAGGAATAGGACTAGGACGGTCTTTTCTCTGTGGAGAGGGAGTTTTAACAATTACCAGTTTTGGGCTTCAGTGTCTTTTCAGAACTCATCATGTTCATAAAAAAAGGAAAGTTACAGGGGTGCTAATGAATGAGCAGGGATGAATCTGTTCCTTGTGACTCCAATATGAACCTCCATATTTGTAAAACCTGCAGCCTAAGCTAATAGAAGACTTTGGCTTAGGATTTACACAAGCTTCGCAGCATCCCCCATGTATCAAAGAGCTGTTCTCATTTACAATATTCATGAGGAGATCCTGCTGCTTCTCCTGATGTCTGTAACATATAGACCACCTCTTCCAACAGGTTCACAGAGCTTTATATGTGATTTCCATCTTTACCCTACCAAAACTCTGTCCAACATGATGAGACCTGAGGCTGTTTTATTCCAGCCAGTGTTTTATAGACATACAAGTCTGGGCAACTACTTCCAGTTTATAGTTATCTTAAAACCATCTAATCTCCAGCTACATCAAGAGAAAAATTAAATTAGATTATTCACATCACCTGAAATAGACAACTGCACATGTTTTCAGAAGAAATAATTGAAATAACTGAAGGCAGAAAAAAATTGTCCAGAATTTTCCCAGGATAAGATTCAGTCAATCTGCTTTATTTTAATCTGTTACTAATCAATCTGATTTGCTGTATTTCCCTGGCAAATCACCTCTGAAAGGACAATTCTTAAAGTGTTGACACCACTAAGTATATTGATATGTCTTTTTGATTGAAGTCTAAAACTTTTATGCAGTCTTTCCTGTGCAATATTCCAGGATGTTTGAAAACAGTTTGGGGGTTTCTGTTCCTCAGACTTATTTTTCTCCCCTTCCTGTTTGCTCTGTACAGTGGATGGTTAATCCTTCAATATTGTATCATTGTATTTTGAGACCTGGTATCAGCTCATGTACTGAACCGATGAACTGTAACAATCACACTACCAGAGAGTAAAGATGGAACAAGCTAAGCAACAGCTCTGTTGCTGAAAAAAAATAATGGCTTTATACACGCTTTTTTCTTCTTCAGCTTTTTTTTTTTTCCTTCAAAAACTCATCTAACCCCACCAAATCATCTATTTAACCCATACACATGTGTCCAGTATCCTAAAAGCTAAAAATCCTAGAAAATATATTTGTTATAAAAGCTCAGCCTATCTTTTCTATGAAAACTCAGTGTGTCAGATTTTCTACTGCATGGTTCTTCTGAACTATTTTACATAAACCTGTACAGTAATATATATGTGTCATTTATTTCAATCAAGCGTATGTGGTTTATTGTAATCTACTGATTAAGACTAAATTAAATACTACAATTGAGTTAAAATTAGCCGGGTATGGCAAATTTCCAGTTTCCAACATTTTCTTTCTTAAACATACTGCATCAGCTAGTCAAATGGTAGACAACTAGTCAAATGGTAGGCAACAGAAGTTTGAAACTATATTCACTATGAAAATTAGGCATTTAGTGTCCTTTGAAGTTCTGAACTTTACAAAAGGAGGGACTGAAAGGAATCATTTTTAATGAAATCATAGCCTCCTCCCTTTAGAAAATGACTTGATGATCAGAGCTCTCAGCAAGAATATGGGAGAACTTCTGCTACTTTTATTCACTGTCCACATGGAATTAAACTACAAATATGAGACAGACTAATTTCAGTGTATTGTACAAGGATTTGATTTGTTCACTACCAGTTTTCTTGAAAAGCATTGTGATGAGGCAGCAGAGTAGAACAGGAAATGTCTGTCTGCCTCGCCTTAGCTGCTGTAGTCTGCTGGGACCCTCTGGAAAAGGGAAAACTGGTTCCTTTTGCAAACACGGCTGAACAGTACCATCTGGGAAAAAAAGTGTGGAGTAACAACTGGGAACAGGAGGGGAATGAGAAAAACACCGAGGATAGGGCTAGCAGTAGAAATGAACAAAGGAAAGCTCCTGAGAGGGAAAGAGCATTTGCCTGAAACAGAGAGCTGTCTCAAAGCCAGACTGCTGAAGCACTAGCAAAGGGATCCACAGAGAGTTTGGTTTGGCCAAGGAAGACATTTAAATCTCCTGAACTGTAAAGCAAGACTGAGAGAAAGCGATTATGGCTACTTAATGTTTCTACCACAGATATGCTGGAAGCTGTTGCTAAGTATTGTCTGATGAGTTTTGTGGCACTTTCCATGTCTTTTTCTAATGTTTATAGTAAAGATCTATTTCTTTTTCCATTTAGAATCCATGTTTATCTAAGTTCTTAAACCTGTATCTGATGTTTTGCCATAGTTATAATTCCTTTAAAAATTTTGATGATAAATATATTAATAATAAAATACTCTCAAGTAACTTCTTCTAGAGCTACCAAGAGATTATTTGGTTTTATTATATTCAAACACTGAATTTGGGGTGTTCTTGTGCTCTATAAAGAGGTCCATACTCTAAATCTCAGAGAGTTGTACCCCATTTTTTTTCAAGAACCAAAGTTGTTTTTTCTTTTGTTTGATTGCTTTTTCTAAAGAATATAAAATTTTGTAAGACACTTTAAATGCTCAAAGTTTGTTCTTAAAATTTGTAAAAGCATCTATATCTTAATATTTTTTTTAACTTTGACAATGTAAACAAATTATATGCTCTGTAAAAATTCTGATTCAGATATGAAAAATATAACTTTTTTTTTCTTTTTTTTTTTCTTAACATAGCCTGGTTTTGCATTATTCTTTAAGATCAGAGAATTTTTGATGAATCATTCTACAGCAGATATTGACACTTAGTTTTGACCTAGCACAAACCAGTTCAAAGTTAATTAATTTTTAAAAATAATTTCTCTTTGCAAGTGCTTAAACCTATGTTTTCTGTATCAACCTTTATAACACTGTAGAGAAAACGGTGGAAAAACTGAACCTTATTTTGCTTTCTTTGTAAAAATATTAGGCTTGCTTCATAATTGAAAGCCAACATGTACTGATATCGTTTTTTATTTATTTTTTCTCTTCAGCTCTTCATTTATCTTTTGTAATTCTGAAAGAAAAAACATTAGTCCCTGGGCAACAATGACCCTTCCTTCCCCACCTCCCCACTGCACCTGAATAATCCACATCAAAATGATCTCTCAAATTCTACCATTCACCTATTATATATATTTTTTTTTATTTTCCACACATCTATTCCATTCATCCATCTATTTACCATGGTGGGTAAGGGGAAAATGGTGGTTGTTGTGTGCCTAGGCCTTAGCATGGTCTTTGACACACTCTTCCATAGCCTTATTTTCTTCACATTCATGAGATACAGACTGGATATATGGCTGATAAAATGACTGATAAAGACTACCAAACACTGTCAGTTGCAAATTTTGGTAGAAAGTGCAGCTGGTAGCCAGCAACAAGTGACTTTGATCAGGGATCAATCGTAGGACCAATAATTTGTATTGTCTTTAATGACTATGTTAATGTCAGGAAGTGCGGCTTTATCAAGCTTGCAGCTTACACTACTTTTGAAGGAGGAGTTGGTACGATGGAAGGCAGAGCTATCCTTCAGGGGAACCTCAGCAGCCCAGAGAAATGGGTTAACAGTATCTCTATGAAGATCAATGAAAGCAAACTAAAAGTCCTGCACCAGAGGAGAAATAAATTCAAGCACCAATACAGAAAGCAGTCTTACATAAACAGACCTGAGAGTTGCATGGGACAAGTTGAGCAGGTCAGCATTGTGTCCTGGGATTGAAGAAGATCAACTGCATTCTGGATTGTAACCAAGGAATGTAGTCAACACGTAATGAGCCTTCTCCATTATTTAGAACTGGTAAGACCACATCTGGAGCATTGTATATAGTTCTGGTCTCCCCAGCATAAGGAGCCTATTGAAACATAGTCCAGCACAAGCCACCCAGCTGGACTCGTGATGGTGACTTGAGCGCATAGCCTGTGAGGAAATGCTGAAAGGTCTGAGTTTGGTTCAGCCTGGAGAATAAAAACTCAGGTGAGACCTCATTGCTGTGAACAGTTACCTAATAAAGGATACAGAGAAGATGGACCCAACCTCTTAGAAGAGGCATGCAATGATAGGAACAACTTGGACCATGGGAAATTCCCTTGAGATAAAAAGAAACATTTCTTTACAGTGACAGTTATGAAATACAGGAAGAGGTTGCCTACAGAGGTTGGGGGATCTTCAACTCTCATAGATCTGAGCAATCTCACCTAGTTAGTTCTTCTTTCAATTGTTGACCTCCAGAGGTCCTGCCTATCAAGAAATATCTACAATTCTATGAACTCTCTTGTCTCTTGTTGTTGCTGAATTTATTCACTGTATGATCCTCACTTTGCATTAAGTTAAATATAATTTCAATAAAACCTCAATAAGCCTTTCCTGAGTCTGTCACTTCAGTGTACTACGGAAAGACTCTTCAAACTTACTATTTTCCACTTGTGTCCACAGTCTCAGATCTCTATTACACTTATCAGAGTAGCATAAAAACTTTATTTCATTATCCAACAGCTTTTTAACTCTTTTATTAAGTGAAACTGCATAGCAGAATGTAGTATATAAATAACAAAAGTTAAGCAATCTGCTTCCTCTGCTGCAATTTTAATTAGACCTAATCAAAACAAGTCATTTTACATGATAAACTGAACAAATGATGGGAAAACAAATTACAGTGATTACTGATAAAATACCTTCATTATTATCAACTACTTCACTTTGATAGCATACCCATGAATATGTAATTGACTGTTCTAAATTGTTTTAGAGAGTTCATTATTATTTTGTCTAGTGGACGTTATTTTGTGCTAGTACTTTGAATGTGGCTCTATTTTCTACATGCAAAGATATACATTAGATTTGTCATTTCTATTACTTCATCTATGAACCCCAAGCAGCTTACTAAATTTTAATCGCGCATTTCAGTGTTCTAAAATGGCTGTGATTTTATGTGCTCTTGTATTTTAATTAACTAGATTCAGTAATAGAAGTTCAAATTGTCCTATTTTCAGACTTAATTAGGTTTAGAATTTTATTCCCAAAAGTTTTTCATTTGTCAACGTAATAATTTTCACTCCTTAGATACGATCCCTAGATATGTAGGTAAATATAATGAAGCATGTTGTCAAGTTAGTTCAGAAGTGTGTTTTATCTTTTACTTATTAGAAGGTTATAATTTGTGAAAAATTACTATCATTTCATTTCCAAAAGGACAAGACTTACAAGACTTTTGAATCAGCAAAACAGATAAAAACAGAAAGATACTTTTATTCCTGGAATCTGGAGGAAGAAGAGGGACAGGAACTGATCTCTTCTCTGTGGTGATCAGTGACAGACCCAAGGCAATGGCCTGAAGTTGTGTCAGGAGAGATTTAAATTAGATATTAGTGAAAGATTCTTCACCCAGAACACTGGAACAGGCTCTGCAGGGAAGTGGTCACAGCACCAATCCTGACAGAGTTCAAGAAGCATTTGGACAATACTCTGAGGCACATACTGTGATTCTTGGGGATGGTCCTGTGCAAGGCTAAGAGTTGGGCTCGAAATCCTTGTGGGTCCCTTCAAACTCAGTGTATTCTGTCGTTCTGATTCTGTGTACAGCTGTGTTGGCAGGTATATATTCAGCTCAAAAAAAAACATAATAGATTCCTGTGGGCTGAATTCAAAATGGTTCAGAGATCTTAACAAATCCCTTTGAAATTTGCTTTGAGAGACATAAAGGAAGAGGGGGGGGAAACACCAACAAAAGTATCAACATCTCAGAATTAGGACTTCTAAAGTCCTAAATATATGTTGACTTCTTTCAAAGTTAGGTGGCGGAAGAAGTTGGAACTTGTAGGTATAAGAACATTTTCCTTTCTCAATTTTGCCTTACTCTGCAGTGTATGATTTAATTTATTTAATTGTGTAACAACATGAGGACAAAGAACACCAAGAACAACTATAGTAATGATTAGAAGTAGTACCACATTTAGTGGAACTTGGCTCTGGGTGGATAACCAGCCTTAAAATACTTATTATAATGGAGAAAGCACTAAATGGCTGTGGTAAGTGTGTTTTCAAACCTTTTCATCGAATCTCTTTTGCACAGAAAATCTGGGGTTTCTTGGTTTAAATTGCCTTTTGCATTGTCAAAGAAAATTCAACTGTAAAGATCAGGAGTATTCAGAAAAAAATTTGTGTTCATACAAGAAGTTAGTTCATCAAAGAGGGCTGTATTGGGACATATATGAATGGTCTGTTAAATCTATAGACTACATTGTCTTTTCTGTAAAATCTAATTCCTACTGTTTCCAGGAAGTGCAGTATTTTGTATTTTTGAGAGCTTTTATAAAAGCAGCTTTAATCAGTAACTTATGAAAATTTTTAAAAAAAATAATATTTCCAAAGTCTTCATTTTAAAAGTAAAAGTTTAAAATGTTGCTTAAAGTTCAATAGCAATAGTAATCTAAAAACAATTCTTATATATCCAGTATCATTTTATATCTACTAGAAATCTTAAAAAAAGTCGTTATTGCTTAATGAAATTCACAGGTCTACTCAGTCTTCTTCATTCTATTACTGACAACAAATAAGTCAGAAAGTTTGACTGTCAGTTAGAGGCAAAGATTTTTTTTAACCCTCCCTTTGTAACAAAGTGAGAGTTCTGAAATTAAACTGTAGCTGTCAGATTTCTGCTAGTAGTCTGTAATTGACTAGGTACTTATGTAAACCAAATATTTTCTACACTGTCTCCAAAATATTATTTTATTACAAGGTACAACAAAAATATTTATTTTGCACTGTTTTTATCGATTAAATCATACTATTGAGGAAAATAATTTTCAATAGTATTTCTTAACTGTGGAGTTTCCTAATGTTTTCCTGTATTACTTGTGTATAGAATAGAATTGTAATTACTGTATCTTTTCTCTATCACCAGTGAAGAATGAGGTATCTCTAGACAGTCATTCAGTTGACTGAGTTCACAAGATGGAAACAGGATCCTTTTGATGCCAGGTCACAGTAAAACAGATTAAAATATTTATTAAATCTGCAGTCAAAGTTGAGTGTCTGGAGCTGGAAGGAATCTGAGCATTTAATCAAGAAATACTGCAGAATTCAGTGCCAAATGAACAATCTTTATGACATTAGCTAGTGGAAGATCTTTGTTTGATGTAGGATGTTGTATGCATACATATGTAGCAGATAACTACTAGTTAATTAATACTTATAATATTTGAAGGAGATTATCTGATACTTAGTTCACAGGTTTACAACCAGATGGGACTGTTAGAACCTGCTTTTCTCATTATTTTTTCATAACACAGGTGAACCAGTAAATACAATCTCTGAAGTAAATAGTAATATCTATCTCATCTGGAACATTTTTTTAAATATGTGATCATGATTCTAAACTAGTATGTACCATATTGCCATATAAATTTTGATAATTGATGTACAGTTTCAGACTTCTTGCAACTTTTCTAAGCCTTTTATGAATAATTTCCAGTTTTTAAGCACTCTTTTTGCTGAAACCACCACATTAGGATATAGTATTTTATGAATGTCTTGCTAATATTATAAATCAAATTAAAAATTATTAAGGGGAATGATGACACCATTTTTCTGCTACTACTTGCTGTACATTCTCATTTGAGAGTATTGTTCTTACAGATGACTTTTTGGCACTGAAAAATGATATAGTCTGCCTTTTGCAATATACCATAGGAAAACAAAATTTTTGTCCCTCTAAACTATATAATCTAAAGTTAAAACAAGAACAAAACAAAAAGCAAAAAACCGCACATAATACATTTGGAGATGCAAACAGATAGTTTTCAAGGAAGCATTGAAATACTATTCAGTGAAAGAGAAGATGAGTAGTGATTTGTTTTCCAAACAGTATTTCTAGCTATCAGCCAAGTGCGAGGGTATCAATATTTATTCATCATTTCTCTCTGCATTTGCGGAGAACATTTTTATTGCTCTGTTGGAAAATATTTGTCAATATGTAAGAGCTAGAGTGTATAATGCAGAGTCATCTGAAATATTTTATGACATAGACATGCAAGATATTATGTCTGCAAGAAATGTATTTAATAAATATTCAAATTGAAGAAGAAATGCAGGATGTAATTTTAGTGAAATTAACTATCTAATTTTGATAAATATTTGAAAGTATTTTTGCTCACATCTTGTTCCTGGGGGGTGTTTATTAGGGAAGGAGGAGAAGGGAGGGAAAAGGTGGAAGCACAAAGCAAGGGAGAGAAAAGTGTGTAGGCTGAGGTAACATTATTAGATTTTTTAAAATTACCTCTGGAAAAGAAGCACACATTCACCAGGAAATTAAATTCTTGGAGTCAGCTTATTTCATTAATTGAAGATATTTGTAACCATACATTTAATTTCATGGGCATTTGCTAGCAGGAGATCTTTCCCAGCACCTTTTTTTTTTTTTTTTTCTTTTTTTTTTTTTTTGGTCCTTTTCCTGATACTCATACTTTGACTGGGTAAAAATGGAATGACTGTCAATGAAATTATGCTCTAGCTGTAGCTATTTAGTTGTACAAGTCTAAAATATCCACATTTAAGTGGAGAGCAACTCCTGTTTTCAGATTTTCAGCTGACAGAATGTGGATGTTTGCTGTTGAACAGGATCAGCAGCCTCCTATACCTCCCTTACAGGCTGAATTCAGGTATCAAATTCAGGTAGTTAGTTCCACCTGAGATGCTTAGGATCATACCTGGATTCCAGTCACTGTTACAGGAATGTGCAAATTTTCTGTAAATCTGGTGTCCTGTTAGTAAGCCCTGTGAAGATAACCTAAGGCACCTTACCTGGCATTATGTACTTCTATTTAGAAAATCAAATCCTGTTAAAAAAAAAAAAAAAAAGAAAAAGAAATTATTTTACCAAGTAATGATATTAAGTTGAAATGTTTTGTTCCCCATTTGTTTAACTAAATCCAAAATAATCATTGACAGGAGAAATAAAGCAGTATCTCCACTTGTATGTGAAGCAAAAAATTCAAATTCTGTGTGAAGACAATACTATACTTCATCACTTACATCAAGTAATGCAGACATTCAGGATATTATTGGAGAAAACCCATCTCTGCTGTGACAATACAGGATTGAACACATTCCCTGCTTATATGAGACAGCAATTTCTGATCTTAAAAGCTGCAAAGAATTCGGTATAATTTTGAATTAAATGTTGAACATCTACAGTCTAGATTATGTTTAAATATATATATATTATTGATAATTTCATTTGTCAGATTATTCTTTTTTTGAAAAATCTTGTACTGAACTGATGAACTTAAACTTTCTGTAAGATTTATGTGAAGCCCAGTGTGACTCTACATACAAAAAATCACACAAAGATATTTCTTTAGCTGATCAATTAAAAGATTGATTTTTCTTTTTATGAAACTATTTATTTGACTCTATTTATTTTATTTCTCACATTAGAAACATACATATGACAACTTTAGAGAGTAGACTATCTTTGGAACTCAAAACATTTCTCTTCGGTGTTAGAAGATGGCTAAATAACATCTTTATGACAATTAGGCCAGCTGTACCACACATGTACGTAAAAAATACAGCAGTCACAGTAGATGGTTTCTTCTAATAAATATAGGCTTTAATACTATGTGACAAGTTTTTTAGTGATACCTTCTAGATAATTATTTTTTAAAAAGGGAAGTAGAACTGTTTAGATGTACAAAATGGAATCAAAGAGCTTCTCAATATTTTCTGTGTGTCTACAAATTTGCTTTTGACATAACATAAGGTATTAGATTCCCATTCTGGTAAACTAAGCTGAGTCACTGGAAGATACACATGCATACAAAAACAGAAAGTTCCAAGAAATTAATTCAAGCACTTGATCATCTCCATCTTGAGCATCGTCACTTGTTTAGATGTTACTGCATTCCATAGCTCTTGTCTGGATTGCTTACAATAGTTTTCTCTAAAACAAATGTGCCTTGTATACCTCTTCTAAGGTAAAACTAATCCCGAGGCGAGGGAGCACTAGTGATAAACTTGACTCTGTCCCAAGCACTGTAGGCAGAAGACAATTTACATACTTTGGTCTCTGGGACAAGAACTAGTGTCTGACTCTTATGTAGCAACACAGTGTTCACTTCCCTTACGTATGATAAGCATACAGAGTACATCTGACATAGGAGATCAGGATGAAATGATTTAGAAAACACAAAGTTTCTCATCTATTTCTAATGCTCAGTATTGGTAAAGCTTTCATCTTTTATACAGCAGGATCTGTGTTTTGCATTATTTCTGCCTTTTCCATTAAATAATCATTGCATGATTAAAAATATGTAATGCTGAGACTCAAGACAGAAACCAGAACTCCCCCATTCTTGCCTGAGTTCAGTAAATTCTAAGAAGGTTGGTTTTTGTTATTCTTCTTTTTCTTTCAGGTCAAGGCCCCATGAATCTTGCATACTTTTCTGTCTACTTCACTGCACCAAATTTAACATGAGGGATGAGAGTACCTCACACACATACTTTTTATCTAGAGAAGCCCAGTGATGACCGTTGAAAACTATTTTCCTTCACTGTTCAAAATGTCAATGATCTCTCAATTCTCTAAAAAAGGATTACCTCAAAAATTACTAATACTGAATTTTAATACAATAATAGCTGAAACTTCAGTATGAGATTGAAAAGGCATATTAAAGGAACTGCTAGAATAATATCCCACACATTTTATTGAATTGAGAGTGGTGAGCCTCACTTTACATTTTCAGTCTTTTCTTGGACTGAGATGGTTTGAGTTAGTGAAAAGTCCCTAGTGACCAATTGTCTACTGCTTGACTGTTGTAAATGAAGCCCTGGGAAAACTACATGTGACAAATATCAGATGCCCCTAGGCTGTCACTTCTTAACAAACAGTAGCCCATTCTGTCAGCTAAGACTGGGGAGGTTGTTGTGCGGGAGTAAGACTTTAGCAAGTAACTGAAAAGGAGGGAGCAGATCAGTAAAAGAAAATATAGTTAATTTAACAGTGTGGGATAAAAGGTGGCATAACCAGAAAAAATTCTCCCCTATGAGCATTACGCTCCTAGCAAAAAAACACAAGATGGTGCTACCTAGTTGCAACCTTGCACCCCAAATCATGCTTAAAGGAAAACAAGTCTGTTAAGTTTGGGATTCAAAGGAACATGAGCTGGATAAGAACAGCACCATAGGAAAGGAGGAACACTAGGATGTTTTACGTAGCAACAGTAACCATATTATTACTGAGGCTTTTTTTTTTTTTTTTTATTATATAATGTTGACTGTTACACTGTTCAGATATTAGTTGGACGAACAAGGAATTCTTGTTTCCATGTATCTCATAGGTACCCTTTTGCCCCTAACAAGATCTGGACTGCAACCCCAGAACATGTCTACACCAGAACCCGTATGGACATATACTTTGAGATTTTGCTCACACAAACCCTGGCAAAGTCTTTGGGTTTTTTGATACTTTAAGTTCACGTTTGGAGAAACCTACACTTTTCTCTAAGAGTTTGTTTTGTTTGTTTGATGGTTTTTTGTTTGTTTGTCTGTTTTTGTTTTTGTTTTTAAATTTGGTAAGAAAATAGGCCTTTTGACAAAAAAAAAAGGTTTTCTAGAAATAGCATGCAACTTTCTAAAACCATTACAAGAGACTACTAGGACTAACAAGCATTGCTCTAGAGTAGGGAACCTTTGTTACACCCAGCAAACACAAAACCTTTTACAACTTAAGTGAGACGCTGGCTACTTAAGAGAAATGGAGAAAATAGGTCTTTAAGTTACCTACAAAAGGAAGAAAAGAGTAAAGGAAGAGAGACTAAGAGAAGAATAATAAAGAGAGAAAGACACAGTTACCAGTAAGAGGTCACATCTTGATAGCTTCAAAAGAGCAGGCTAGGGCAAGGTGGAGACCTTATGTGGACTTCTTTATCAGCTGTGGCTACTCTCTTTGGGTGGGCTTTATTGATTGACAGGTTTCTTATGAGGCTTTCATGCCATGTGGCTGCACCCCTCAGTGGACATCTCGGCTGACCACTGGACACCAGTGCTGAAGGCCTGATCCCCTGTCCAGACACACACATATGCACACCCACAGGGTGGTTCTGACCCATTAATTACTGATCTGGTTTCTAACACACCCTGAACAATTCCACTGTATAAACAAGCAGATACTTGCAATAATCCTTCACACCCTCTAGTTCATATGGTAAGTGTGGCCTCCATGTACGACCATTTGCCAATCACCAGGGAACAAGAGAGGTGGCTCAGAAAGAAACCAGTGAAAACAGATTCAGTATTTTTCTCTCCCAGGTGAATGTCATATTCATTAGATGAAATACATGCTTCCATGCTTGTTTTCCTTCTGGTCAAACAAATATAAACGTTTGATTATAAGATACATGAGCTTCAGCAAAAGACATATGATGTACTTGTATAGACTAACTTAGAACCTGCGGCTCATGAATTTTATTTAATTAACATTCTTAGTAATAGCTTATGACTGCAAGAAATTCCTCCTATGCTACTGATTTTAACTGGAATCTGTAAAATCTGAGTGTGTTAGGATTATGGGAGCAGACCTCAGGGAATTTAATTATGTAATGAAGACGCTATTAGGGATCTCAAGAGGTCATCTAATCCATCCCTCCACCCTAAGGACTATTTATGTTTATTTCATGCCTGACAGTTATGTGTCAAACTGGCTCTTGATGACTTTGAGTGACAGAAATTCCACAGGTTGTCCAGGCAATCTATTCCAGCTTTCCAATACTCTGTATTGCTAAAAACTATGGAATTTCTGTTTGGTTTTGCTACTGCTTTTCTAAGGCCCTACATAATTCTTCTGACTGTAATTTAAACGACTTAGATTTAATACAAAATTTGCAAATATATTTGACAATTCAAATGAAACATACAGGGAAATTTTCTTTCTAGAAATTATGTAATGTCAGATGCCTCAGGATTTCATACAGCAAATACTACCTTCTATCTTTTTTGATTAAAAACTTCAGGAAGAATTAATGTGGTCTGTTGTAGATCTGCATGAAACCTAAGTTTTTTTCACCGACTGGAAGACAAAAAACAGTTGTACATTGGTGCAGGGATCCAGGACACAAAAAATGTGGGAGAAGAAACAGGAAAAAATAATGATTATGCATAAAATGCATATTTAAACACTTATTAGCCACTTGTGTGCACCGACTGGAGATTATTTTACTTAAAGAAATACCTACTCATGAATTAGCCATTTATTTTATGTGCACAGTTTTCTATATTCATTCACATCCCCTTCCAGACATATTTTACAGCTTGATTATGAAAACTCTGTTAGAAAATGTTCCTAAGAAAAACCTATGGAGGTAGCAGAAAGTATTTTGGAGAAAAAAGAAAGAGAAGACAGTATTGATTGAATAGAATGAAAGAGAGACAGAAAGAGAGGACATAGGGGAAATATAAAGTGTTCAAAACCAAATTAATATTAGGCTGAGGGTTATATGTGTCCTCATTCTTTAATAAATATATTGTTTAATAAATATGTCATGAGCAAGAAATAAGTGAGAAAACTAACATATTGCGTGAATATGAAATAAAGACAATGGAAGAGACAGTTTCAATGTAGTAAATATTAAGAAAGAGGGAGAGTTAGAATAACTGTAATGAGAAAAAAGAAAAGGGACAATAATAAAATGGAATAGAATAACAAAAAATAAAATAAAATAAAAATTCGACGTATTGTGTGAAAAAAGGGACTTCCACAGAGGCTGAGGAAAAAGAAAAATGTTTCAAGAAGAGACATTTTTTTTTTTTTCATGAAGAAAAGAGGTGACTGAGACTGCAGAACATGTAAGAAGAAGGCGATTCATTTGCCTTGTATAACATCCTTAAAGTACAACTAATCTGCAGCTGGGCTAGGGTAAGGCTCAATAATTTTCAGACAAAATTTCCAAACAGTTAAAGGTATTGCCCCTGAAAGCATAATGCTGTTTCCCACACACTTTTACATCCAGATTCAGTAAATAAGTTTTTTGACAAGTATTCGCTTCTCTATTTTTTTAAAACATGGAATAACTTGAAGACAGAAGGCTTTGTTCCCTTTAATACTCCTTTCAGTATCTTCAGATTTTTTTTGTTTGCCTTTTTTTTTTTTTTTCTCTGTGACACTCTCTTCTAATGTTTCACATTAAGCGTGGGCAAATTCAGAATATTTTAAATTTGAATTTTATAGGAAAGATGCATGAAAATAAACTGAACTTTGGTAGACAGTTCATACCAGACATCAATTCTTGATGAAATAAAATAATTGCCTCTGTTATTTTCATGATGTTTTTATTTTAATATTGATTAATTACTGCTAGAATTCATTGTTGCCTTGGAAAATATTTCTATATATTTCTAGGTATTAGTACAATAGATGAAGGTGATACTTTATCAATGTATGTAGGTAAGTCATTTGGGTAAGATCATCCTTAAATAGCCAAGTATTTATGGAAGCTAACAAATAAATACTTTTTCATCATACTTTTAGATTTGCACCTTGACTGTTTAATAATGGAATTTTTTATTTCTATTTTAGTCATTCACGAATATCCAAATTAATTTAAATACTCTCCATAGCTTACTCAAATCCCTCAGAAGTACCTCCAATGTATTCTTAAAGACATAAGCAGAACAAGTCAGAAAAGGAGCTTCCACGGGAACTATTGCAATGGCTAAGATAGCAGCACAAGACCTAGAGAGATAAAGAAATTGCCTTATTTAAGTCTAGGTTGCTTTTTTTTCCTCTTTTTATTCTCAGTGTTTCCCCAGATTATGTGCTAGAATAATCAGGAGATTGAGAATAAGCAAGAGGTTTTGAATTTCTAAACTTGATAGACTGGCTTAGAAAGAAGAAATGAGTGTTTTAAATCTGTTGAAAACTAACAAACAAAATCTTCCTTCCATATGTGATTAATTTCAATTAGATTTGGTTTCCTGATAATCTGAAACATTACACATTTCAGTTCTCTAAATATTTTTGACTGCAATACATACATTATCTTGGAATGTTTTTGCACAAGTTTAAGTAAGCCATTGGCTAGGTTTTAAGTATGAAAGATCATGTTACTGATCAAGTTCTATGACTGACTTGATCTGATTATTGATTCATTTCCTTTATATGTTTATTTTCATATGAAGTATTATATCTTGGATCCATAAAAATAATGACAAATACTATCTTGTGTTTTCTTGAGCTATATTCTTGTTATGTTAGCTTTGAAAGCAAAAATCCTGGAGTGGAAAATCAGCTCATGGAGTGATATGAATTACTTGTCCATGAAGCTCATGCACAGGAAAATGACCAGCACAGATATACGCTCGATTTTGATTCGTGGAGTTTGTAATCCTAGCAATCTTTGGGGGTTTGTTTTATGATTTTTTTCCCCCCTTAGATACAGAATATTTATATGTTCACATATACTTGTATATATTTATCAAGTCAGTATTATATTTCCTTTAACCCTGGTACTAAGAAATACCTAATTTCCAAGTTTAAACTTAATCAGTGGGCATTAATTTTTTTCACCTCTATACATGTGAATCTCCATGAATTCAAGTGACTTTCAAACTGAGGGAACATTTTAAGCAGAAGGAGTTGTAGAACAGTTTTACTTCTATAAATTAAAACAACATGAGAAGGTGTCCTGGTTTCAGCCAAGGGGAGTTAATTTTTTGCAGTAGCCATGAGGGGGCACAGCCTGGAGTCATGTGGGCATGGCCAAGATACTAATGTTACTTGATATCTTCTCACATCATTGCCAGGGATGGGGAAAGGGATTCTCACTTCCAAGAAGCAGAGCATTCCTTCTGGTGGGAGAAAGTATGGTTGAGAAGACTGGGTTGATAGTTGTTTCAGCCGTTCCCTATAAATCCTTGCTTTGTCTTATACCTTTTGTCATTAATATTGTTGCCGTTTGTTCTCTTATCTCAATGCAGTTTCCAGTAAATTGTTCTTATCTCAATCCATGATGTCACCTTTCGTGCTTCCAATATACACAACTCCAACCCCAGAGTGGGAAGGGAAGGGAAGGGGTGTATGAGAAATAAGCATTTGGCTTGGGAGCATCTCAATGGAACCACTGAAATGACAAGTACCATTCCTAAACCACAACAGAAGGGAAGGAAAGAAGGAAAAAGAGCTTAATAATAGAGGAAAAAATAAAGCTTTGATAGATGTTAGGCTACACCCAGAAAAATTCTCAACTCTCTTCCTACGTAGCAAAGTTGAAATAGTACATCAACACAAATATTTAACAAAGATAAAGTAAGCATAAATGCTAATGTAAATGATTTATTAAAATTGATTTTTTAAAGTTCAAAGGTCAATCGACAAACTACATATAGTAGTGTAATTAAATACATCTAATAAAATGGTTATTCTTTATCTGGATTTAAATAATGAACCAATTTCAGTAAAATTAAATTTGACAGATTCTCATTTTGTTTGCTAAGCAGTGCTTACACAGAGTCAAGGCATTTTCTTCTTCAGCTCACCCTACCAGGAAGGAGGCTGGGGGTGAACAAGGAGCTGGGAGGAGACAACACTGGGACAGCTGACCCCAAACGACCAAGGAGATATTTCATACCGTATGGCATCATGCTCAGCAGAGGGCACATGTTCAATCCCAAGTCACCTTTACACATGATAGAGCCCTGCTTTCCTAGAGACGACTGCCAATGGAAAGTGCTGAATGAATTCCTTGTCTTGCTTTGCTTGCGCACATGGTTTTTACTTTACCTGTATTACAATCTGGTTGGAAATTGTAACCAGGTTCTTTTAAATTCATTGCTCTGAAGGCGAGATTCAGGCACGCAACTCCTTATGTTGGATCTCAAACAGATACTGACTTTATTGAGGGTATAGGAAAAGGGACAGGCTAGAACTAGAGAAAGAATTACCACCACCAGTGGGAAGGACTTAGAGGGGAGGGAACCAGGGACCGGCAGGACGGGGAGGCGAGAGCCAGGAGAGGCGGGCAGGATGAGGGGCGACAGTGCAGAGAAGGGGCAGGCAGGACGAGGGACAATGAAAAGGAGAGGCAGCCAGGACCAGGAGCAGCACCAGCAGTCAGGCTTGCACTCTGGGTAAAGACAAGATGGAAAGGGCTGGACACAGGCACCCCCGGGCACAGCTTTATATCCCCTCTGCGGGGCGACCATTGGGTAGCCGAGCTTCAGGCTGGCTCCCCCTGGTGCGGATCGGCCAGGCCGCTGGTGTCCAGGCAGGCAGAAATGTCACCATTTTCCCTCAATCTGCTGTCAGTCACACACTGGGGGCTCCCCAACATGCCTGCCAGCAGCCCAGAAATGTCTCCCTGGTCGGAGAAGAGAGCCCTGCCCTGCAGAGAGAGCCAGGTGTGTGTCCGCCATTTGGTGTGGGCACGGGGCACGGTGTGTGTGTGTGTGAGGGGGCGCTCCTGGAAGGATGAACTGCTGGGGGAAACTGTGCCGATTGCTTCCTGTCCGGCTTCAAAGGAACTCTGCCTCGGGTGTTTAAATTGCCTCAGTAGAGCTTGTGGTACCTTTGAGAGAGTTGTTAATTACGGCTCTGCTCAATGTAAAAACATACTAGCCAGTTAGAGACAGAACAGTCTCTTAAAACCTATTGAACTGTCTTTATCTCAAACCACAACTTTTCTAGCTTTTACTCTTCTGATTCTGTCCCCCATCTCGCCAGGGGAGAGTTAGTGAGTAGAGATGCAGGACTGAGTTCCTGGCTGGAGTTAAACCACAGCTGTTGTTTATTACACTAATACTGAAGGAAAATAAAATATTAAGAACATTGTTGTCTTTATCTCGTGCAAGATTCTTTTACATCAAGTTTTATATTGAATTTTCAGGTGGTTGTGTAGCAACGTATGCACCACAATTTCACTGTAAGCCATAGCCTAGAGATTTGTTGTCCGTATTCAAAATCATTGCAACTGCATGAGAACAGCAGTGAAAATTAAAAAAAAAAGAAAATAAAATTACATCTCCTCATCTGACACTGAAAGCTTATTGCCTAACACCACTCTTGTGTCCCAGCTGTTTTGCACTAAGAGTAAACACAGAGAAGTCAAAAGGCACACTGTCAATAGACAATAATTGTTTCTTGATTACCTGAAAATCAAAATGTAGTCTGTGATAAATCTGTGAAATGTATGAAGCAGAATGAAGTGTTATAGCAGCAATAATAATAATTGAAAGTTACCTTAAAAAACGTATGAGCTTTTGCTAACCAGTAGCCATTTTTCTTATTAAAGAGAAAAAAAACAAAAACAACTATCTTAAGTTATAGATCAGGACAACTTGATAAGAAAAGATAAAGAGTGAAAATATTTAGCAATAAAGTAACTAGAAAAGACTGCCTTTTTCAGAATTTTTACTATATCTGAAAGAAATAATACAGTTCATACTAATGTGATTAAAGAATATGATATACACTGGTATAGTTATAATCATCACTTATTCATACTCTTACCTTTTGTATGCAATCTGTATTTCAATTATCAGTAATTCTAAGAGAATGGATTTTAAAACATAATTGAAATAATACTTTTTCTATTTTGTTGTCTATGAAAATCCACTCTAATTTTAAATGAGGACCCCATGTTCTTTTTGAGATATATTTTACAAAAAGGGTTAGCAACATTTTCTAGAAACTAAGGAATACTTAACTAGATAGACCTTGGCATTCAAAGTTAATACAGTGGTTAATAATAATGGTCCTTGGAGTTCCAGAAATCTAATAAATATTTACATATACACATTTATAAATTTCTTTGTATTTACCTTCTGCTGTAGTAACTCCTGATAAAAAAAGTGAAGTTCTGGTACAAGATGCCTGAAGCGATACTCTAAATTTTATTTTACAGTTTAAACAATCTACCTCAATCTCATTTGATAATCTTTCTCTTGGCAAACTCTATGGATTCTCTTTAGTTAAAGTACAGTATTTACTATGAGTCAGAATGCAACCACCAAATTCATTATCTGTGTGACCTGAGGCTAGATTTGAATGTGCATCTCCAGAGGACACAACTCACTGATACAATGGACCTTAGACATTGATGTTATCTCACTTGTGTACTTCTGTCATTATGCTGAAGGACTTTTATATGAAAGAAAATTTTCTTTCCCTCAGAACCCATGGTTATTTAGTATATTTTAATGCATAATATGACAGTGGGTTTGGAATAGGAAAGTATTTCCTTATGGTTTTCAATCAAATGATTCCAAAACACTATATGCATCATACATAATTATATAGATTTTTTTTTTATCGTTTTAGAAGTTCTCTCATAAACAAAGGAGGAGATAGTTTTCCCAGCATATTTTTTTATTTCTATCAAGTTAGATGACATAATGAACACTGAGAGACAGAGTATTCCTTGATTCTGTCATCACATAAGGGTTTTAACTGCAGTTTCTCAAATGTGTCCAGTACTAGATGAGAAAGAAGAAGAAGAAAAAATAATTAGAGAAATACCATTATCACAATAATATGCTGATGACATGAAGTTCTTCATGTTCTAAAAATATTTTGCAAATACTCTACATTGAAGTCTGAGTTTAGCATTCTGGTAATTAAAACTCTCTAAGTTCCTTTTGTGATAAAGTAATTTATTATGTGGTTCATGAAGATTGAATATGCTGTTCAAGTTGAATAAGAAATCAAAGAAATCCCCTGCCTCTCCCTCCAACTCCATTTTCCTGTCCCTTCTCTTTTCTGCCCTGCCCTATGCTGCCCTTCCCATTGTTCTTACTGTGAAATCTGTGTGAATACATATACATGTACCTGTGCAATTCAGAGTAGTCAAATCTCTTTATATATCAGGTGACTTTGTAAAGTAGAGGAAGTTTTGCTTTAAGTCTAAGTCAGAGAACTGTTAGAATTAGCTGATTCACTCTAATGTATAAACTTCCCTAGAATAAGAACAATTGAAAAATAATACTTTTTTATTAAAACTTATGGCAGGGTGAGTTTTAACATCTGCAGGAAGCATTGCCTACCCCGAAGTGAAGGCAAATAGATTAGATACACAGAACTTAAACTATATTTTTTTCTTATAATATCGTAAATCATATAGTTTTGAAAAAAAAATTATGACCCTCTGGTTTAATTTTTTTCTTTTTTTGCCACTGTTTAAAACTCCACTGGTCACTATTCTGCCTAGGAAAATAAAAAAAAGCAGTTTAAGGTTATTGGGAATGATAGTTTACTGAAGTTTAATGTCTCAAAAACTCTGCTAGACTTACAGATTCTCTTTTTCTTACTTGGAAAGCTTCATAAACTTCACATTTAGTAAGTGGCAGCCATTTGTCCTTCTTAAAAGTTTTATACAAAAAAAAGCTTTTGTAAATGTTTTGAAACATACTAGTTTAGCTTGGGGAGGGTTTGGAGAGGGACAAACAAGCTTAATTTATTGAACCTGACTAATCATTTATGTTGTATGAGTACATTCTAGAATTCATTTTCATATTCATTCACTTTCAGTTTGTTGGACATTTTTCTAGGGATCAGAAAATTATATCTAGATTAATACTGTCAACAGTCCCATCCTTTCAGTCTTCTATACACTCAGCTGAGTAATATTATACAAAAAAACAAGTGGTTAGTAAAATTTGGATGTCAAAAAGAAGCAGTCTAAAATATACGTGGGTATCAGTGGGGATATGAGGTTTAATAGGTTTTCTTTCAAGGATTATTCTTTGAGTATTTGTTTTTGTTTTGTTTGATTTGTCTTCTTTAAATTAATTGATCATGTCATTTCAAAATCTGCCATTCCCATGACAGTCAACTGGACTACCTCCTCAGCAATATACTCTCCCATTCTGAAAATTCTTCAGTACTGTGCCTTATACAATGGTAAAATATAAACACACAGTTATGTCTATCATGAGATATGAGGTTGTTTTGTAGTAAATAACCCATAAGTACTTACTTCCTATAGTGTTTGAAATGAGTCAGTATAACAAAGCAAATACTATGGAAAGATTTTATACCGTCATTAGAATTTACAGGTGTAAATTTGTTTTGTTTCCATCCAAATGTCCATACCAGAACAACAGCATTTTCCAGCAGTTACTTACAGAACCTGGAAAGAAATACATGCACATATTTCAGAACACTTGTTTTTTTAAATGGTTACCTCTGCCTATGTGCACATGAAAAGTATAAGTTAAAGAGATACGTTTAGTGCAAATTTCTTGTGGTATGGACTTATACATGATCCCTTGATATCAGTGACATCCAGGTGGATTCTTTTCTATTCTTTTATGAAAAAAAGAGAAGAAAATTCTCAAGAGAATTGTACTTTTTTTGGTGGGTTTAAGGAAATAAATTTTGTAGAATAAAGTGTAGAAAGACATTAACTACAGATTTAAATTGAACATGAATTGTTTGTGCATGAAAAAAGATGAGAGCAACAACAATAATGTTGGGGCAGTAGACTTACAATATCAGAAGTAGAATAGATCATACAAGAGATGGGTCTCTGAAGAAAATGAAGAAACCAGCCATAATGCCTTAAAAACTGAGGCTTTTACTGTATTGTAAAATGGATTCTTTGCCTTTTTTTTTTCCTTGAGTCACCTTTCTTCTTCCCAAGACCCCTTGAGAAAACCCTTATCTTCCTAGATTAGTATGCAAGAATTTGCCTTGGCAGGTCTATGTGAAACCCCCCTATTGGTCCTTTGTTAACCCTTTCCCCATTGGCTGTTATCCCTCGATTCCTATTGGTTGTAACCAAAATTCCCTAAAGCCATTTAAATACCACTGGCCATGTGAATAAACTCTCTCTCTGCTTTCCCCTTCTGCAGTCTCTGCATGTCTCTTTCCTGGGGCATCTCAGAGATCACGTGGCCGGGATGGAACGGGAAGGGAGAGCGTTCCACCATGCTGTTGCCTAATGCCTCAATGGAAATAGGCAGAAAAGTATAGCCTGAATCTTTGTCATACTTATGGGTTACTAGAAGGAAATTACAGTATAAATACCTGTTTTCTTTTGGTTCTTTGCAATTCTGCATATAATACATCTTCTTACCTCACAGGATTTAAATAGTTCCAGAAAAACAATTGTTTATTTGAAAACATAGGAAGAGCAATAATGGTTGAGATCAGATTTCCTCCTTGCTTTGTTTCTTAAGTCCAAGAATGACAATTAACATTAATTTTGGAAAAGAACATAGTAGCAATGGATTGAATGAGATGCCCTTTTCCTCATTGCCCTTTACCAGTTTCCAGTAAGTAAGAAGTTCATGTTTTTTCGTGAGGGTTAGAAGGAACTTAAACTGTTGCAATGTATCTTGAATCAGAAGAATTGCTGGAGTGAGCATATAAGGGATTGAGAAAATGAGAGGAGACATTAGGTATAGTAAAATGGAATGAAAAGTACAGAAGTTTATACTTAATTAAGTCAGTTTAATATGCCATTGTGTTCACATGGCCTGCACAGAAATTCAAGATATTACTTATTAGGCAGCCTAATCCCCAAAAGTATTCTAAAAGAAGACTAATTTTCTTGGTGTGTGGGAACATTTCTGTGTCTCACCTACATGCTGAAAAGGGCCTAAAATCTAGATCTCCCACTTCCTGTGCAAGTGCTCTGAACAGTAAGACATTTGATAAAATTTGTGTGCTGTTGGCAACACAAGTGAGTTGCTTTAAATAGGAATTTGATATTTTGGTACCTATTTTGGTATCCTGCACTGATGGAAGTACTTACTAAAATTCCTGTTCAAGCATGAGCCTGTGTCTAGGCTTTTTATTAGGTGCATCAGGTAGAGTGCTTCTTCATTACATTGTCAGTGGGGATCGGTAAGTGATTCTGAAGTCTCCCAGAGACTCAGTCAATTAGGCAGATACAATCTCTGCTTGAAAGCCTCAAGGCTCCTACCTGTCTTCCATGGCTATATAAGGAACATAAGCACTTAAATGTCCATTGGGTCTTTTTGGGTCTGAATGCAAAGAAATGGTGAAGTCAGCAGTATGTTTATGTAACTTCCTTGTTTTTAGCAATGTGAGAAAAACATCCAAACCAGGATTAACCATCTCCCTCACTGCTTCTAAGAGGGTGGAGCAAGAATACTATCAGGTTTCCTAAGCTTTTCCTGAATTAGTATTTACCTTTATAACTGTGCACAATACACAGTATCTTAAGTGAGCATTTATGACAGATCAAGTTTTGGTTCCCAGTCCCTTCAGATATAGAAGCATATCAATTTTACATGTAAGTACTGGAATACCTAGGACCAGGCAGTCCCTTGAGTAAATAAAAAAATAAAGAGATTTTTAACTGGATTTGATTGGTGGACTCAAAGGGTTGAATATTAGTGAAATTCATGTAGATGAATTTGTTAATTCTCACATTAGAGAATATTGACAGCTGCAATTTTGTGTTTTCAGCACTCATAGTTCTATTGATATATTAATCAAAGGAATTTTTGCTTAAAGATCTCTGAGAGAGGGACAAGGGTTTTAATTTTGATGGTATTAAAGCCCAAAGGTAAAAGCCAAATTTATGTGTCCAATCAATAAAGAACACTGCATACAGTACAGTATAACAAGAACTTTTCATTTGGTATATATTGCTGTTTTAATATTGGGTGTGTTGAATCCACAAATGCAGTAGGATTTCCTAGAACTGTGTTTTTTCTGCGTTTTATTTTTTTTTTTTTAATTTTTATAATCTGACCTTAAAAATTTCATTTCTTTAACAATTTATGAATCTTCAGAGATACATATAATGATTCCACACAATGGAATCTGTACCAGCTTTTTATATTTTTAATTATATCACTTCAGGCTGAACAGGCAGCCCAAGGTGCTACAGATCTTCTCAGCAGTCTTTTATTTTTTTATTTTTTTTTTTATTAATGATATTTTTTATGAAAGATTTATCTTTTTGCATTCTCATGGATATTGAATGATGTTATTAGAGGATAAACATTTGGATTCCTCCTGTGGGATTTATACCTGACTCAAATAAGTGTTAGTTTTCTTTTTTGCATGAACCAAAAAGAATAGGAACAACAGGAATAATCAGGAAAAATATGTTCATTTTTGCAGCATGTCAAACTGCAAGCAATTGAACAACTACCCACAACAACTATGTAACTTTGTAGTTCAGCCCCAAATTTATGTCAGCTGCACAAATAGAAGCCTGGACATCCTCCAAAAAAAATACCCGTATCATGCTGCATATCAATTTGAAATACTTTCATGTTTGTCAGGGTGTACTTAATCTAAAAAAAGACAACACTTCCTTCCCATATGGTTATATTGACTCCTGGGGCTTAAGTTTCATCCTTTTTCCAGACATCCTCTCTTGTTTCATTGGCATTGGTACTTTTAGCAAAATTTAGAAAACTTTGTTGTCACTTTGAGGATATTTTAAGAGAGAAACTGCCTTTTAGGTTTTGGAAAATCTTAAGTTGTTTTGAAATATTGTTCATTAAGTATTCCTGTAATACATAAATCTTAATACTTGAAGGTTTTTTATTTTCAACAATAATAATGTTTGAAACTTTAAGGATTTGAAGTCTCTTAATCTGAATTGCAATTAGGTATTTTAAATGTAACCAAAGCATCCATAAATGTAACTACTATCAATTTTGTATTTTGTGAAGAATAATGTATATTTTTCTATGCGTCCTCATCATGTGGGTTTTCTTGCTGAAATCTGCATCTGCTGTGAATAGAATGTCATGGGTGTGTCAGTACAGGGACAGGGACAGGAAAACTGAAATCTAAAAATGAATTGAATAGACAAAAGAACAGTATGCATTTGAGCAATTTCAGAAGTACTTCTTTTATATACAAGTTTTTAAGAAATGGACTTCAGCCCATCAAAGTACTCAGATATGATAATAAATATTTAGGAACTTAATCCATATCTTCCTCTTAATAAATCTCTAGCTGAGGACAGTTCAGCTCATGTGAAAGGTGTCACATATGCAAAACAATCAGATACATTTCTTTAGCCACAATAATGAGAAATATTGTATGATGGACTATACGAAAGCTGTAGTGTAAGCATCTGCATTGCCATCACACATTGATTTATTGTGTGTACTTTATGTACAGCAAAAGTGTGAGAGGTTAATATTATCAGAAATGAATAGTGCACCCAATGTCTCAATCCATTTTATTCTCAGATAAGGTCAGTGGCATTGCAAGTTTCTTAAGAAAAATCTATCTGGCCTCACTTTCCTTTTTGGGTAGCCACACATACATATAGTAGGAAGATATGTGTGTGTGTGTGTGTGTGTGTGTGTGTGTGTGTGTGTGTGTGTGTGTTTGTGTGTCTGCTCATGTGGATCTTCCAGAACTTTAACAAATGGCACTTGGCATTTTTCTATATATAACTGAAATAAGTGCATTAAGCTTTGACACATGAACAAGAAAGGGTGATGTCATGTTAAAATGAACTTTGTTCCTCTCTTTCAAAACAAAACAAATACACCTGCATTTCAGACAGTGTTATGTGGAAAATTAAAATCACAGTCCTACTTGAAGTGAACATAGTACCAAATGTGTAGCATCAGGAGTTTCATGACATTTTCAGAAAAGCTACAAATAACCTTGGAACAGCCATTAGAAGCATAATTCCAAACTGTGCCTTCAACTGGCTTTGTGGACAAAAAGCTACAATCACAAACAAGAGCATTCAGAACAGCAGGAGAACAAAAAAATGTCATAAAACACATGTTCTGAGTTCTTTTGGAAAGATTAGAACTACCTAAACTAAGAAAATCATGTCCATGTATTTAATTTTCTTATTTTAAAGACTTAAAAAAGCCTGGTTGTGTTTTGTCTGATTCTGGAGATTAAAAATATCATCTTGTTTATTTTGTCTTAATTTAATTTATTTTTGTCTTAAATTCATATGAAAGAGACAGAAAAATAGAAAGCAAGGATAAAGAATAAAGAAAATTAATTATCAGAAAGTGGCCAAGGAAGCTACGAACTTATGCTATAACACTAACACAAAGGACTGATTCAACCAAAATCTTCTTTACAATGACCACTGTGCAGTTGCCCTACAACAGTAATTGCCTTTCCTATGACATTTGTGGAGGATGATAAGGTAAATAACCACAGCCATGTTCAATAATGTGAAATAGATCATCATCAATAGAACAAACATGAGAGCATCTATTTTTGTATCATTTCATTATAAACTAAACCAAGTTATGTACTTACTGAATACACTGGATAAATTCTGGTCATCCATCTGTCTACCTATCTGCTCACTGGTGTATAGATGTATGAATACATACACATCGATAAAATCTGGGGCATGATACTATGATGTATCTTTGCAGGAGCTAAACAACAGTGAACTAAGATGACTCTGTAACGGAACAGAATAGAATAGAATAGAATATTTTCATTTGAAAGGGATCTAGTCCAACTGCCTGAGCACTTCAAGGATGACTAAAAATTCAAGCATAATTTTAAGGATGTTGTCCAAATATCTCTTAAACACTGACAGGTTTGAGACATGGACTACCTCTCCAGGAAGCTTATTGCTGCATTTGACCAGCCTCTTGGTAAAGAAATGCTTCCTCATGTCCAGGCTGAATCTTCCCTGACACAGTTTTGTTCCAAAAAAACTGTGCTGCTAATTTCTTTCATAGGCTGCAAGAAGGTGAGGTATACAACCCTAGTAATTCCATGAACAGATCCTTCCCCAGTTCCTTACATTGCTAATGGTCATGCATAAGACAATGCCCTACTTTTCTCCCACATTTATTATTGGAGATAAATGGTGGACCTGCATAGCAAAGATGCTTGTATTAATAATTTATTTCATTATTTTCCTGACATTATTAATAAGGTAATTCTACTACCTGTAAAATGTTGTCTGTTGCTTATATAGCTCAACAGCTAAAGATGATCAGATAAGCATAATAGTCCAGTTCATTCAACTCAAGATGATAAACATAGCATGCTTCATCAACCAGTGCTATATTTGTGGCAGTCCATTACATTTTTCCGACTCCTGTATCTGCTCAGATAAGGCTTTTCCACCTTTCTTTTTCTCACTGTTTGGGTGAAAATCACCATTTTTTTAGTGGTTTAAGTTAGTTTTGGCTAATATCTAAACACCCACTCAGATGGTCACTCCTCAGCAGGACAAGTAGAGTAAATAGGACTAGAAAGCTTCTGGGTCAGGATGAAGACAGAGCAGTCACTTACTAATGACTGTGGTGAATAAAACACACTTGACTTTGGGGAAAATTAATTTAACTTGCTGGTAATTCAATATATTTGGATATCAAGAAATGAGACAACTATCATATAGAATAATAAAATTATTTAGGTTGGAACTGACCTCTGAGGATCCAACGCCCCCTGCCATGGGCTGGGACAGCTTCCCCTAGACCTGATTGCTCAAATGCCCTTCCAAACTGGCCTTGAACTTCAGGGTGTAGCCACGACTTCTCCTGGCAAACTGCTCCAGTGCCCTACCACCCTCACAGTAAAGAATTTCTTCCTAATATCTAGTTTCCTAATATCTACTTTCTGTCAGTTTTAAGCCATTACCTCTTGTTCTATCACTATCTGCCTGTGTAAAAAGTCATTCTCCATTTTTCTTGTAGGCCCCCTTTAGATACTGGAAGGCTGCTATGAGGCCTCCACAGAGCCTTCTTTTCTCCAGGCTGAAAAATTCAAACTTTCTCAGTCTACTTTCATAGGAGAAGTGCTCTCCAGTCCTCTGGTCATTTTTGCAGCCTTTCTCTGGACTTACTCTAACAGGTGCATGTCCTTTTTGTGTTGGGGACCCCAGAGCCGGATGTAGCACTCCATGTGGGGTTTCATGAGAGCAGAGTAGAGGTGGAGAATCACCTCTCTCAAGCTGCTGGCCATGCATGTTTTGATTCAGTCCAGGACAGAAATATTAGAACAATGCTTTTCCTCCTCCTTTTCCCAGGTTCAACTTCCCTTATTCATTCCTAGTTCTTCTGCAGATCCCAAATCCTCTCCAAACAACACATGAAAGATGGAGTTGGGGAGTTATGGTTAGTACATGGCAGTTTCTTTTTCTGCCTCTCCTTCCTTCTCACACTTTTGCCTGACTCCAAAGTGGTGTTTCCATGGGCTGCAGTTTCTCCAGAATATATCCATCTGCTTTGGCAGACAATCATGGAACATCTCCTCTTTTTCCTGTTCTCACCCTGGTGTCTGCCCTTCTTTTCTCACTTGTTTTGTTTCCCCCTCCTCCGCTGTGCAATGTTTTGTTCTTTCTTATTTACTTTTTTCCAAATGGCCTACCAACTTGACTGCTGGGCTCAGCTTGGTGCTGGGATGGGTGTGGTGGAGCTGTCTGGAACTATATGGCATGGGTCAGCCCCCATCCTCTCCTCACAGAGAGGCTAATCCTGCACCTCCCATCATTCACATCTGGAGACAGCTGCACCCAGAACACAAAAGCATTCATGCTGTCCGTAGCATTACCTCCAAAGTCACAGCGATATGGAGGAAGAGGAACTGGCAATTGCTGGTGTACCTACAGATCTAAATCATACCCCAGCTATTCCAACCTGGCAATTTCTCTCACTGCCTACTTCTCTCAGGGAGATTCAGGTTGGACATCAGGAAGAATTTCTTCATGGAAAGGGTTGTAAAACATTGCAATGGACTGCCCAGGGAGGTGTTGGAGTCACCATCCCTGAAGGTGTTCAAGGGATGACTGGATGTGGCACTTAGTGCTATGGTCTAGTTGACAAGGTGATGATTGGTCAAAGGTTATACTCAGTGGTCTTGGAGATCTTTTCCAGTTTTAATGATTCTGTGATTCTGTATGTACTGTCAATCCATTTTGGTTACTATTCATGATCACAACTTGTATATTTATCCCATATGCATGCACACATACACTTATGTGCATGTTACAAATAGTCCTTAAAAAAAAACCAGAACTTAACCCTCAAATTTGTCTCACAGTTTAAAATATTCTTAGAAGATAAATTTAGATATATTTAATGTGCTGTCACTGTTGTGGAAGAGCAGGTTTCTCATTTTGTCTGGAATCACATTATTAGGTTGACTACATGGAGTTTAGCTCAGAGATTGGAAATAGAGTTTTTTATTACATATGCTTTTAAACTATTTTCAATATTCACAGCTATGTGTGGTAAGGTAAGAACTCTAGTTCATTCTTCCAATGACAAAGAGCTAAAATACTTTAAGCTAGCATTACTCATAGGAGCTTCATATGTCTAATTGCCAGAGCACTACAATGTACTTACTTTGAGATTATTTCAGGGTGAACATCAAAGCGCTTTCTGGTTTCAGATAAGTTTGCATCCTGAACTGATTATTACCAGAAGCTCTTGAACATGGAAACAGTGCTGAAATCTCCAGGCAATAGACTTGATAAAGCATATTTATTTCTCAACTTTGACCACGTTGGAAATGAAACTCTTCCACTGCCCCACTGCCTTAGCAATTATTTTATCTATTTCCAACAGTGAAATACATAAAATTGAGGAAAAAAATGTATAGTAAAGGAGAAGCATTTTGGTCCTGGAAGCAGGCAAGAGAGTTAAGCTGGGGGAGTGGGGAGGTGAGGGGCAGAGTGTGGAGCAATTGGTAGAAGCTACTGACTGATATTCTTCTAACACATAAAATGTATGCAACAGATTCAGAATAATGGCACTCCCTGTTCAGATTCACCCAAAGGTGGTACTAGAAGTTATTCTTGAATGACATAGTAAACTCCTGGAAGATAGGTACTCAGAGAAAACATTAATGGAGAAAGAAAGACAATATCTTTATTGGGAGTTCAGAGGCTTTGGGCCACCACTGGGGCCTACAAAACGCACGTTGTTTCAACAAAGATCTCTGCAATCCCTGAAGAACCCCACCCTCAGAAAGGTTACAGTTTTTATACTCTTCCTAACAATTAACATATTAGATATCTGTAACCAATCATAATTTCTAATTCTCTTGGTGGTCCACCCATCAGGGTCCTAGGCTATGCCCCCTGGACACCTCCAAGGGCTTCTAGGCTCTTCTATTGTTTTGACTTCCAGTTATCTTGCAGGTGTCTCTGAAAAACACCATGACCTTCAGAAAGCCTGAGAATGTGTGAGAGAATCACTTTAGTAACTTCTAACACCACTTAATATGTGAGCAAGAAAACTTATACTTCTAAAACTCTAAAGAACTACAAAATACACATCAAACCTTTAGGCATCGTAGCAATGAATATTTGTATAGCTATGAAAGTATAAAACTCATGAAGACGTCCACTAAACCTGAAATGGTCTAGTGGGGTCTTTCAGGACTAATTTGTGTTGTCATGGTAAACTTATCAATATAACACTGCAATTAAGAGAAAACTAAGTCACAGTTACAAGTTATCAACATAGGAACTGGCCATTTCATGCTGTGTCAGGTTGAAAAACACTGTTTTGGGATGTAAAGTATTTTGTCCAGAGAGTTAACCTTCTTGACTTGGTATTTTTGTGTCTTAAGACCTCTAAATCTAAGGGCAGGCCAAGAAAGTCATATCTCTTTAAAAGTCTAAAACCATGTTTTATAAAAGGAAAATTAACTTTCTTCTAACACTAATGAAATTCAAAGTAATTTTCTGTGTCACCAAGCTGTCTTGTAGAATTATGCTGTCCCTTAATTACTGTTCAGTCTTACTTTGTTTCTTATTATGTTTTTGAAACAATTTTGGAACATTCTTAAAAGTCTACTCTGGAATATTTTCGCTCTTAAAAGCTGGTCAATATGCAGGAAAAGTTCATCATTCTAAGCATGATACAACAGATGAAAAAGGTGTCCTAACAAATCTGGGGTCAGGTCGTCAGGCCACTCCACTGGAGCACAGTATAAGCAGCAGGGTGTGTTCGTTGTCCTACTCTTCTATGGTGAGCAGGCAGAGAGCAGCCTTCTGACAGCAATTGAATTATGTGCTTGTGCAGAAGTCTAAGGTTAGGCACCTACAAATAAATTCCAGGGCTATATTTATATGGCAGGCACAAGAGCAAAGTTTACTTGTACTTTTCAACCAAACACACAGTTTAGGTTCCTGTTAATCTTTTGTAGATCTCATATGTCATTTTAATTTTTCTAACAGAGTGTCGTGCCATGGTAATTAGTTGCACAGACTATGTGTATGTATGGGATTTTTACTGTTTTTCAAAAGAAGAAAAAGCTAGAAGAGTCTTTTAAGATTTTAATAGTGCTAAATACTAACAATAAAAATTTAGAAAAACTATCTATACAACTGTCTGTTACAGAAAAATATGTTAATATTAAGGCTTGTGTCTGATTTTTAATACAAGTTTAAACTACAGATAATTTTCTTAATGTTAGGACAAAGTATTTCAGCATAATTATATATTTTTCAATGTTTTCTTTCCAATAGCATTGTGGATGATATTTATCTTCATAGTAATATAATTTCCGTAGAATTTTTTTTCATTCTTTGGTTGACATAATGCCATTTAGCTTGGCATTTCCTGATTTAAGTGTCACACAGAAGCATTTCATTTTATTAAGAACCCCTGCGTCTCCAGCAAGCCTTGTCATTATTATGCTTTATTTTGTGTCTCCTCTATAACAGTACTTTTATTTTATGCAAATTAAATTAAAATAGCTTATTTTTTAAAGTGTCTTAACAATTAGCCTGATAATTGTAGCTGCGACTCTTATAAGCCTCTTAAAGAAGACACCCTATTGCTAATGAACATCAGTGAAGATGTGACATCCTAATTCTTTTAGAAGCTTCAAAAATAGTTTCATTTCAAGATTGCTTCATAGTAACCGAGTTATATTCTCTCAGACTTACTATTTGCTCTGCCAAGAAACATCTATAACTTATAACTGTGGAAATGTACTGAACTAAATAACAAATAATGTATATACCATTCCTAAGACTCTTAATATATAAACTTTGATGCTTGTTAAACACCACAAAATATAAAAGGTTTTAAAGCCTTTAGACTTAAGAATTCTATATATTTTAATATTTTATCTTCTGTGCCCTAGAACTTTTTCTACCAATCAGCCTATAGTTGTGATGATTATGCGCTGCTCTATTCTTTGGTCTTTTTCCAGGCAGCATGAGTCCTGTGGGATGCATCAAAGAAAGCCATTAATGCACTCATTGGTGTAAAACTTGCATGATGCCATAAATCTTTTAGTAAGTGGATGTGGAAGATGTTTTTGTGAAGGTTATGCATGTAAGGTAAGCTACATTACATGAGCCTTCGATGTGTGTCTTCAATATTATACTTTCTAACATTTAATAAAATAGTGATTGCAAAGAGCTGCATCCTCAGAGGCCTTGTTATGCCAGCACCAGTGCAAAGGGAGTACCCTCAGAATGTCTTCTGTGTTTTAGTTGCAAAAGAAATTTTTTTTATTTTCCTGAGCTACCTAATAAAACCTGATTCTTTAGAAGATTTTTTTTTTTTTTTAACCTTTTCAGGTTTAAAAAAATAGCATTTTACTGCATGCATTCAAACAAGGATTTAACTTGGAGAAGATTGCATATAAATGTAAACATTTCAAAATAAAAGAAATCGTTTATACCTAATTTATACTATGAAGATTTTATTGTTCTGTTCTTGTCAGTCTATAAAAATTTCTTCTCTCGGTTCTGAAAGTCAAACATAAATTTTGAAGAATAAAGAGTATGTTCTTATATCTATTGGACTCTTGATCATTTTGTAACTAAATCAAATGATGCCATGTTAAAGTGAAATTATGTCAATTCTTTTTAATTAACATCTAAATTCATAAGTCTGGAGATAAAACTGAAAGATGAAGGCATTTTTACTATTGAAAACTCAGGGGAATTGAATTGCAGTGTTAGTATAATGTCCACTGGAAGTTAGTGGAGATTGGTAGCGCTCCACAGTTTTTAGAGCTACCACCTTACATGATGTAATTAAGTCTTGCCTTCATTTCTCTCTTTCCTCCTCTGCAAAGCAAACCAAGGAAATCAAGATGGTTTGTCAGCTAAATATATTAGGCAACTGTTGTCACTTCAAAGAGCCTAATAATGCATTAGTGTTCTAGTTTGGATCATGATGCACTTCTTAAGCAAGTTTCCCAATCACCTCTATGTATGAACCCTGAATGACTTCTATGTGTAGTTTCAGAGCACTAAAAATTCCTGCTGCCTAAAACTGAATGGGAAGCTATATTCCCAAAACACAGATATGGTGCTTCACCCACTGATGGGCATTCTGTCCACTGGCCCCAGCTCAGGCTGTTTGTTGGTAAAATCTCTGAAATGTATGTCCTGGAGACATCTGGTACTCAGGAGTCAACTGTTTTAAGCAGTAGATCTGTTGCTATTTTGTTACCCTACCTGCTACCTTTGCCCTGGTCCCCTACAACCAGAGGATGTCACTATTTTCAAGCTGCACTTCCATTGGCAGGGGATGGGCTATATCATATTCCCACCTCTGGGGTTACTAAGCTTATATAAGTGGTTTTACTGGCTATAAAAAAGGAGGTGGCTAATTGGTTTAGACTGTGCAGCTACTGGTACCTAAAGCTGGGTGAGATAGAACCAGACCAGAAGATTAAACCAAACATAACTTAATAATCATTTTACTATTCAATAAAGTATTTCTAAACCATGATCTGAACCAGTGCTCTCCTTGAATCAAGTCTCAAACACATCAAAAATAACGTTTTAACTCTGCAGTCAGAGTAAGGCAAGAAGATGCTTGTACATTGTTGTAACAAATATTAAAATCAAAGGAAAAGAATGCTTCTTGTCAAATATTAATTAAACTTTGGATCAGCTACAACATAAAGTTCCATTATATAAATATTTGCCAATCTTTCTTCACAAGCTCACATATCAGAGGACACCAATATGTTTAGATGTCCTAAAATGTAACAGATACTATGTAGGTATAACTATGTAGATAAAGGTTATCAGCTTATTAGTTTTGAGGATCATTGTGAATATTTAACTGCAAATATACATGCTACTTACAGGCTGCAATGAGACACAGCAGGATGAAGAAAAAATTAAAATTAAAAGGATGCCTTAGGGCAATTTCAGGATTTTAAATGAAGAAAAAGTTCAGTAACATTTCCAAGGGCCAGTTAAAAAGATTATTTTTAACAGGATTAGTGCTGTCATCCTATACCAGCCATCATTTCAGTGTTTAACTTTAGAAAGATTTAACTTCAGAATTCAGAAAAAAAACCCAGCCCAATCAAACAAAACCAAACATGATATATGAAGTGATTTAAAGGAAATATTACTTTGAGCAGTCCAAAGACCTGATTTTTACCATTATTATGATTGCTAATGAGTTAATAGAAAAGATCTTCCAACCTTTAAAAATCCTGGGATATGGTGTCAGAAGAGTTTGACCTGGAAGGATATAGTGGAATATTGCCAGCTTTCATTTCTAAAAATATATTGTGAATAACAGTTTGAAGAATGATCATTGTGAATTGGTCTCGACAAAACAGACTATTTGATTTTAAAACCAACTGATTGTCTAACCAACTAAAGTTAAATATTATATCAAACCTTTAGAAATGTATAAAGTCCTCATAGATTTAGGGATGTTGTGGTCATGATATAGGAGTAGAAATGAGGCAATTAATTTAAAAGAATCATCTGGTTTCTGAATGACTGCTGCTGGGGAATATTTCAAATCAAAAATTTTAAAATTCAGAATTCTGAGCTGCAACTTTCAGTTAAAAAAAATACAGCTGTCTTAAACAAGACTGAGAGCAATCAAAGAACCAGGGGTATGTTAGCATTTCTTTTTCAGGAATGAAGACACTCTTCCTTGATTTCTTGACCTGGTTTGATATTTACTTTGAGATTCTCACTGAAAATTTCTAAATATTATACTAGCAGGTATAGTTACATTTTAATCTCATTCATTTCACTGACTTATCAAGAATATAATTAAAAATCTTTTCATGCTTGCTTTTTATAGGTACAGGACAACGATGACACTTTCTAATTGTTTCTTTTATGCTTGTTCTAGCTGGGAATTGTGTTTTCCCTGTCTTCTCTGTTCAAACTGACATTTTATCTACTAACTAAATATTTGGTTTTAATACTTACAAGATCACTTCTGCTCACTTTTGCTGACTTTTTCCAAGTCTTAAAAAATCCCTCAAAAACCTGCAATTATTTTCACTTCTTGTCCTGCATAACTGTGTAATGAAAATTCGTGACCTGAATGCAGTTGATTAAAAAGACTTTTATGCCTTTGAACATATTTTCAAACATATTTTGTCATACTTGATAAATATGTTAACCAGTAGATAGTCAATATTGCTTCTGTTCTACTTATTAATTCAGAACTGATCTGCCAAATCAGCTAATATTGCAGAAATACAAACCATTCATTCATATTTCTCAATTTTATTTCAGCACAGATTAAGCATTTACAAACTTGAAATAATAATAGAAAATAATTATTATCCTTGAATAGATTGACTTGATAGAACAATATCAAAGACGCTTCTCTTAGTCATGTAGTTAAATTTTAGGTAGTCCTGCAAGGACCAGGAAGTTGGACTTGGTGATCTCTATGGGCTCCCTACAATTCTATGAATTTCTAATTATATAATAATAAATGGACAATGGTTTACTACCTCTTCATGCAATTACATCTCATGTAATACCTTTAGGAATGAAAGTAAGTACTTTGTTGCATTTGAACAGCATATTATGCCTCAGGTAGGACATTATGAATGCTGGTTTACTACTTATATGCAAAAATACAGGGTCTTTTTTTTGTGGGTTTCTTGTTGTGGTGTTTTTTTTTTTTTGGTTGCCTTTTTTTTATTTTTGGGGGGGGGGGCGGGGAGGGGAACAACACTGTACAATCATTGCCAATTAAATCCCAAGATATCATGATATCACATCAAAAGGGAAAGCAAGGGAAGGCAGGAAGGAGGGAAGGCTGGAAGGAAGGAAGTCTGATTTTGTGGGAGAGCTGTTCTTCATTCACCAGCTCAAGAAACTGAACCTTGTAAAAAAGCTCTCAAGAAAATAATAATTAAAAAAAAAAAAAAGATATTATACCTTTACTTCTCTTTTTCTCTTCTGTTTATTTCTCCGTGTTTTCTTGGGATTCTTTTCATGCTGTAGAATTACAGAATATGAATATGCATGTAGATATACAAAGATATTGATGCATGATTCATATGAAAAGAGAACTGAACTGAAAACTAAAATAGAAAAATATGAATATTGCAAAGTAAAGTAATGATGAGCTAATAAGCGTCAGTATTACAACTTTCTTTGCAATCAGAATCTTGATGCACTACATTTCAGTCTTTAATTCTCTAATGTCCAAATACATAAAAAATATTCATGAAATATTTTTCTGTGGTGAAAGATGTTTGTTACCCAGAGTTCTCGTGTAGGAAATTTATACCTTTATATATTCATGTGCATAAATGTATAAGGATGGGAAAAAATCTTGTCTCATCTCTCATCTTTCATCAAAGTCTAGTTTTGTTCATATCTCAGACAAACAAGTAGACTGGAGTGGTCTGAGTATGTTCCAATCAAGTCTGAGCAACCATCTGTGTAACACAACAACTTGTCTCTTATTTTGGCCACTACTGAACAACTCACAGGAGTCAAGGAAAAAAAAAAAAAGGAAAGACAAAAGGGCAAATCATTGGTTACTTGCATAGACAAGTATTTCAATCAACTTGCTTGCCAGTGCAAGAAGCAAAACATGCAGAACGTTGATATAAAATTCATCAGTTACTTATATATATTGTATAATAATGTATAATATTATATGCATTATATGTGTATATATTATAGTTTACATATATACTTATATTACAAATACTTGGTGCTTATTAAGTATTTTTCTTTTTGCCTTTACTGAAATCACCCCTTATAAGTGCATAGTTAGAGGATTTAAATAAGATTTTCCAATATGCTTGCTTTATTTTGTCTTTACCTCGGCCTTGGCCATATTGACCACCATCAGTGGTCCACTCTGGCCTCCAATCAGGAGAAATGGAGACACACCATCCATAACACTGCTGCTTCCTTTGAGAATCTGTCTTGAGGAAAAAAGGCAACGCAGGAAGAACTGTGCCTCACCAATACTACCCTTGGAGACTTTCTGCTGTGCCTTTTGCAATCAGACTTGCCTGTCTTGCATTGGCCTTGTTAGGCATAAGCACGCTTGCAGTAAGTGTGGGTAAAACCCTTCCCAAATCTTCATTCAAAAAGCCAAGCCATGATGCTGATGCTGATGATTTTGTCTTTAATTTATAGTGACTGAAAGAGAAATTGAAACTGTACAGATTAGGATGACATGATGAAATTAAATATTTTTATAAACAGAGCATGACAACTTCTTCTTCTCATATTTATCATTACTTCTTTGTCCTAAAAAATATCTAGGAAGAAGACCTTTTCTTTAATGGGACTTACTCTTCTCCCATATGGAGAACTTCTCCTGGGCAGTGATGACTTGGTTCAAATCCCTCATTTAAATCAAGTCAGACTGAAGTTCTGAACACAAGACTTCTTTTTAGCCAGGTGACTGGCATAGATTTCTATGCATACATGGGACTATATGTATTTCTGTACATGCAAAAGTGACACAATCACTGCTAAGAATGCGTGTAAAAAGGGAGAGGGAGATGGAATGAAAAGCTTTAACTTAGATTAATTGCTTCAAAAAGCTGAAAACCTTAGCACAGATCCTTGCATTTTTCTTATTTAGATGGACTGCATAAACACCTTTTCCTTTGCTGTTTTTTATGACAAACCATCGCTTCAAAATGTCTTTGCTGTTTGTTTTAGGTTGCTTCACACTGGATCCTTTGAATCCTATTCTGAGATATGTATGTCTTCCCATTTCCTGTTAAACATGCCTATGGTATTGATTCCTCTAGCACTTCTGTAAAGGTGAAGTAATGTTGTAGGGCAGAGTTTATTAGAGGAAGCAATTATTTTGGACAAAGAAACACCTTAAGAGTACAAGTATTTTTTTTTATTTGGCATAGTAGCTTTCCTCTATCATTTTGTATACTGCTTTGTAATTGTTAAGATGCTCAGCATAGACTTGTTATAGATTTACATTGTATAAGCTCATTTTTCTTCTTTCTTGACCTTCTTTGAAAAGTTGTCCCTTGCAGTGTATTTATCAGTGTCTTCTCTGGCTTACTTGTCTGGCAATCTGTCCCTTGGCATCCTTATAACATCTGTCATGAATGTCTGTCCACACCATTCTCCAAGTTCTTCATTTGTTGCCTTGTCTGCTCAGAGTAATTGCCACATTCATCATAGCTACTTCTTTTGAAGTAGAAACAATTTCATTCCCTGATGTTGGATTTAATGTCTTCTTTGTGGTTCTTTGTATTTTATTTCTTTTCTGTGTTGTGAGATCTCTGAACTCAGCAAACAAGTATACAAGTAGTGCAAAAATCAAATTTTTATTACTTCCTTCATATGCTGAGATACTCATCATTACATAAGTAAAGAGTTCACATCTCTGTCACAATTTGCAGATATACAAGAGGTGCTGCCTTGAACCTACTTCAAAATAATGCGAACTGGAAATTGAAACTGCGATTAATTGCAATGATGCAGTGAAAGGTATAGGTTGGTACTGTACAGAAGTATAACAGAAAGAGCAAAAGGTGCATTCATTCAAAAGTACAAATCATGATATTTCAGTCCTCTTTTCTTCCTGAGCTTTATAGATGACAGTGTCCCTGTTAGAAGAGAACAATGGGGAATATGAGGTAATGCGCTGGAATCCTATAATTTTTAAAGAACATTTACTAAATACTCAGTGACAGAACCAACCTTTGCCAATATTTCTTACATGAGAAAATATGTTTTTCTTAAGTGTGTGACTTCAGTTTACAGCACTCTCTCAGGCACACTTACCTGTCAAGCAGATAAGCCTGTCACACTGTTCTGCCTAGAGAGATCTTATTTCCTATTTAACAGATTCAAGAACCATGTAATAAATAAATAAAAGGGTGAGCTTACTGCAGTGTGATTCCTTCATAGCTTTCCTACTACATCTGACATCACGAGTTGTACAGATAGATGAAATTAGTAAGCACAGAAGGTGCTTAGGAATGTACTACTTTTCAAAAGTAGTCGATTTTTTTACTGTTAGCATCACACCATATTAGACTATGTTTATATGTTGGCATGACATGATTTTGTAATGGCACAGCATGATTTCTGATGAATCTGTTGTATGAATGGCCACGCAACGCCTAAGTAACATCACATTTTGTTAAATAATAACTGCTCTTGGGAATGTTGACCCTGTTTTTGGATAAGTTTTGTGTATTCTTATTTGGTTTCTTGTTTCTGTTTCATGTTGAATTTCTATGGCTTAAGAAAGTAAGAATAAAATTTAGAGAATAAACTGTAGTTTAGTTTTTTAATTACGGTAGTATTTTTTTTCTTAAATATGTAACTCATGACACTTATTTTTATCCAGATTTTAATGGGTAATGAACTTTTCAATACTAATAGCCTTACTAATGCTCAAAATACTAGTATGAATGAGAGTTCACCAACATGTGCAAAGGCTTTCCAGTCTAAGTCAAATGCAACATGGAGAGACTTTCTTCACTAAAATACACACTTTAAGTGAACTTCATAATTGTTACCCTTAGGATCACAATCTATATTTACTGTAGGAACATTTTTTTTTCTTTCTCTTCCAGATAAGAAACTGTGTAGCTCTCTAGCAAAGGTATTTGTAATCCCATTAATACATACAAGTTCACTTACACATTATACATATTTATTTTCTTTATAGGAAAATGAACTGTGACCAGAAACTGGAACTGTGCGTGAATTATTCAGACAGTAACTCATTCAAATATTGCAACTAAGAGCTGGAGATGGAAAGATGCTCAGTGCAGACCAGAGCAGGCTTTCTGTTTTCTTCTCAGTTTTTATTATTGCTAACCAGCCCCCAAAGTGGGGCAGCATTCCACTAATTATGTTCCACGACTTGTTTAATTTGTCAGCATTCTTCAATTTTAAACTTCTTAGACTAAAACATACACATTTTACCTGTGTCTTTGTCATGTGTCTATAGCCTGTGGTAACTAATTGATAGCTCTGGACACAAAAAAATCCCAGTTTCTAAACAGAAATTTCTGCAAACAAACCGTATTACCTCACTTTATAAAGTTTAGCTGAAGAGACACCTTCTCATGTCACAGTATAATCCAGTGGGTGACATACCACTCAATTTGGTTACTCTTTCAATAATAAAGTTATACCAAATGCAGCGCTAAGTCTTTGAGTTGTGAATATTTGCCTGTGACCACCAATTCATTTTACAAAGCCTGCTGAACAGCAATCAGATAATAATGACTTTTTGGTAAGTAGTTAATGATGCAGGGGTTTAGAGGACCCATACCTGATTAAGTGTGCAGGGTGGATGGCGTGCAGTTAATGTAATGTAAAGTAATGATAGAGTAAGTAGAATAAGAATAAATAGCTTAGTTGCCACATTCTCTGCAGGTTGAATGGGAAATGCAACTGGCATGTAGATGCCTTCTCTATAATAATTATCAGTCAAACCTCCAAATTGTGGCTTGTGTAGGATGAATCAGACCTTTTAGCAGCTTGTTGTACTGGGGTAGATTCAGCTAAGAAATTAGTTATTCAAACAAATCATGCTACATGGTCACATGGATAAAATAAACTATTATTATTATTTATATATAACATTAGCATTGGGGTCATACCTGAACATGCAAGTGATAACACATGAGTAATTAATTTTTCCATGTAAGAATTTTAAAATCTGGGGTTGTGACCATATAATCTTGACTTATGCTATGCTTTGAATTATCATACTAGACTGCATGTATCATGAAACAGTTGACTACATGGTAGTATTGATCAAGTCCTCCTTTTGAAATCAGAACTGCTGCAGTTAATTCAAGAAGAACATATCAGCATCAATTGTTATTTTCTATTATTTGTTCATCACAAGGCTTTGCTTACCAATGCCAAGTATAATAAAATTTTTTAAAATCAGATATTTTACTATCACATAGATCAATTTGTCAGCTGTTGTGTTCAGGGATAGCTAGTATAAAGTATAATTAAAAATATTTTTCCTTTGCTAAAGACTCCCAGAATAATGAATACTTGTATTTTTATTACTCTGGGAAGGGATCAGCAACTATATATATATATAATATCCTAAGAGTCTATAACAGATGGCCTACAATGTGAACCTCTGAATATTTCTTCTCTATTCCCTTCCAAATTATGCTACAACTTTTATACTAATTTTTCTCTTTTTAAAATGAGATACTTGTTCTCCAGTCTAGTTATCTCATTCTTAAAAGGTATACATCAATAGTTCAGGATTGTTTATTTTTTTCATGCCAGTGCCCAGGTTTCTGGGATTAGGTTAAGCGTGACCATTATTTCTACTCTACCAGTTTAGGCAGAAATCTGAAAGGAAAGTGGATAGGACAGTCTTGCTTGGGAAATGATTCTCCTTTAAGGTTAACCAGTCTTCTATCTGTTGCAAAATATAATGTAAGAAATAAAATACAGAGACAATACATTCAAACTAATTTTGAAAGGACATACTTTTTACTGAAAGGAAAAGAATCACAACCTTAAACAGTAAATAAAGACAACAGAAACTTCTTTATTAAACAGAATAAAACAAAGCATTTCATTTCAGTAACTGAGAAAGCAAACCAGAGGAAAACATTAACTCTGTTTTTGGAAGAATTCAAATATTCAACATAAACTAAACATACCTAACTTTTAAAGGGATTACTGGGGTTTTTTAACTGTTGTTTAACTTTTGTTTTTCTGATTGTCGTCTCTTGTGTGTAGTTAAACAGTATTTCACAGAAAGGCAGATTTTCTTTCCTTATTCAGGCAGAAGGTCCCGTGATCTTTCAATGAGAACTGTCCCTAAAGATTTCTTTGGTTTGTTGTACAGAATATGCTGAGTTAGAAGGGACTCACAAAGATCAAGTCCAAGTCTGAAGTGAGTGCTCCATATGGAGATCAAACTCCTGACCTTGGTATCATTAGCACCCTGCTCTAACCAACTGAGATAATCTCAGAGTGCTTTGGGAAGATTTAATGAGTCACTACATCTTCCAACTGATCATAGATTCCAAAGGGAAGAAAATCTGCAACACTAGTCTTGGGCTCTGATGGGCAATGATGTGCAGAACAAAAGATGCTGCAATTCCATTTAAAAAAGGAAGGGTTTCAGCTTGAGAACAATACAAACATATGACATTTGAAAGAAACAACCAAAAGAGATCAGGATCCAGTTAATCTTTAATTGAAAAGTAATCTTTAATATTACTTCATATATAGCAACATATATTAATTTGCTCATGCACTTCAAGACTATAAAAGTCTCACACATATTCTAAGCTTGTTGATGATGACAGGAAGGGATCACATGGTGTTAATCAAAGACAGGCTTAGCAGCAAAATACTTGAAATTATTGAATGTATAATCACATCTTTCTCCCACCCCAGACCTTCTCCTTCTATTTTTTAGCTATTAAAACTGTTCAATTATCAAAGTATGCCAGCAAATACTAAAGCATTAAGTTTAATTCAATTTTGTTTATAGAGAAATTGTTTAAATAATGAATGGGTGATCAGAGGAGTCCTGTTTATAGACACAGCCTAAGAAACATCTTTCTTCAAAGCAGATGTAGTATGGTTAGTCATTATTAAAAAAACAAAACAAAACAAACCTACATGTAAATGATGTAAGAAAATAAAAATGCATGACCAAGTTTCTACATTTTCACAATGAACAAATAGAGACATGGGGATTGAGTTCTTTCCCTCTGTATGGGATCATTTAGCAAATCCATACTTTGCCCTATTAACTAGCACAATGGAATAAAATTTAAATTATACATTCTCCTGAGAGTATCAAACAAATCTGACATCCAAAAAGATGAAGAAACACAACAGCATTTTACCAAGCCTGCAGACAGCTGAACAGATGTCACCACAGCCAGCAGCAGAACCAATCAGTGAGTCAAAGAAATGAATGTGCCAAGGGAGCAGACCCAGGCCCAGATGCCAACACTAGAAGAATTCATCTCTTAGCATCTGGTTGTACCAAGTATTCCCTATATGTGGGTGTACGTATTGGCTTTGGGCCTCATGCACACAGGAGAAAAAAGAAAAAAAAAAAAAAAAAGACACTAGAATGCATTCAACACTGCCAGGAATAAGCAAAAAAACTGCCAAGTTTTTGCTGAAATTCATGAATCCAGCAATTGTTTTTCTATTTGTAAATGTACAATGTGTCCCTGTTGTAGCTTTGCATGTGCATGTTTTAGACTGTGAAATAAATCTGTTTAAATAAAATCTTACCTAAACACCTTGATGTAAACGACCCATTCTTTTAATAGACTCTAAAAAAAAAAAAATAAAAAAAAAGAAAAAAGCAAAAAAAACCCCAAAAATCATAAAATAAAAAAAAAGGACAAAAAGCCCCAAAAACCACCTACCCCACAAAACCAAAACAAACAAACAAAAAAAAAATACACAAGCAAAAAACAAGTTAGGGAAGTTAATCTTAGTTACATAGGGGCTTGCTGGATGATCACTCATTGGAATCGTGACTAACATTCCAATGAACTTGCACCTTTTACCATTCACCAGAAGAAAAAAAAATGAATAACCCTTAAAGGAATTGAATAGAAATAACACTAAGCAGAAAAAGGACAAGTTTCTATATGCTGCAAGATATGGAGCTACTTATTCCTTCTTTATTTTCTAAGTTTTTATTTAAATATTTTCTTGCATTTAAAAAATCCTCACAAAACCCAAAAGCCTTGCATATCTAACTACAAATAAGGAAACTATTTTTTTGTTACTGGCAAACTTATTAACTCCTAAAATCCCAATATTTGGGACATATGAACTGCCAATAAGTAGAAGAATAATCACTCAGAATTTGAAAAATTGCCATCAGGGTTTTGTTTGTTTTTTTTTAGAAAAGTAAACACTGACTTTCTGTCCTAAATAACAGGTAATGCTGGCAGGTGGTTTGAGAACAGGCCACTGGAATGGGCTTGCAGACAAGGCTGCTAGGAAAGTTTTTGAAGACAGGTTCCAGACAGATTAGAAACTAAAACATGATCTCTCATGGAACAGACAATTTAACAAACTTTGCTAGACAGTGGTCAGGCAAGCCTATTTTTAATAGGAAATTTCCCTTCAGATAAATCCCCTTAGAGGAGCACAAAAAGAGATTGCTACCAAACAGCCTCACAAATAATTTTTTATATCACTTTTGTATAAATAGAGCTGTCTTTGGTCTTATTTTGGTGTCAAGGATCAGATTCTAATGGTAAGTCTACGATGTACATGGATTTTACAGGCAAAACTGGTAATGTTGAGGCTCTGAAATCTGCTTTTCCACAGGCATTGTTTCGCTCAAAATCTTTCTATAGTCAAAAGGGACACGGTTGGCCCTCTTGGCTGCCAGGGCACTGCTGACTCATATTCAGCTTGAGTCTCTAATTGGTCTCTCTCTTGCTTCTTCGCCTGAATACTACAAAGCCTGTTCACTTCTTCCCATAGCTCCTTTTCCTGACGACCCAGCTCTTCAATCACTGAAGACCATCTGCAAAAAACTGTTTGTTGGCCCTCTGGGTCCAAAGCTTGATGGATGCAGTTTACTTCAAGAGCAGGAGGGAATGAGTTGTATCATGACTTCATAGCTAGGAGCAAGGTTCCTTATTTCATGGACTTGGGGCCACTTAGAGCTATTTTTATGAGGAGAGTTTTAGCATTGCTTTTTCTCACTATGTCCCCCCTTAAGCTGGAAAATTGCACAGAGCCTAATGCAAAGAGAGACTGTCTGTTATTCTGTGACAGCTGAGGAGTTTAAGAACATTACCACCTATGACACTTCCAGGGCTTCGGTTACAGCAGGGCAGGCATCCACTGTCTGAGCTCTAGGACTGTTGTGACAACCTACAGCTGGCCCAGGCCAAGGCAAGCCTTGCCCTGCTAAGAACAATGGCGTCCTGAGTAGGTGGGTTTGTGCTCTGCAATGTGAAGGATACGAAGGGGCTGTGGGGCATGTTGGGGGGTGTTGGCAACTGGGAGATTTATTTCAAAGTGCACTCCTGATTTGAACTAAATTGCTGTTGAAAAGACATTCTAAGTGTGTTAGGAGTTTGTGTCCTTTGAAAAGTGGTTTTGGCACTTCAAGTTCAGACATCTGAATGATTAGGTCACTTCTGAAAAATACTAAAATGTACCTTAGAATTCATATTGCAAACCTCTATTTCCTCACCTGCGTGTCAGACTACCTCCCCTGCACAATTTTTAGAATGTCTTCCCAAAGGCACTACTTCTCAGCAACAAACCCAAGATATTTGCAATTCTCAAGCTACACACCCTGGCTGAACTGCAAAATGCTTTTGCTGATCTGAGCTTTTGTAATTTTTTAATAGCTTTTATGGCTGTAGGCAGATATCTACTCTCAAGTGTTTCTGAAGCAGAGAAAGAGAATCCAAGGGCCAGAAACATACATATCACCTCTTCCCCTTCTCATAATGAGATAGGAAAGAGAAGATTGAATCTTCAGTTCTCTCTTGTGCATGTAACACAAAAAAAAAAAAAAAAAAAAAAAAAAAAAAATGCCTGCTACAATCAGTGGTTCACCCATCCCTGCAGGCACCTTTTGCAGCACTGTTCTAGCAGTCAACATAAAGTTAGGTTGTTTATTTTAGAGAAAAGAATAATACACAGAGCTCAGATTAATATTGTATTTACTATTAATATAAATATGAAGTACTATGGTAATTGCAGTGTTCATTACAGCACTATTTTTTAAATTAGTTTAAGCGACTCCATCTCATTCAGTATGTGCCAAACACTGAAATCTGCACCCAACTGGTGTTAGGCATCCTTACAAAGAACTTAGGTAAAATGAATTGAAAATCACTCCAAAACAGCAGGTTATCATTGGTGCTTTCAGCAATTCATGACAAATAACAAATAATTTCAAGTCTGAAAATTTTCTCTTCAATTCTGCATCAGTATTACTGATAATATTATATTTCTTTTAATACGTATATTTTTTGTAATTAAAGTCAACGTTGAACCTCTATCCCTTCATATCCTTTGGTTGGTTGGTTGGTTGGTTGGTTGGCATCCCCTCAAACACAAAAATTCCTAAGAAATATGTTTCTAGTATTTCTACAATTAATGCCATCAAAATGCATGATCATCTAAAGTTTTTCCAATTTTTGCTGTTCTTTTCAGCTAAACTACTCACTTCAGATTTCCCAGTGCCTAAGTTGAAGTAGCTAAAACCATCACTATAAATATATGCTTATGAAGGTGATGAAGACACTGCAATCTACCAAGATACAGAATCTAGAAGTTAAACTTTTTAAAGGTAACACATTTAAATACTGCTATTTAGCATACAGATCTATTCTAGAATAATAGATGAAGTTTATCTATTTTAGGGCTAGGTAGACAAAGTGTTAGAACTCTAATTTCAGGACCAAAAGTTTTAAAGGCAGTGCATTTCAGTAATCATCTAACTGAACTAAGCCCGAGGACTACTGTGTTGTTTGTTTTTTGTTGTGTTTTTTTATTCTTTATTTTCTCACTATATTGTGTGTGTAAGATAATAAAAGTTACTTTTCACTTTTTGTCTTACCTGCACTTTTTTTACTCGGTCCATTACGTTCAGAGCCCTTTAGGAAAGAGACGTTTTTATGAATGTTTCAAAAGCTGCAGGCAGTCTAAAGTCTGTGTTCTACCTTGCAGAAAAATGTTCAGCTTTCCTTAATTCAGATCACACTACATGGTGCCTGGTGCTCTTTTATAGTTATCTTCTGACTTCAAGATACATCACTTCCCTTCAGCCAAATCACACCAGTTGTTCTGTTTCCATCACTCAAGTTTTCATATATATTTGCTTAAAACATCCTTTCAGTCTTATATTCCTTAAAATGAAGCTCTGCAATTTTCACTGTCTAACCCTAAATGGCCTGTGTCAGGATCTTTATTATCTAAAAGTAACTATTCTTGCTTATCTAAACAGACTACAAAGTTAAGGAATTATCTGTATTTCTTCTTAGATTATTTAGAATGTGTTTTGAGACACTTATGAACAGAAAAAATAAATTCACTTTTATCTCAAATTGAAAAATGAAAAATTAATATCTATTAACTCCATTTTTGCTCTTTTAGACAGTATTAATTCTAAACCCATAAGACTCCCTCTTAGCCCTGACAGCAACGTTTTAATATGTAATTTTGACACTCTAGACGAACAACGTAAAATTATCAAAATTTCCACTTTCACTGATAAGTCCCTTAAGTAACCGGTTTTCATTATCCACTTTAGCTCTAAGAGATAAAAGAACATTTAACTAACATATATAAGTCAGGGTACTTAGGTTTTATTGGTTTCATTTAAGTTGCTGCTCAGACTAAGAAGTAATTTTCCTTATTATCACTAGCTTTCAAAGAATTGAAAAGTGGCAAAGCATGAAATTAATCATAAAGCACCTAGGTCTTCTCTTTAGAAATAGTTTTTTTTCCCTCAAGAATTTCTATTGTCTTCTCTTTCTTTATATGTCAGACATTCACTTCGGTAATGTTTTAATAATGTCACTTTAATAAAATCAAATCTTAAACTAAGTAAACCTGCATCTCAACAGTGATTACACAGATGGTAACAAAAAAGAAATTTAGATTCTCTGGAAAGTGTTAATGATGGATGAATTCCTATCTTATTTCTGATATTTTAAAATGCTTTGTAGGGTCCTTTTCTGTCCTCTGAATCTTACAAAATTGTAAAAGGAGTTCAAGACTAAATAAAACAAGCAAACAAATAAAAATTTCCCAGATATGGAACATACCAGGAAATGATTTTCAGAGGGAACTTCTAGGGGAATAAAAACTGCTAAATAACATTCTTGTTTTAAGAACAACAAGAGTGAGAATCTCATAGAGAATCTGAATGACAACTAGATAATTCAGTAGCAATGAATGAAAAAAAAAAAAAAATTATTTGCATCACTGCCACTGTGGAAGAACAAAAGAAAAGAAATTCAGATATCACAAAGAAGACTCAGAGAAAATAACTTGGAGAATACTGGCAGAAGGTATTTCAAATAGTTAAGTGGATAAATAGTACTCATCCTGTCTTGTTTGTTTTATTACCATCTATTGACAGTTTAGGAGAAACAGATATTATATACCTATGAATTCTGAAGGAACTTAACTAGGAATCTCTTTGCTAGGAATGGGGTAATTACAGAAACCAACAGCCAACTTCTTGTCAACTGAAATGATAAATTAACAAGGACTCCAGGGAAATATGGAGAAACACAAACAAGCAATTTTGGTTTTGCTACTTTGAAAACATTACAAGACAGAATAGAATAGGTGGAGATGGTGGTAAGTATAATGGAAAAAAATCAACAAGGCTTGTAGAAAGAAATGTCTTGGAAAGAATTAGAGTTTTTGAAGAAATTTGTAAGCATATAAACAAGAGTAATTCACTATGTAAATGTGTTTCTATTTCAAAATGTTCTTGACAGTTCTTCATGAAAAAAATTGAGAAGGTGGTCAGTTCAAGAGGGTGCCACACCCACAGTGTGGTGTAACTGGCTGGTATCTGTCTAATCATCAGAGTCCTTGTTGTGCTTGTGACAAAAGTGAAATGTTTGAGGAGTGAAAATCAAAGCTCCTGAGTGGTCATGGCTATTGAATTCTGTCCTGCTGCAGATGCTAATCACAGTAGTGTGGGAGACAGGTAAGAACCCTACAAGCACTGTTAGTAGTCAAACTGAATAAAAGACAAATAGTAGATCTGGATAATGTACTGTGGTGGTAGACCTGGATAACAATCAGTCAGAAGTCAGAAGTATTTAGGCTGCTTGATTAACTCAAAAGCTTGCTCACATGCTTGCTCACTCACTAACCAACGACATTACGTTTCCTGACAAAAGGTCTCTGCTGGTCTGGGAAGGCTGGGCAGAATGTTTTATAGGCCCATAATGTGCTGCTCTTCATAGCTGCCACTCTTGGGGATCACTGGCAAAGGTCTCTCCCTGGGCATGTCCTGTGGTTTTTTCCACATAGCTCTCTGATCTCTGGGATCTTCCCCACTTTCCAGATCTCTTCTTCAACCAGAATTGCTGTCTTCTTTCCAGTGTCTTTCTTTTCTCCAAGATCATTTCTTCTTTACAGAAATTAAGTTTTGAGCACTAGTCTTTTTTTTTTTTTTCTTTTGGGTCATGGTCCCTGGATTTCCCAGTCTAAACAGTGCATATGCAGAAGCACAATACCTAATCAGACTACCTGTTGATGCTTCTGGCCTGTGTCTCTTTCCTTATAAAATGGTGAATTCACGACATGACAGTACTGTTAACTGTTGCAAAATTTACAACCAACCTGTAGCCACCACAGGTAGCAAGTAGGAGTCCTCTCTTTGAAAGTTCAGAAGCTCAGTTCTGGACATTCAACCTTCTACTCACCACCCACCACCCATGTCCACCCCCAATTATTTGTAGCCTATTAATATACACAGTCCAATACCCCTTAAAATCAGTAAAATGGAACACCTTCTACTGGTGTCTATAGCTATCCATTTGCTATTAAAAGGGTCCTAGTGATCTAGATAAAACTCAATGCCTAAATATTAGACGGCTAAACCACTGATGGGCACCATGCAATATTTTTTCACTAAATATGAAACCATGTATACTGTGGGTTGAAAAAATAATTAAAATTCACATTACTAAACACCTTTTTAATGACTGTATAGTTTCCCAATTTTTCACACTTAATATTGAAAATATTATCATTTCCTTCTAAGTTGTCTACATGTGTTTTTATGTTAAGAATTGTTAATAACAAGCCTGAAAGAATGCATGACATGCTATATTCAAATTCTAGTATTTTCTTTGATATGATGAATCTAAATAATTGATTGCCACTTAGACTGCATGAATATGGTTTCAGTTAACTTCCAAATGGTTCCATTCATATAATTATTGATATGATATTTATTAAAAAAATCTAAGTCCCAGCCCTTTTACATATACATACTACAAATATTTATGTTCTCATAATTTAATAAAATATTTGACAGCAATCTACTTATTTGTTTTGGAACTAGAAAAGACTATGACTGGCAAAAACTCCTCAAATTTCCTTTTATGCAACACCTCTTCCCACACACCTACACAGATGCATATAAAAAAAGGAATTGCTTCCAAAGGATATATCGAGAATAATTTCTAGAAATACATTCTTTGTGTCATTTATACTATGGCTATGTCTCTACCCTCAGGACTTATATGTCCTTACTGTTGTACAAACATAAAAGAAAAGAATGTCTCAATCTCAACAGGTTTATAACGGTATAATCATAGCATAAATGACAGCAGGAGAGGGATCTAAGCTAACTGTCTAGATTGCCTGTGGCATAATTAATTTCATTTTGATGTATACATTACAAATCAAGCAAGAAATTTTCATGTCAGGGGTTGGATTGTAGATATCTAAATGTAGACATCTATCTACATTCATTTTATGTCTTCTAAAAATGAATAAAAATTTATTCTGGTGGAATTGAAAAATCTTTAAGGATTTGAGTAGTAGATTTCAAACTCTGTGTGTGTGTCTGCATGTGTGCTTGGACCACACTCCTGTACTCAAACACATTGCATCTTTCCTTCACCTCCGTCAGCTCTCTACTCAGCAATGCAAAGAAATCCTGAAGATGGCTAAGCATTTTAGGACATGAGTGTAACCACAGTATGCAAAGTAAAGTCTTAAACCAGTAAAATTAATTCCTCAGAATGTCCTGTATATGTAGGGCCAGGATATTCTGTGTTTCTATGTTGTAACCTCACCCAGAAGTTCTGAGACAAGATATTGTAGGAATGTCAAAACCTTCAGTATATAAATGGGCCTTGTGAAAAACATAATTTTTACCAGGACCTGTAGAGACACAACAAAGGACAACAGTTTTAATCAATTGGAAGGAGGTAGATTTAGACTGGAAACAAGGGAAAAAAAATGTGATGAGTGTCATGAGAGGCTGGAACAGGTTACCCAGAAAAGTTGCAGACTCCCCATCACTGGAAGTGTTCAAGGTCAGATTGGATGAGGCTTTAAACCTGATCTAGTAGAAGAGGGAGAAGACTTGATGGTGTTTAAAGGTCTCTTCCAACCCAAACACAAATGTTTTCTATATTTTTCCTTGCTTTTAGTTTCAAAGATTGCAGTTTTCATCACCTGTGGAGACTCTAGCATATATTATGCTTGCAGATATATGTGTTTTTTGTTTGTTTGTTTGTTTTGTTTGTTTGTTTGTTTGTTTTGTTTTTAAGAAATCAAGTATTTGTTGCAGTTTTTAGGAAGATAAATTACTGGATGACCTAATGATTGGATTTATTAAAGTTGCATTTGTTTTTCTAAAGGAATATAATTATTATTCATGTAGCATAATATTTTCATTGCAGCCAAACACACTTTTTTTTTTTTTTTTTTTTTGTCTGGAAGAATAATTTTAAATTGTTAATCACAATTCCACAAGAAGTCTTCCTAAAACTGTTCCTAGTACTTTAAAGATTTTATGTGATTGACACAGTTATTGTAGTGCTAGATTTTTGCAAACTACTAACTTATGTGTCTTTGCCATATGCTTTGTATTTTACCTTTGCTGCTGTTAGGTAAGATGACGTAAGACTCATCTGTTTTTTTCATATAAAGAACTTCACAGTCCTAATGCAATTTGAAAGCATATAAAGGAATTCCTCTTGTTCCTTTAACACTCTAGTTATTTCTGAATTTGTCAGACTGACAGTCAGAAATATTGATGGTATGAATATTAATGGAAAAAAATCCCTTTTTTTTTTCTTTTTTAAAAATACCTCAAGTTACTGTGTAAATTATAATACAGGTGGAAAAGGTGGGGAGCAGGAAAGGGTGACATTACTCTTGAAGTACTTTCAGAAAGGAGGAACACTTGCTGTGACCACCCTCAATGGACAGCAGTTATTTTTGTTCTAGTCTTTAATCTTTGTTATATACAGAGGTATTTTTAATAATATATTTCTCTTTTATGTGACAATGCAGAATACAACTATACAAAATATGTCTGGTTAGTCAGCAGGGTGCCATAGCGTATTTACTGTTGTAAATTCAAAAGGAAATTTTCATGAAAACTTTTAGACATAATTGACAATTACAAACAAACAAATAAATATTATTATTATTAAAATGACATTTGAAGAATCAATGGTTTCCTTTTCACTTTATAGATTGTGTATTCACAAATGTGAATCTGAACTATTTTGCACTTGGGTTGCCTATTCCCACTCTCCCTTACCTCTCTACCAGGCTTTATTCTTGTCCTGACATACTGAAAGTCACAAGAATGAGTTATTACTCAGCGAAGTAACAGAATATCTTAAACTACTTTTCAGTAACAGCATGCATGAAGCAAAGAATTCTAATGGAAAAAAGTAAAGCACATATACCAGCTGTTCAGAAACATAAATTTTACATGTAAAAAGGTGTTAAGCTTCCTAAGCTTGTGAGACTTTCTTTTCACAAACTGGAGGTTAGTTTAACTTGAAACTGATTTTTCAGTAGACCTCATAAAAGAAAGAGAAACTAATGGCTATTCTGTATTTAAAGACACTTCAAGAGAGATAAAAAAATATTTTAGAATTTTCTTAAACCCATAAGTAAAAATAACAAATGTTTTTAGCTAAACAGAAGAAAATAATTTTTCAGTACAAGGGACTTACAGCATCAGACATTGCAAACATGGTCTTTCATATATATGTGGTCAATAAAAGTCTGCAAAACAAACAAAAACCTCTCTAAAGAGAATTTTTATTCTTTTTTTCCTGAGGAGCCAATGCACAAGAAGCTAGGTCTGAAGATGAAGATGTATTGTTGAGCCAAATTACACTGAAGGGAAACACAAATAAACTCTGTAAGTCTGTCTGATTCAGAGAAGTCTTTGAGGCTGAAGGCAACACAAACACGATGGGTAGAACATTATAGTGCCAGTTGTTATATAACAAGAATTTTAAAATATCCCAAATTCCATTTGCCTTTTGTTTTTTGTTTTTTTTTTTTTTTTTAATCTTTGCTCTATTTTCACAGCCTGTGACTAGCTGAGCTCATAAAATTGAAATACTAGACAACTCATTTCTATATTACATAGACACTGAAACTAAGAATTGCTCAAGTACCTTAGGTAAATAAGACAGTGAATATACCAGTGAACGTGAATATTCTTTCTTTCATATACATACTGCATTTACATTTACTTTAGCAGAATAATTAAGAATGTCATTCTAGAACATGTATTACTCTCAGGCAAAGTGTTTGCAATCTTTCAACACAAAAGTACTTCCTGTGCCTTTCCATAAATAAAAACAAGGGAAGAATAAAATAGCATTAAAAAAAAACTCAAACAAACCGATTTTTCTTTTTCCAAAATTATTGCTACTTTTTTCTTCTTTAGGCTGAGAAGAAGTAGAACATAATGGAATAATAGATAATATTCACAGCAATTTTTTTTTTTTTTTTTCAATTTTAAGTACATTAATCTCAAGTTTAGGAGTAAAATTACTGGTATACAAAAAAAATAAGAAAAAAGCATTTTCCTATCCTTAGTGACTAGAGAACTTTTCTGTAATATCAATTTTAGAAGTCTCCTTATAGATCCATAGCTTTCTGCTTTAGAGCACAGAGTTGAAAATTGGGCCCACCTCATCATCAAAATACTGTAACCTTTGGTTTATGGAAATAAAATTTGTAATATTAGTCAGTAGCCGCTTTTAATATGCTATGTGTCTGTAAAATATCTAAAGCATTTAATCAAAACTGGTTTTTAATGGTCAAATTTTTAAAAACCTTTACACAACCATAGGAATTATTTTCTCAGTTCTATCTAATCGCTTGAATAATTGCCATCTAGCAGTTTTTGGATATTTTGTTTCAAAACTGTGCTTTTAATTGATTTTATTATTGGTCAGGAAGAAAAACAGCACATAAAGTCCTAATCATATTCACACAAAAAAAAAAAGGACATTCAATTAGTGTTTAATTATTTAGTAATGTTTAATGTGACTAACATCAGTGAATATTACTATTTCCTTTCAGCCTGGAAGGTAGATACTCTTGCAGCAGGACTACTTTAAGGCAATCTGTCCATACATGTGCACATATAGACTGAAAACTATTACAGAAACCTAAACCGGAGAAGCAATGGCATTAAATATCAAGGAATGCTTTTGGAGCCTTCCTCAATTTCATTTGGAAGGAAAGGTACAGGTAGAGACACTCTACATTTGGAACCTATCTATGGTTTCCTGCCCTCCAAATCTGATGCCCGCCATCCAAGTGGGCGTGCAGTGACAGGTTTTAGTATGTTTGAGTTGCTTACCTCGGGTAATGTCTGTGCCACTTCAACTTTCAAGACTGAAAAAAGCTATATACTCAGGTCAGGAAGACAGAGCTTCCAGTGAAATAGACTTCCAGCATCAGAGCTGATCTTCCATGCAGTATTTATCTCCAAACAAAAACCAAAACCCAATCAAAAAACCCAAAAATATTCACAAAAAAAAAAAAATACACAAAAAAAAAAAAAAAAAGGAAAAGTGATCATAAAAAGTGTTCAGACTGCAAATATTCTTTTCTAAGTAGACCCCCACCTCTCTCAGTCTCTTTCAGTCTCACATTGAAAATGAAAACAAAATCATTCTAAAAAATTCCAAGGATTTTTTTGGGGGAAAAGAAAAAAACACACAAACAAACAATAAAACCAAACAAAACCCCCTCACAAAACGAAAAACAAACAAACAAACAAACAAACACACACATACACAAAAAAAAAAAAACCAAAAAAAAAAAGCAAAAAAAAAAGGAAAAAAAAAAAAAAGAGAGGGAAAACCCCCAAACTGATGTTACAGTTCTTCCAGTAGTTTGTAGTCTAGTCTTCTACCTGTGTGAGCCTGTGGCAAATTCACACCAGCCTTTAATAAAGAAGGTCAAGGCTGAAGGTCGTGTTCACAATGTACCTTTCTGTTTTCTTTTTCTTTCTTTAAATAAAACAGCTAATCTATGTATAATCCTTTCTTTAAATTATGTGACAAAATCATGTTTGGAACTAACATAAATCTTTGTATAGGCAAACCAAATAATTACTTCAGTCTTCGGATCTATCTTAATGTTCACACTTATTAACAAACATTTAGACAAAAATCAAGCACTATCGTTCATTTGGTGAAGATTAATTCACCAAATATAACACAAAAGAATGTCAGTGGATTGACATTGCTAAGTTTTTTGGAGATACAGATCAGCTAACTGTTTAAAGCCAGTCTTTCCTATCTTACTGTCATCTTGAACATAAATTTAATGAAGTTAGAAATAAACATCTGAGGCATGAAATGTATGTACATGTTATGAGCATCTTGATTCAGTTATCTCCAATGTTTAGTAATAAGAGGACTTTGAAAGTAAATGATTCTATTGGATTTTGAAGTTTAAATTATGAGGAAAAACATTAGCAGCTATATTATCAGTGGCTTTGTTTTTATTCTGTTTGAAAAATCTTATCAAAAACATGAAAAGCATATGGAATTTGGTAGTGCAGAAATGCTGTCATAAAGTATGCTGACCTGTTCAAGTTGAGTTCAGGAACAACACAGTATACTATCTGTTTCAGGTAGGAAAAGAATAATTCGTCTCCTGAGGACACTTTTAATTTGTAGTTTATCAACAATTTTAGTAAGGAGTTACCTGAAATACAAAGTTCTGGTTTTTCCTAACAAAGAACTTTGGGAGATTAAAAACAGATTTCTAATGATGGGATAGATCAGAAAATAGAATACTCAGACTTCAGAAATATAATTTAAAAGTATGCTTTATTGCTAACTTGTGATTACAAATTTTCTGGAATTACAAGAATAAATGCTCCTGGTTTGAATATAAATAAATAAATAAATCAGGATTTGGTTTCATTCCATATAGATATTTTTCTCCATTTGAAAGAAAAAAAAAATAAAATTCATTAACATGTTCTACAATACAAATGTAAAGGAAACTTCAAAATTTCTTTCATAGAATTGATAACTATTTATTGTAGCCAGTGGACTATACTCAGATCATCTTCTTTGTAAATTAGCTATTTTATTTCTAATATCTTTTCTCCCCATTAAAACAGTTACCTACAGTCACAGAGACATCTGTATTTTTGAGTTTGTGCTACCATATGGATGTGGAATCATAAATCTTTAGTTTTTTCAGGCAAGAAATTTGCCAAAACTTCCAAATATTTAAATGAAGTTTTCTCATTGCATCATGACACACAGAATCCAGCTACTGGATTTTGCATTTGTCCTTTCATAAGATCCTATTGATGCCTTCTTCCACCCTTTTCAGTATCCTCTGGGTGTCTCTACACTTCAATGTATAGGCTCATAACCTGCAGTTTGTTTTCACCTTCAAGTTTGATGTCAGTGCACTCCATTGCATCCTGCAGGTAGCAATGTTAACCAGGACGGGTACCAGCACAGAGACCTATTGTATTGAACTTAATGTGAAGATCATTATTACCATATTTCCGTTCCTGCTCTGAGTTAAACTTTTCATGTAAATTACATTTGATTTACCTTTATCTTTTTGGCAAATTGAATTATTTGCTCAGGAAAAATTAAATTGAAAAATTCATAGATGCATAAATGCCTAAAAATAAACTTTTTTCTTTCTTATTTAAATGTGAGGTTCCTTCTGTTATGTCATTTTAACCACAGAAACCAAAACCAGAAAATGGTGGTGGTAGATAATGACCTTTTGAAAATGCAAAATATATATGTAATGTATCTGAATAATTCTGTTTCCTCTCTGGATTCAAATTCATAACTGTCTTGAGGGGACAAAAATAGACAAAGAAACCAGTCTTATTTTTGCTTGCAACATATCCATATTTATTAAATGCAATCAGCATTTCTATGTATTATTTTCTGGGGTTCAAATAGCAGAAGAATTGTTAAGTGTGTTTACTCTCATTTCTAATGTGAATTGCAAACAAATAAATTATTTATATTCTTCTGTATCACACAACACTGAACAATCCCTGTTATATACTGTGTGCATGTTTATATTTATATATAAATACAAATGTATATAAGAATGTACGTATTCACACTAAATACATAACACATAATTTGTTTTAACGTCGTAATGAGGTGTAATACATTTTTTATATTGAATTTCCCTATAATTGTGGTGCTGTAATTGTATTCAATAAAATAAACCCCTGTTGTGATGCTGATTGCCAGGTTTTATGTTTTTATTATATGTGAATTAAATTGTACTACTCTGGATTTATCTAAACCATAGACTTGGACTTCCTATGTTTCCTACATTCATTTCATAGGGGATACTTTTTCAATCACTCATGATTTTACAAAAATTATCAGGAGGTAAATTTATATTTAGACAGCATGCTTTTAGGCCTGGCTTCTGAAACCCCAGGCTGAGATACAGAGCCTGGTCAGTAGCAGCTATGTACTTCAGTCAGTTCTAAGCACACAGAAGAATCCTCCATCTCCACCTTGTCCATAATTTCTGTGAACAAGATCTAGAGTTTTGGTTCAGATGAGGGCTTATCAAATAATTAATAGGTTAGTGAAGATGTATTAAAATCTCAAATGTTTTTTTGTTTCTGGATCACAGATCAGTTTGCATCTTGTTTAACCAGGGCTTCTTTGTGGGAAACTGCACCAGGTCTGTGGATTTCTTGACAGAGCAAGAAGAATTTGACCTTGGCCAGATTGCTGTGTAGCTGTGAAGATAAACAACTTGCAGAGACTGAGAGAACTCAGGAGAAGCAGAAGATAAGGCACCTGAACAAGTTTGTACAGAGACAGTAGTTTATAGCTGTGGCCAATAGATGATTGTTTGTGTGTAGTGAGCACCAATAATGTTAGTGCATGTACACTTAGGAAATATAGAAATGTAGCTGGGTGAAAAAATAAAGGAAGAAGAAGTTTTCACTTTTATCTATTCGGGATCTTCGCCTGCTTTTTATTGAGTCCGTCCCAACAACAACAGTTCTTAACATAAAATATATCATACCTCTGATAAGCATTTTCTGCCTGTCTGCCTTTTTGTTTCCACTGGAAATCTTTTGATTGCAAAAGTTTAGATTACAGATATCTAAGAAGTATTTGTATTATAAGAATAGCAATTAAACTAAAAACTTTAACATTAAAATTATATTCCCAGTAAAGAAATTGACAGCTCTGGAAATAATTTCCTATTGGAATATTCTAGAGAAGTACCTGGGGGTCTTAGTGGATAGGCAATAAGCTGCCCATGAGCCACCAGTGTGCCCTTGTGGCCAAGAAGGCCAGTGGTACCCCGGTGTGCATTAGGAAGATCATTGTGCCAGCAGATAGAGAAAGGTGACCCTGCCACTCCACACAGCCCTGATGAGGCTCCACCTTAAGTGTTGTGTCCAGTTCTGGTCTCCTCAATACCAGAGAGGTCTCCTGGAGAAGGTTCAGCAGATGTCCAGTAACAAAGTGATAAAGGGACTGGAGCACCTGACTTATGAGGAAATAATGAGGGAGCTGGACCTGTTCAGCATAAAGAAGATACAGCTGAGAGGGGACCTCATTAATATCTATAAGCATCTGAAGGGAGGGTGTCAAGATGGTGGAGCCAGGCTATTCTTGTGGTGCCAATCAACATGACAAGAGGCAACAGGCAGAAACTGGACACACTAAATTCCAGCTGAACATGAGGAAGAATTTCTTTACTGTGCAGATTGCCCAAAGAAGCCATGAAGTCTCCCTCACTGGAGATATTCAAGAGCCATCTGGATGCAATCCTGTACAATGCACTCTAGGATGATCCTGCCTGAGCAGGGTAGTTGGATCTGATGACCCACGGTGATCACTTTCAACCTTATCCATTCTGTGATTCTGTGATTAGAGAGAAATCGACAACATCCTGTTAGTTCTAGTCAATGGTACACCTAAGTGAATCATGGATTTACTAGGGAAGAGTATGAGGACAAATGAAACATAGAATCATACTTTTCTAGTGCTTATCATTAATAGTAAAAATTTATTTGGTGCAAGATAGCTACAAATTTGAAACAAGTACTTTTGGTTAAGAGATTAGTGAGGACTCCTCTTGATTTCAATTTCAACCAAAGGTTTAGGTAAATTATTTTACTGCAAGATTTAGAAATCCAAACACCTTTAAATGTGATTTCAAATGCATATGCAAATGGTTGTTATGAAATATCACTTGTATAGTTTATTAAAATTTAAGACCCTATTTATAGTTATGGTGTTCTTTCTCTTCCAATTAGTCATATATTCAGAGATAAATATTTTGAATTGTGAAGATGTACAAAGCCACACTGATGACATAATAATTTTGGTAAAATAGTCTTTTAGATGAATAATTACAATGTTCAGCTAGCAAATATTTCTGTGCTTGAGGTGTCTGAAATTGCTCTTGTGATCCGAAGCGTATTTGCAGCAAAATATTTGTCACAATAAGAGTTACTAAGAATAGTTATTACAGTTTCAGTAATAACTGGAGGAAATGTAAGCTCCAGTTTACAGTTTCAGTAATAACTGGAGGAAATGTAAGCTCCAGTTTGCTTCATATTTACTGGAGAATTTACTTGTCTGTAATAATCTGCATGAAAGTGCAAGGGGTGTTCTACACTGCATGGCTGTATTACGAGCTCCAATTCTGATGTTGCAGGGTTATGTTTCTTCAATATTATTTCTGCCTTATGTGTTCTAGATATGTCAAGGAAGCCATAAGAAAGTGATCTTGCTAGACTAAAACAGGCATTCAAATCATTATTTATTACCTTTAAGTTATTATGTTTTACTGCTATTGAATTATAATATATTCTTGTTCATGATAAACTACCGGTATTGAAGTATATAATGCAGAATGCACAGTGGGTAGGAAAAGGTAATTTTTTTTTCTTCTCCTCTAAGATCTCAATTCTTGCTGTTTTGACGTCTGACTACATGAACTCAACAGTAAAGGTATCTTATGTAGAAACTAATTTTGTTAGCTAAGGAATCATGAACAGACAAAAATTGCTGTTGCACACTAGGCCAGGAAAAGGCATTACTAATCTAAGGACAACCACACAAAAAAGTCCCAGGTGCTTATCAGCAAATTCAATTACACTAACTAAAAAATGGCTTATAAATGCAAAGCTAAAAAGGCATTTATATCACTCAGGTGTTTTCTTCGTTGCTGCTTTTTCATGGATCTTTACCTGAATTTGATGAGATAGGAGTAAAAGGAAACATCAAGTATTCATAGGCAGACCACATATATTAAAAATAATGAAATTGCTCTGCATGTAGTAGCTTACCCAGCAGATTGTCACAGCATGCACTCTCATTAGGATGTCTGCTTGAAGCTTAGATTCCTAGCATAAGGTAAAAATGGAACATTCAGGTGATGGAGGCTAGACACAAGTATTTATCATTATACAAAACTCTTTTTCAGAGAACTGTGAAGTCTGTAGATCTTTTGTAATATATATGAAGTGACAGTTATTTTAGGCTGTTTTCAGATGCACTTTATGATCTGTATAATTCTTCTTTATGACTTTCACTTTGTGTTAACAGAAATTTGAGTTTTGGGGATAGGAGAAAGAGTCAGGGTGAGTCGAACATTTTGAGAATTGTTGTGATATCAATTTGTATGCATTTGAGTTAATTTCTAGCCTGCTGGGGCAACAGTAGCTCTTTGTATAATTCACTTTGTGTTCCTGGGAAAGACAATCTCTAAAACTATACCAGAATTACAAAGTACATGGAAATGAACAAACTTAGATGAAACTAGTTGTGACTCAGTTGTGACTGAGAGAGGGAAGGGAGGGAGGGAGGAAGGGAGGGAGGCAAGGAGGGAGGGAAGGAATGAAGGAAGGAATTCGGAAGGAATTCGGAAGAAATTCAGAAGGAATTCGGAAGGAAGGAATTCAGAAGGAAGGAATTCGGAATTCGGAAGGAAGGAAGGAATTCGGAAGGAATTCGGAAGGAATTCGGAAGGAAGGAAGGAAGGAAGGAAGGAAGAAGGAAGGAAGGACGGAAGGAAGGAAGGAAGGAAGGAAGGAAAGAATTTGGAAGGAAGGAATTTGGAAGGAAGGAAGGAATTTGGAAGGAATTCAGAAGGAAGGAATTTGGAAGGAAGGAATTTGGAAGGAATTCAGAAGGAAGGAATTTGGAAGGAAGGAATTTGGAAGGAATTTGGAAGGAATTCAGAAGGAATCCAGAAGGAATTCAGAAGGAATTTGGAAGGAAGGAGTTTGGAAGGAATTTGGAAGGAATTGAGAAAGAGGAAGGAAGGAAGGAAGGAAGGAAGGAAGGAAGGAAGGAAGGAAGGAAGGAGGGAAGGAAAGACACAGGAGTCTGGCTTTCAACTTTCTCAGGCTGAAGCCTAAGTCACAATAAAAGGTGCTTTACTTGGAACCCGTTTCTTATAACATGATGACACTTCTCATTTTAGATGATCTTTACCATCACTACCAAGAAAGTTCTCCCTGTATCTACTGAAAATTAATTTCTGTGGACAGCCTGATCCTGACTATGGCAAGTGACAAATATCCTGATAGCAACAGGAGTTTAGGGAATCCATCAATTACATTATGTGAGAAAAAAAGGGGAACTAAAAAACAACAACAAAAGTGCCCACCTCCAAAAAAAAACCCAACAAACAACAAACCCACAAAACCAAAACCCCACTTAGTGAAACTAGAGGGAGTGCTAGAAAGAGCAAACAAACAAATCAAGGGATCAGAGTTGTTTGGGTTTTTTTTTGTTTGTTTGTCTCTTTTGTTTGTTTTTCCTTTTTTTTTTTTGCATAGGATTCAATGCAAATGCAAATGTATGTGTAAGCATTCAAAAAGTTGCTGTATCAGCACATGATTGTAATGGAAGCCATCTGTCTTAGTTCAAGGGGAGAACTAAGATACCTATGTTGGCCAAGAAATAATCCCTCTCCTTTAAATTTAGAAAACAGAACTTTAATTAGGCAAAATATATATATATATATATATATATATATATATATATATATATATGAAAGGATAACAGTTCTTAACCACAATACAGAGATAAATATATATCTATATCCAGAAAGAACCAAACAACAACAATTCATAATAAACCCCTTCACCCCCCAAATGACAGGGCAAACAGTTAAAATGTCTTTTGGCTACCCCCCAAAAAAAAGGGAAAAATGTAATTATATCTACGGACAGCAGGTGGTGATGTTGCACCTCAGCTGCTGGCTGCTCTCTCTCTCTCAGGGGTTGCAGTTATATTTACAGACAGCAGGTGGCAATGTCGCGCCTGGCCGGCTGGTCTCTCTCTCTCTCTCAGGGGAACTGCAGGAGCAGTTGCAGGGTCAGCTCCCATGGGTCCGATGACAAAAGCAGCAGAAACCCAGCCTCTACAGTGTAGGAGACAGGCATGTTCTCTCATTCACAGCAGTCTCTGCAGCATCCACGGATGATCAGCAAAGCCAGAGAGCAAAGGACACAATTCTGGTCCTACAGCGATGCCAGACCTGGTGTGTGTGTCCCTGTTCCCCCTCCTCCGTGCTGAGCCGGTGAACTCCTGACCTGCACAGAAAGTGCAGAAGCACTGACCCCTTCCCCCTCTGGCCTGGGGAGAGATCAGAACAAAGGCTATGGCTAGAGCTGTTAACATCAGGACATGCATTTCCATTGTGTCCTTTGTTAAACCTCTTTATCTACACTAAGGCATTGGCTTCCAAGCTTTTGGAAGGAATTCCAACTAAGTTTTGAAACTATAACACCATCTATGTTTTGGACATGAGAAACAGATTTATCTTGCTCTGGGATCTTGTGATTTATTTTTGCTTTGATAGTATAGTAGATTCCAATTTTTCTAACTGTTTACTCACAATAAACATGTGTTTTCCACTTTTTAAAGGATATGGATTGACACAAGAGAGGAAGGTTTCCTGTTTGTCTTTTCATGTTGCTTTTTGGGTCAGATAGAAGTGTGTGCAAAGAACAGAACATTATGCCTTCACTGGAATAAAGAAGTATTTTCAGGATGGTTCAGAGACATGTTAGGAATTTATAGCAATTTTACTACTGAGTAGATCAGTAAGAAAATACAGACAAGTCCTTTCCTGAAAAAAAATTGATTGTATTGTGCAAAGGATAATGAAAACCACCACAAAGCTGTTTTAGAGCAAGACAGGAAGAAAACATTACACATGACAACACAGGTTAGGCAGAGTAAAGATTCATTAATAAACTCTTTAGTCCTCATATTGTCTTAATGTATGGGTCTGAATTTTCTCCTTGCCCTAGTTTGTGTCCAAATGAGACCTGCCATTAGGAGGTCAAAGCTCTCTGATGCTTTGTAGTATATGTTTATTAGCCTTTTAGTTCAGATCATAGGTTGCACTTTGAAATATATCACTACTTCTGCTTGTTATATTGGTCAACATTATAAATCAGTCTTAAAGAACATAAAGAGGATTAGTTTGGAATAAAACATAAGCAAAAGATGCTCTCTTGGACAGCTCTTAATAGGCTGTACTGGTAATGGCCAGTTACTCCGCAATATTCACCTAGAATTACTACAGAAAACATGTTTAATGTGGACATTGAATCATCAGACTCAGTTATCTCTCCTTATACATCTGCTCTTATTGGCATATACTTTGTCTAAGAATACTTACTTTAAAAAAAGAAGGTACAAGCAAAACTTGGCCAAATTAAGTTCCCATATTTTGCCAGTCCTTTTATTCAGAAAGTCAGGTTCAAAGAGAAGGAAGTGTTTGCAAACTGTTTCAGTTCAAAAAGTCCTATGTTTCAGCTGAAATTTTCCTTCAAATACACTGTAACTAAAGTTCTACATTAGTCCCTAAAGTGATAAAACTTTAATTCCATATTCTATGGGAAGAGAATGGTTCAAGTAATTAAAATCTTAACATACTTCAGCATGTTTAACCAAAGCATCAGAGACTTGAATCTGGATACCAGCATCTATTGTAAAATATTTACACACAGTGTGATTTCATGAATTACTCTTTAGGGTTAAGTCTATATGGTTAAACAGAAAAAGGCAGAAAATAATTTCTGGCCTCAGTTCCCAGTGACTCTCCATGGTGAGAGCTAGCCCCATCTGTGCTGGGTTGATTTGGAGAGCTTGCATTGGAATCCTCTAAAATAGAGCCATGGGATGAACTACCATGAAGTAGCACGGTTGATTGGAACTATGTGATTACAATCACTGTCAATTCTGACTCCTCAGTACAAAAGAGATGTGGACATACTGCAGAGAACCCAGCAACAGGGTACCAAAATTGTTGAAGGGGCTGGAGCATATCTCCTATGAGGAAAGGTTAAGAGAACTTTTTAAGAGAACCTGGAAAAGAAAAGCCTCAGGTAGTTCTCAGTGTGGCCAAGAAGACAAGTAGCATCCTTATTTATATCATAAATGGTGTGGCAAGAAGGACTAAGACTATGATTGTCCCTCTGTACTTGCCAGTCAGTAATGAGGTTGCACCTTGAATCCTGTGTTCAGTTAGAGTGAAAGACATTGAGGTACTGGTGCATGTCCAGAGAAGGACAATGAAGCTGGTGAAGGGTCAAGAGCATAAATCCAGTCCCCTTAGAAGGAGCAGCTGAGGGAGCTGGGGGTGTTCAGCCTAAAGAAAAGGAGTCTCAGAAGGGGACCTTATCAATCTCTACAACTGTCTGAAAGGAGGACGTAGAAAGGTGGGGGTCAGCCTCCTCTAACAAATAACAAGAAATGGGACAAGGGGAAATGGTCTCAAGTTGCACCAGAGGAGGTTTAGATTGAATATTAGACAAAATTTCTTCACTGAAAGGGTAAGCAAGTGTTAGAATAGGCTGCCCAAGGAAGTGGTTGAGTCCTGAAGGTATTTTAAAGATGTGGCACACAGGAACATGATTTAGTGGTGGACTTGACCTATTAGGCTTATGGTTGGACTCAATGATCTTAGAGGTCTTTTTCAATCTAAGTTATTGTATGATTCTATAAATATCTATGAGCACCTGAGGGGGAGCATGTGAAGAGAATGCAGACAGGCTGTTTTCAGAGCTGCCCAGTGAGGGGAACAGAGGCAAAAGGCATAAACTGAAACTCTTATACTACTTATGTTGCATTTGTCATCACTGAGCAGACATTTTTACTGGTGATAAGGCAGAACAAAACAGTTTCAGACTTTATAACACACTCATTTGTTTTTGCCTCAGCTGTACCCCCTAACCTGTTATGTAAAGACAATTTTGGGTTTTCAGATTATATATAATGGCAATGATTTTCCTAATTCCTTCTAGACATAGATAGACATACACTTATATGAGAATTGCAGGGTGAGGGACAAGTGGTCAGCTGAATAGAAAAGATGGGTAGAAAATAGTCATACCCAATTTTCTGTTGTGAGATAAGAGTAGCTTATAAATAGTATTGAAATGAAAGAAAACACTGGGATAGTAAAAAAACCCCAATCTTTAAATTCTTAAAGTTCAATCCTATAATTCTGTCCACAATGAATTTTAATGAGTATTATTTTTCTTGGAGTTTTTTTCTTTTCCTTTTTTTTTTTTTTAATTATTCTGTTTTTAATTTTTTTCTCCTGGAAAAGAATAACTTTCAGAACTTTAGCCCAGCCTTTCTCCTGAAACCTCTATTTAATGTTGCACATATCCATGTTGTACAATATCTATGCTATGATTTAAATTAGAATTAATGCTTCTTTCTAAGAGGTCTTTTCTGGAAAAAAGATGTTGTATACATCTAATATGCTCTGCTAAAGTACCATGAACATATCTACCAGAATTTAATGAAGTAAATAAGGATTTTATACTAGATTGTATAAATTAACTTGCTTATTTTTGTCAATATCATTTCACACAAAAAGAAGCAACTGCAAAGTATGTGATAAAGCTGACCTAATTTTAATGCAAGAAAATCTGTTGCAAGGATTTATAGTGCTGCTATGTTTCAACCAACTCAGGAGTTAGAAATTTCTAATCTTTTGATCTACTGAAACTAGTCTGGCACAGATTAAAACACCTAAAGAAGAATTTCAGAGTACAAAAATTCTCCTTGTAGACATTAATATCATAAAGAAGATATTAAATATTAAACATTTAATATTTTGTTAAATATTATAATAAAATCTTTGGAAAGGTGAAAGACAAATTCCAAGAGTAGCACAATCAGCTACACTTGAAAACTCAACAAATTTGTTGCGTTCAGAAAACACAACAAATAGTGATTTATATTGCCAGCTCCAAACTTTCACACTTACAAAAAAATAAAATCTATTTCAAGATCTAGAGCTTCATAAACAGGTACCTCAAGGACCATATTTAAGTTATAAGCTATTCTACTATAAAAATTATTATTTATTCTTAAACTATTCATGTACAATAAGGATCTATAACTTCATTTCTGAGGGTACATGTGCATTTTATCCAAATCTTCTAGCTTCCTCACAGCCTCTCTAGATCACACAGACTGCATGTTGGCACTTGAGAAGTCCCTTATATTGTCTCTTCATAAACTAAATCTTATTTTTGGGGGATGGAAGGTCATTTTAAGCTTCAAGGAAAATGCATTGTGTCATAAAGAATATTTGAACACGCAAAGAATGTTTCAACACTGCTTGAGAACTGAATAATCTGAAAAGAGACAAACTATTTGCAGTTCTACTCACACTGCTTAATGAGCGCTTGTGGGAAAATGGCTGTGAGTAAAACAAAAGGAAACTGGGAAGCTTTATTCACATCTTAACAGAAGTTATAACAGTACAGAAATTATACATTGAAAAGTTGCTACTCTGTGGATGGAATGCAGTCAGCATGCTGGAAATTTTTTCCACGATGATTCCCCATACACAAAATCTGCAGCCTTAAACACATGTTAAGGGGATGAAATAGAGGGTTTAGTGGAAACACCACAGCCAGGCTCTCTTGAATCCTTGCGGGAAGGGGAACTCAATGGTACTTTGTAGCTGATAAACCATATAGCAGCTTTCAACCGTGGGAGACAGAAGAAGACGTATTGATGCTGAACCAGCAACAGTGGTGAAATCACTCACTATGGAAAAACTTGGTTCATTTTAAACTAATTATAATAATAATGCACACCTCCTTTCCAAAGTTACTCGACTCCAAGGTCCCACCACTCTTCATTGGGTATGCACTCTAGATTTTGTTGACTACATCTTCAAGAGCAAAACAAGAGAATTTTGCACCAATCAGTTACACAGGTGTGTATGACCACAGCCACTCATGCTCCACCTAAATGTAAAGAAATAGTATAAAAGTAAAATTAGGAATGAGGAGAAGTTAGGGAAGACTCCATTGTAACCTCTGGGATCAGTCAACAGTCTGAACCTCTCTCCTACTCCACAGGGATGCTTATCGAGTAAGAATTACACTTTTTGAGCAATTCCTGCTGGTGTCAAAAGGAATGGCTAAGAAATAGGTTCTATATCCATATTAAAAAGTTAAATAGTGCTATAGAATCTTCTTGGAGATAATGACATGTATACACTACCGTGCTTCTTCAAAGCAAGTGGACACATGATCCCTTTCAAACAGTCCTATAGAAAACTTTCTGAAGTCCATATATAGGAATGTTTCGCTATATTTGGGGTTGGTTGAATGTGTATGTAATTTCCTAGTAGATTTTTTTGGGGACAAAATGGAAGAGATTACAATTGTTATTCATAAGTTGTAGCTTTCATGTGTTAAGATGTTGTGATCACGGACAAAAATAAATAAATTTTACATGTCATTTATTTCTACCTCAAGCAGACTAGAATTGTATTTAGCTGATAACTATTTCTGTCTAATAGTTACAAAAAGAATAGAGACATTTAGCTCAGCTCCAGGGGTGTATGTCCATCTATGTATGTATCTATGTAGTATGTAATCTACATAGATGTAATTTATTTCCTAGGTGAAATCAGTCTTATTCCCTGCATTTTAATCCAATTCAAGATAAATTTGGATCTTTATTCAAGGCAATTGCCTGTAGACTTTTAAATGAGATGTAAAAATTAGGCATATTTTTATTTTGTGTTCTTTCTACATTACAAAATTGAAAACTATAGAAATCTTTTAAGATCTCTCCACTGAACATAGAATACATCTAAGAGTGACAAGATTCTGAAGTTAATTACTTCTTTGAGTATATAAAATTTATTAGCATGAATTTAAGTAATATAAAAACTTAGTGGGGGTATCAGAAAGGCTTATTTGCAATTCAACTGCTTAAGTCCTTTATAAACATACCTATGTGTCTTTGGATGGGATTTATCTGGCCATTTGAAGATGCATATTCTCTAGTCAGTAGACACTAGAACCAGCCACCTTTTTCTCCGTTTAGAGGTACTTTTGCAGTAAAATTCATATTGCTGTGATGCAAATGTCTAGCATAAGCTAGGCTGAATATATACTAAAAATGCATTTATTTCCTTGAAATGGTGCAGAAAGAATCAAGGAAACTAGATTGGGTGAACATATGTCAGATATATTCCAAGTTATTTTCAGTGATTTTTCAGTGACCAAAATTCTCAGTCAGAGCAATAGTTCTTTAGCAAAGGTAGTCATGTGGCAAAGAACCTCAAATAATGACCTTTGCCAGTGTAATGCTACATATGTCACCCAGGTATTCTTAAGAAACTGTTCCCTCAAACTGAATATTGTGCTTTTGTTTTTGTTTTTGTTTTTTTTCTTTTTGTTTTTTAACCCCCAAAATTCACCATGTTTGCCAAGGGCTGTAACCAGCTGAGCCTAACTCTAGGTGACACAATAATTAATATTTTTATTTTATGGTTCGGAGTGATAAAATTTTAAACTTAAATCTTACATGTTATTCTGATAACCAGCTATTATAGCTACTAAAGAGTTTTCATTGAGGAACAATCCCCTTAGCTTGATGCATAACCATTACAACTATTTCTACACACTATAATCTTCAACATTAATCCATTATCCCTGGAGGGAAAATGAGCCTGGGTCTTTTTAAACCATTGATATTCACTGCATCAACCACATTTGCAATAATCTGGCAATTCAAATAATAGTCAATAGATTAATTTTTATTTAAAGTGGTAGCATAAGTCTCATTTAGGATTAAAAAAAAAAAAAACAGAAAAAAAATAAATTATAGCAATTTTTTTCAAAAATGATCGTTGCAATTTATCCTGGGTGGTAATTTAGAGAACACTTTTTTCCGGATTATTAGTCTGTTTTTAATAGGGCAACTAATTTTATACTGCAGGTATCAACTCAACACTCTCTCCCACATGTAAGTTAAAATATACATATATTTCTGTTTGATTAGAATTTATATCTGCATCTATACAAGGAACAGTTTGCCTCTGGAAGGAAACACTTCTTATAGATATAGACCTTGTGTTGGAAGACATTGGCATTTTGAAGCACAAAACTGCAGGTTGCTTCTTGCTCTGGATTTCATCCAAGTTTACATGGTATTCAGTGACAATGAAAGATTTCATGATTTTAAGAGCCTGAAATGCAGTATTTTAGTTTTCCCTTTGAAAGAAAGTTTTCTGTCTAAGTTATCTGAAACTCTGTCTGACACCATCTGATGAGCTTCACTCCTTTTACCAAAGATCTTGCTTCTTTTCTTTAATGTGCATAGGTCAGAGAGTACATGTCTTCATGATATCTTGCTGACAATACCCAGGATGAAGGCCAAATGAGCAAGCATCTGAGGACAAATTCCAAGACAAATGAAAGACATCTGAGAATGGCCTGGCTTTATCAAGTCTAAGCAAACTACATAAAAGATGAAAAGCACTTTTAAACTCAAAATACACTGTTTTCACTTCATTATTCTTGTCCACATACAAATTATCTGGTTCATTCCAGGGATTTGGTATTTTTAAACCCAAAAATTCTGAAAAGGTGCATTGCCTGATTTTTCCTAGCCATTTGTTAAAATGTTATGAAATATCCACCAGTCAGACTTGCCATTTTCTGGAGAATGAAGGCATCAATTTAGTAATAGCAGTGGAGTTCCTACTATGTTACTTGCTACATCTCATCAATGTCAGAAACACTTAGAAGTCTCATTTTTCTTTTCTTGTAAGTATTCTACAATATTTGCCTTGAACAATATGATCTGGTGCTCCATGTTTGAATAGTTAAGTGAGTCACATCCAGTCCTGTATACACCAAAGTGATTTTCTATTAAAATAGTACTTTTTCCTAATGTGCATAATCAGGTCAGGTAAATTCTACAGTGTAGGGCCAACTCCTGACAAATATTCTGGTATCACACCAGTTGATGTAATTAAGAGTGACACACACATGTCATTCAGCATGGAAGAAATTGCCTTCCTTTTTAAATCTGCTATTGGGAAAGCACAGATTTTAACATCTAGTGATGTGTTCAGACAAGCACAGTCAATAGAAAATACTATTTAAAGTACTTTTATTCTTTTTAAAAAAGGGGTTGTCTTTGTGGTTTTATGTTTTTATTTTGGTTTTTTTTTTGTTGTTGGTTGGTTTGGATTTTGTTGTTGTTGTTGTTGTTGTTGTTGCTGTGGAATGATTATTTCCCTTGAATCCCCAGTACACCATTCTTTCTCACTCCTTTAGAGACTATCTTCATACATCACAATTTATATGAATGTTGCATTTTTGTATCACTGGCACTAAATTATGATTTTCAAATTAAAGTAATATATTGTATTAACAAATGTATTTTCTTTCTTTTTAACAACATAGAAATAAGAATAAAGAGAATTGCATGACTGATTTTTTTGCTTTCCTCATTACACCAACTAATGTCATATGAAAATATCCCATTTAAGTTATTTTGAGAATTTTTTTTTTTTTTTGCCTAATCCAGAACTGATGGTTTGGATATCAGTAGACGCAAAGTTTCATCCACAAATCACAACTAAATCTTTATCTTCAAAGTCCAAAATGTGTTAAAGGAATTATTAGGGAGAGAAAAGATTCACAGACTTAATTATTTGAAGTGCATAGTTTTCTTCCATAGGTTAATGTCTGCTGTATAAGGAAAGGGCAGTGGCTTTAATTTAAGACTGTATTTTGATCCAACTCTAATGAAAATGAAGGTAGTCTTTCTGATTTTGTTCCTTTTAATGTTTTCTGTATGAATACAATACTTTTTTCATATTCAGTTCCAGAAAAGGAATAAAAAAGCTTTAAGATTCAGGAACTGACACTTGTGGGCTCTCTCAATCAATGGTACTTCTGAAAAGAATTATTCTGGGGGGGGGGGAAAAAAAAAGTCTTCCTGATGCAAAAAGAGAAATTCTTATTATAGGAAAAAAAACAAAACACAAACAAAAAATGAAAACAAATTTAGCTACTTTGGAAGTTTGAAAGTTTGATATCAAGTACACAAATCATAAGCAAACTGTTCTCCTAATAAACTCATCCCTTTGGTGCTTTAAAATCAAAGAGAACACATAACATAATAAAGAACAATAAAATCAGAGATACAAAAACAAAAAAAAAGTTATCTTCTTTCTGTTTACTACACTTAACAAAATTATTAAGGCATTTGTTATATGAAATATCAGTAATTGAAATAACTATTGGGCAAATCTTGTAAATTCCCCCTGGTCAAAAGCACAAATTTTGAAATTCGTAACAAGCAATTATAATATGCTTATATTGAGTGAAAAAGCTGTTGAAGACAGAGTAACCCTGTTAAAATTTCTATGACAGTAGACCTTGCTGCAACTATCTGCATCACACCATAAAGTAGTGACAATGGTGGAAACATGGTCTACAGACTCTAAAAGTGAAACTTATCCACCAAGATGGAAATCTCAAGACAGAATATTGTCTCATGGCCCTGTTTCCCTACTGTACTGCAGAAGTTTCTCACACATTGGAAAGACTTCCTCACACACGTCTTGTAGATTTGGGAGAGGAATCTAATGTCTATCCCTGAAGTACTCTGAAATTCAAACTTCTGTCCTCCTGTTTGAATTTTATTTAAGCCTATTAGATTGAATCTTCCTTTAACAAACTATTTTACTTACTCTGAATAACAAGAGAGGTATGAAGCTACTGGACAGAACCCAGCAATGGACCACTGAGGTGAATAAGAGACTGGAGCATCTCACATATGAGCAGAGACTGAGTAAAATGGGACTGTTTAGCCTGGAGAAGAGCAGCCTTAAGGGGATGTCATGCAAGTACATAAATATCTGATGGGAGGGTGTGAAGAGGACAGAGCCAGACTCTTTTGATGGTGCCCAGTGACAGGACCAGAGGCAATAAGTGAAAAATGAAACACAGGATGCTCTGCCTGAACTTCAGAAAACACTTTTTTTACTGTGAGGGTTACTAAGCAATGATGTTAGCTTCCCAGGGAGATTGTGGAGTCTTTATCCTTGGAGATATTCAAAAGCTGCCTGGACATAGTCCTTGGAAAACAGTTCTAGGTGACCCCATCTAAGCCAAGGTGTTGAATAAGATGACCTTTATAGTGCCTTTCCAAACTCAATCATTCTGTGATTCTCAGAATTACTCAACTATATCCATATAGGGAAGATGCAGTATCAAGTTCATGTGTTTTACTAAAAGAGTGATGTTGAAAGAATTCACTGCTGCTCTTAATGAGAGGCATATATTTCAGAGAAGACTGATTGAATGCTAATATTGTAAAAGAACATGCTGGTATAGTGGCATAAATGTTATAAATATTACTGCCATTGTTGAAGACAATGCTAATCCCATTGCATCTTTTTAACTCTAAAAAAACCCAAACAAACAAAGAAGCTGCAGTAGAAAATTAGTTTTGCATGGGCATTTATTTGCTTTCTTGTAAATGAAACATTGTCTTGATTAACCGATCAAAAATACCATAATTAAAAATAAGAATTTTCTGTTCTGTTTTATACCAAGGGAATTTAGACTGGTATAAAATAGATTACATTATGCAAATGAACTGCTGTGCAAGTAATCCTGCCTAATTAAATTTGTAACTGTAAACTATAATTGTTCAAATAAATACGTCTACCTATTATTAAGTGTTGATTATAAAACACCAATAAAAATTCACATGTAACAAATATTTGAAAATATTATAACAATAGACTGTAGCAGTTATCTTCGTTTTCCAGCTGAGTTTTTCATACAATAGATTTTTTTTTTTTTGATGGTCATATGGAAAGGCTTTTCTGAAGTCTTATTTTTGCTACATTTTTAGAGGGAAGGCAATTAGATTTGAATGAGGTAAGTAGATAAACAGTTAAAACTCTGTGAAGACTGATTGATTTTTCTTTTACCATATCACCTAAAGAAAAGGAAGTTTGGTGAGTAAATATCAAAAGGTTATTCTTATACTGGAATAAAGCCAGAATTGATGCATTCTGCATTGTTTCTAATAAGGAACTTAATTTATAGTAACCTGAAATTCCAATGTTTAACATACTGAATAAACAGTCAAGAAAATTACACATTAATTAAGATATTCCCATGTTGACTTTCCTTTACTCTTCCAGTCTCTTTATAGGCTGCTTCTTCATTTACCTTCTGGGATGTTTCTTATTTATATGGGATCCTGCAGGGCTCACTGCTGAGATTGTTTGGCTGTGCAGAAATTCACATCAACTTTAAAAGCCAACAATTTAGACTCATTTTTTTTTAGCAAACAAGGGAAATAGAAGATGAAGGCCTGTGCCCAGCACAGTATGCTTGAGCTCAGAATCATTCTATTTACACTAGACTAGACATAGTTATATTAAGCATTAAATGAGTCTCTAAGTTAAACTCTATTGTCTGCTCATCCAGGTATAGATTTTCAGAAATCTGGCTCACAGAAGCTTCCAGGAAGTTCTATCAAAAGTAAGGAGGAATTAACTTCCCTTCTAATGATTCAGATTTGACATTATCCCTGTGCATGAAAGAATGCAAATTAAATAGTTGTTAAAAATTATCTGCCTGCTGCAATCTGTACCACAAGCTCCAATGACTTTTAACATATACCTCACTTTTTGGAGACTTTTTTTCTGGGAGAAACAAGGTCTTTGCTATTAAAAGTTCTTTACATTTGATACTTGTACTGGTGCCATGCAACTGAGTTCTGAGCTAACTATCAGTGTCCAAGAAATTATTACAAATAATATATATAAACCATATTTACATCCATAACAAATTATTTCCCTATTTTTTTAAATCTTGCAAATGCTTTTAAGTTGTTATTTTATTCTGTGATTCATGTTTTTTAGGTAAAACTCAGTGTCAGTACAAAACATTGTTTTTCAACACTTCATTTGCTTGTGTTTCCCTTGCTGCTCCATTTATCAGATTGCCCTTAATATATACTAGTTTCTAATATGACTTTCTAAGTCTGTATCTCTTTAGAATACAAATGATTTATCCCTTGCAATGTATCATGCAGAAGTTTCAGTCTACCTTGCCATTGCATATTTCAATGTTTTATGTGGGGGTTTGGGGTTTTTTTGTCATTAATACACCTTAGTGTGTTGATAGTTTATCATTAAGTTTCCTTGCTTCTTTTTTGAATCATTGACTCCAGTTAATATCAAGTGCACAGTTCAATCAATTCATTTTGTTGAATTTGAACAATAACAACAAAAAAAATGGAGTAAAATGATTTGTCAACAACTATTATGACAGAGAAGCAAAAATATTTTAGAAGTTTTATATTCCTGTCTGAACATTAAGTTAAAACATTATGCAAATAAGAGAGGTAACAAGAGTGTTCTTAAATTTGTAAAAAACTCTAATGATCTCTACAGCTGCTTCTTTTAGCACAAGAGAAATTTAAAAAATTGTATTAATCAGCTTACCTTTCAGACACAATACATTTTTGCAACACATTATTGGGCTATTAGACTGTTGCCTTAAGGAGAGGGGAAAAAACTTTCCATGACAACTGTATGTGGGTAAAGTAGATAAGAGTTCTTTTACTTATAGAATTTTGGGGTACAAAATATAAAGAAAAGAGTATTAAAGTATAAAAGAATACAACACGTGTTGACAAGTAACAGATAGAAAAGACCGGTGCTAGGTTGAACTCACGGCCTCAGGAATATCATGAGAGCTCTTTCCAAGCACCACTGCTTCAAACATGCAGAGTAAACTAATCCGAAAGGAGTTACTTTCATTTCATTCCCGGCTATATCCAGCCAACCCCTGAGCCGCTCTGCCTTGTCTCACCAAAGCAAACAAGGGACAACAACCTGCCCCTCCCAGGTGAAAGACCCTTTCACCCACAGGC
>JAWWEW010000001.1:61951953-61967945 GCA_035583185.1 Anabacerthia variegaticeps
TGCTTTCTTGTTTTGACTAACATGGTATCTAATTGTCTTAGCTCTGGTACATGTTTCCCAGGCATGGTGTTCCAGCTTTTATCTGACCCTTAAGACAGCAAACACAGGGTTAGAGGATGTTAGCTGCTCTGAATGAAAGAAACTACATAGTAGTATAAAAATCTACAAATTCATGAAAACCCTAAGGCATCAGGACCAAATATTTTCAAAAATGCAGTGGTAGTTTTTGGTTTTGTTTTAAACTGATCTTTGCAATACACCTATGAATTGCTAGCTTCACATGCCAAAAACAAGAAGAGCAAGCTACAAAAATAAGTTCAGAAAATTCTGAGTGTAAATCTTCATCCCATTAAAATTAAATTTTATCTTTTTACTTTTGGTTCTTAAATTTTAATTGAAAGTCTTTATGTTCTAGGTGTTTGCCATTGTCTTGATACCATAATACATTGCATCACTGGGAAAATTATAACCCTCTAGACCAAAACAAAACACTTAGCCTCCCCCCAAAATAAACTGCTTATGCAATTTGCATAAGCAGGAAGAAAAATAATCAAATCAACCCCCAACATTAAATTCAGGCTTGGTTCCTCAAAGCACATCAACACATCACCAATTTTTCATTGTTCTGATTATCACTGAACTCCAGGATGGGGTAGAATTGACTTGCACACAGGCATTGATTAACTTAACTAATATCCACACTGAGCATTAGTAAAGTGTCTAGGTAAGCCGTTAGATCATTTTTACATTTTCTGACACTATAGCCTCCTTTGCATAAAAATAAGAAAAAACTCCCCCCAGCTCTCACCAGTAAAACAATTGTAGTTGACATACAATGTCTATACATGGAATTATTACACTACCATTTAGAATTTTTTTTAATTTTTTTTTTTGTTTTTGTTTGTTTTGTTTTTTGTTTGGTTGGTTTTTATTTTGTTTTGTTTTTTAAATTAAGTTGTCTAGGCTTTGTCCTGTGAAGGCTGTTTAGACAAATTTTTTATTTTTCCTCTAAGACACGTGCTCAAGACAATAGTCTTTGGCATAGCCAAAAGAATTTGTTATTAGTTACTGAAAACACAGAATAACTTGAATATTTGAGGAAACTGATTATCTAGTCCATTAGATTAGGAATTGATTACTTAGCCAATTAAGTTTTGTATTAAAATAGCTACAGGGTTTGGTTGTCCTATTTTTAATCCATAATCATCTCACTAAATATTGTCACTTCAGTATTCTTGGCTATTTGAGGGTGTTCTTTTATTTGAAGATTAAAAGATGCTTAAAATTAAGGCTTCGTTGGAATAATCAGGTAACAGATGGGAGTTTCTGAAATCTGTTTTCTACAGTTATTTGATTCTGAGATAAAATAATGATCTTAAATGTGTGTATATATATATATATATATATATATATAAAGTTCTGTGGTACAATAAATTTCATATGATGTTATGTGCTAAGCAAGTTAATGCAAATCTGAATTAAATATCTTCATTTCTGTCATGCTGTGATACAGTTCAGAACAAGCATTTTATATTTTTCCTATGCTTAAAAAATCTTTAGTGAAAAAGTCACAAGGAAAAACCTTAAAAGTCATTCACCAGTATGTGTTTAAAATGTCTCATTAGCATATTTCCCTAAAATGATGTTAACAATATATTCTCTGGGTATTCTGTATCCATTGGATACAATAGAATCACTGGTGGTGAGGAAGATAATTATGTTTGGCTTTTACAGTTGTAGCAGGCATGTGGAAACTAACAGTGTCTTGTACACATACAAAAAAATATTTTTGGCAATTATTTAAGAGCAAAACTCCATGAACATATAAGGCACAGCAGATCCAACTTTATTCCTGGTTCTACTGAAGCCAGAGGAACAGAGAATATCCAACAAGGTATGCAAAACAAAATACCATTTATCAGTAATATTCAATCAAGGATGACATTAAATTGTCAGAGACCTAGAAAATCAAAAATTTGAATGGGTTTTTATGTCTAATTATGTGTCATCACTTTAATTGTATCAACAGTAGATCTAGTTCCAGTTTAATAGTGTCAGTTGGTCATTCTCAGATCATTTACTGTCCTTTGAACTTCACGCCTTGTGCCCAGATTTATGTGACTGAGAGTTTTCCTTGCCATTAATTAGAACTATCATTATCATTTCTATTTAGACTTCACACAAGGTTATGAGTTGTGCCTGTAAATTCAAATGGTTTTCTTTTTGCTTATCTAATGTAATGTGTATTCCTAAAAATACTGCAGTTTCATAATTGATCCTAATATCCACTGAAGTAAAAAATTCCTGTGAGGAAGATACTGTGCAATGCCTAATGTCAATATATTTTTTAAATAATATTTTTGAAAGTAATTGGTTTTGTTTTTACCATATTTACTGTGTGTCTGTGAGGATGGAGGCAAACGAAATCCAGTCTCCTCTTCTCATGTTTTTAACTGGCTAATTTGGACCACGATTGTGTTAGCTGTGAGAAACAAGTGTATTAGCTCAGATATCTTGTACTTGAGAAGTCATCACTATTTCTTTGAAAGACAAGACAGAAAAATTCTTCAGTTCTAGTATCTAAAATGTAGGGGGAAGTTATTTGCATGAGGTATTTGCAATATAATAAAGAAGAAAAATAAAGTTGTTTCAAAACAGGCCGTTTCAAGTAAAGGTTAGTTAAGTACTGTCAAAAGAAATTGCCGCTATAATTTTTGTGTATTTTATAGCTAAATGTGATCTGTCCTAAGTAGATGACATCAAGATGAATGGTGCAGTTCATATGCTTGAGGGAAGAGAGCTTCATTGGCTTCATGAGTATGCCTTTTTAAAGCTCATGAAGTTCAACAAGGCCAAGTGCAAGATCTTGCACCTGGATCATGGTAAAATCCAACTATCTGTACAGTCCTGAAGGGTTTGAGAGCAGCCCCACTGGGAAGAACTTGGGAGTGCTGGTGGTTGAAAAATTGAATATGAGCCAACAGTGAAAGCTTGCAGCTGAAAGTGCCAATCGTATCGTGGGCTGCATGAAAAGAAGTGTGGCCAAGAAGTCAAAGGGGGTGATTCTCCCTCTCTATTCTCATGAGACCCCATATTGAGTACTATTTTGAGCTCTGGAGTCCCCAGAAGAAAGATATGCACATGTTGGAGCAGACCCAGAGGATGGCCACAAAGCTGGTCAGAGGAATGGAACACTTCTCCTATGCAAAAAAGCTGAGAAAGTTGGGGTTGTTCAGCCTGGAGAAGAGAAGGCTCTGGGGAAACCTTACTGCAACCTTTCAGTAATTAAAATGGGCTTCTAAGAAAAATGGAGAGAAACTTTTTACCAAGAATGCAGTCATAGGTCAAGAGAAACAGTTTTGAACTGCTTTCAGGTGGGATACATTGGGCATAAGGAAGTAATTGTTTATACTCAGGGTTGTAAGACAGTAGACTAGGTTACCCAGAGAAGCTGCAGGTTCCCTGTCATAGGCAGTGTTCAAGGTCAGGTTTGAAGAAGCTTTGAGCACTCTGACCTAGTGCAAGACATCCCTGCCCACAGCAGGGGCACTGAAGTGAAGGTTATTTAAAGGTTGCTTTCTAGCCAAAGTATTCTTTGATTCTATGATCCTGTAGGGATTGGAGAAATGTTACTCTAATTGAATTAAAAAAAAAAAAAAAGGCAACACAAAATATTTATTATTTCAGAAGTGAAGTTATCTAAAATTTTTGAGCACTTATAATCAAAATGGTACAAAGAACTATGTATCTGTGTCTCCTAATGAAACCAATAAAGAATGGTCATGAATTTCTTTTCACATGCAAATCATTAATCACCTAATTTTGATGGTATGCTTTCTCAAAGTTTCATGCCACGTATCTGTGGAATATCTCATGTACCAGCTTCGACAAACACATTTATTTCTCTTTTAACTCTCTTATTGCTTACTCACACACGTAGACAAGCTAGCTTCAGAAAATGTGTATCTACTCAACAGGGATGGATACAGGCTCACCTACAATGTACGTGAGGTCTAGTCTAGGAACATGAGCATGAGGAGCTTGAACATCACTGCTAGACCCAGAGATAAGGCTCCCGGGTGAGGGTCATTATAGCCACACATTGCAGAGGGCAAACAAATAGGTTTTGTTGAATGTCATGTCACCTCTCTGCAGCTGACTATAACAATTAAGAATGAAAGCAGTCAGAAATTGCCAGAGTGGTTGGACTTTATATCCAAGGTAATATTTGATGCCTCACAAAATAAGGCATGCTCAGCAGGTTGTACAAAATTACTTTGCAACTCTAATGACGCAGCCAGTAACAGTGAACTTTGATGCTGAATTGCTTTGTTCTGTTTTCAGTGCTTTGTGCTTTTTCTTCCTGATGCAAACAACCTCGACTACTACTAGTTTTTATATTCACTGTTATGATGAGCTAGAGAAAAATAAAATGAGAGGAATTTTGGGAAGGCTGCAGTGGAATGAGGTTTACAAATGAAAATTCACAATTTTCTAAAGTTTCATGTCTTCAATTTTGCTCACACTTACTACTTCAGGAGTATTGTGCAAAGTGTTCTTCTACTAAGTAACTACCTGAAGATACCCAGCTATAAACCATTGTCTAATTGTAAGGTTTCAGTCTGGGGTTTTTATTTGTTTAAAAATTGTTCATACTTATGTGGGTATTTTGCTGCAGAAGAATTAAGAACAAAAAAAAAAAGGTATCCTAATGCAGCACTGGAGATGGGACATAACCCTTATGGAGAGCACATCTTAAAGTAATTGTCAACATCATCCTTCTTTCCTTTAAGGTTTTTGGTCACAATGCAACTCAGGTGGACAAAGCTTCTAAACATAACAAAGATGTGAAAGATACTGTTTTAGTCTGACTGCATTATTTTTTTAAGTTCCTGTAAGCAGAAGACAGAGTGGGACTGAGAAGATATGCAGACAATATTTCAGTGACAGGTGGCAATACTTCACTTTCAGCAGGCTCATGCAGTGGCCATTACTATCTGGACAATCCCAAATACACAATACTATAAGCATCTGAACATTTTTGCAGTGGAAGAACTTTGTAACAATTGCCTGAACCCTCTTACACTGAGCACTTTCCTATAGAACCATTTCTTCTTAAAATAATCCTTCTGAAAAAAACCAAACCAAAAAAACCCCAAACCAACAACAAAATAATCCCAACAACATTAGAGATCAAATTATCAGTACTCTTTTAGAATTGGCAAATATGAACATTTAAAAATAATTACAGAGTTCCACTGAAAGGTGACTGTGTGAGGTAGTGCAGACCTCTGAGATTGTTTCTGCAGCAATTACTCAGTGCTTAATAAAGCAGAGCAATTACTGATAAAACTCCCCCTTGATGTCATGCCTTGTAGGTCCTTCTAGTTGCCTGGGGGGTCTGAAGCCCTGCTCTGACTGCCTGTACTGGCATTGCAGCCTCACTCCAGCCCCACGCAAGCATCAGGTGGTCAAATCATCAGACAAATCCCAGCTATTCAATGTTTCCCACCAGCGCTCACTCTCCAGCCATTTCTGCCAGGTTCTCTGGGTGCTGGGGAGGTGAACTATGTGGAAGGTCAGCCAACTTGTCTCTGTTCTGTGGCCACATGTGTTTTTTCTGGGTGGGGGAGACCAGCCAGCATCTTGATTTTGTCCAGAAAGCAGGGCTTTGGAAGCTGGTTGGCTGGTTTAACCCTGTTTTATCATATTGTTATTAGCGTTCTTCTTGGTAAAAAGTTATTTTTTTTCACTTAAATCTGGGTGTATTTGGTGTTTCTCAGTGTATTGGAGAAACCAGGAGTACTAAACCCAAGGGAAGAGACTTCTCTCCAAGGTCTCTGCTCCTCCAAATAGTCTCAAACTGAGACAGAAAGGTGCTCCATGCCTTTAACCAATTTGGAAGCCCTCCTCTGGGCCAGCTTCAACAAGTCTACATCCCTCCTGCGCTGTGAAGAACTGTGTGAAAGCCTTAACAAAAGTCCAGACAGATAACATCTGAAACCCTTCCCTTGTTCACTACTGTAGACATCCATTGTGGGTGACTGGGTTTCTCAGGCAGCACTTGCCCTTGGTGAAACTGTGCTGGCTGTCTCAAATCACTCCCTGTTCTCCATGTATCTTAGCATAGTTTCTATGAGGATCCATAACCTTTTCAGGCACAGAGGTGAGGCTGACAGGTCAGTTGTTCCCAAGGTTCTCATTTCTACCCTTCTAAAGGTGGGTACAGTGTTTTCCTTTTTTCAGTCATCTGGGACTTCTCCTGACTGCCATTACTTTTCAAATATCATGGAGAGTGTCTTGGCAACTACATCAACCAATTCCCTCAGGACTCTAGGATGCATCTCATCAGGTACCCTAGACTTATGTAGATTCAGGTTCCTCAGGTGGTCATGAACTGTGTGACTAGGAGCCACGTGTACAGTCAGAAAGAGCACAGAAACAAAACTGATTGGTGGAAGTTAGTTCAAATGTTGCCTAAACATTTGAGATCTCTAAAGGTGAGCACACTCTAAGATCCAAAGACAAACACACTTCATAATATTCATAAATTCAGAGTCTAATCTGACCGAAAATAAAATACCTGAATGTGACTCTACAAGCAGGGCTTGGACCTGCTTTCTTTTCAACCTTTATTCTTTTCCTCTCTCCCCATCCTTTTTCCTATGTACATACTCTGTATTTATAAGAAAAAAATGCACACTGATTTTTATTTTTTATGGAGTCTCATGAGATCTACACGTTAGCAAAAAAAAAAAAAAAAAAAAAAGCAAGTCTTAAAAGCTCTGGTTTTGGGCAGTACCAGCAAAGAAAAGAAAAGAAGATTGCTGTTAAGCCTGGGCTGAATATAGAGAATAGTATATAGTTGTTTCTGGCATACATAATAAGGTTTCAGAGACCCATTACCTTGGAAATCCTTCCCAGAGACACAACATCAAGAGCCATGAGTTCTTCCCATCTACTAGGTACTAGCAAAGAGAATTACATGATCATGTATTCCCATTTCAGGTCCATCATTGTTATTGTCATTCATGTGCTAACACGGAGAGCATCCAATTAACACAGAAGCATTCGAAACTGGTTGCTGATCAAACCCATTCACTTCTCTCTGCTACTATAAACTGCTGCCCAAGAGCCACTTAGGTTACTGTTTAAACCTTGCAGCTACACACCTGAACTTCTGCTTCAGACAGCAGGGCTGTGAGTCAATAGAACACCAGAGTAAAAGCCAGGAGTGCTACTTAGAAGATGCAGTGAGCAGCTTCAATTTTGTCCTTTCTTTCAGCTTAGTAAAGAAGTGTTTAGAATTAAGAAAGAAGAATATGAAGATAATGTATGATTTATCAACAGTGTTAAGTTATCAAGGACAATCTTTTTTCCTTTCTCTTTGTTCTTAGGCTTTGCCTTCAGTAATTTAATTGTATGTTTCTATGCATAGGTAAAATTTCTTACAGAAAACCTATAACAATCTCAGAAAACAGTATAATGTTGTTAGAAAAGTAATAAAATAATCTTTGTATCTCTATTTATGTCCACTCAGTTCTGCAGCTCATGAACAGTAGCTGTAGTATTCTAGCAGTTATTCATTTTTGAACCTGAACCTTATTGTAAGTCTGACATTTTAATTCTCAGAAATAAATAGACAGTAACATGTATTTAACAGAAGGAAAATGTCACTTTCATGTTTTGTTGTGAAAGTAATTTTTTATAGGATTAGGGAATCTTGAACCTCTGAAGATTACTAATGGATACCACAGGCACCTAATTCTTCTCTCTGCCATTTGTGCATCTCTGATACTGTCTGCCTTAATGGATTGATGACACCTCTTCTTATCTATGTAGAAATGCCTCTAATCTTGCAGTAAAATGTATATCAGTTATAATCAACCATAGAAATCAGGGGTTTTCCCTTGCCTTTTATTAATATTATTTATCTATCTAATATGTAACCTATTAGTCTGTAAGAAACAAACTCTCTGGGAGTATTGTTTGAAGTTAAACACAATTTCTGAACAACACAGACACAACTAGAAATAAAGAGACAATGCTATTTACCATGAGGTGCAATCCCAAGCTTATATAAGGCCAATTGTGAGTGATAACTTGTTGAATGCTTTACAGAATTTTTGCCATATTTTCAGAAGACTAGAAAAAGCTTTAAAGTCCACATGAACTAAAAAATGTAGAAAATTATAAGAGCTCACAGTCTTATTACAAAAATATATCACACACAACATAATATAAAAAGGGAAATGAATAAGTATATATGGGAAGATATCTATTTCAACAAGATGATAATATTGTATGATGCCTAGTAAGAATTGCAACTGTAATAATTAGGCCCTATGGGGGAGAACTGACTTTACCATGGTGAATTAAGAAGATAAAAAAATTCCCAACTATTATTTAAGGGTTAATCATGTAGAACACAAAAACATCACTTCATATTTTAGAAAAAAATCTGAATAATTAAGACAGAATTCTGGCATAATAAGTCAAACTATCTCAGCAGACATTTCAGAGTTTCACTAGCTATGATAGTTATTAAGATATGTAGGAAGTATTTGCACTTTTCATAAATTCTCTATTTTATTTTGAGCCAGAATCCAGAATGTCAAATTGGCATAGAATTGTCTAAACAATCATAATTCTGAGGGATGATATAATTAAATTATCATTGTAAATATTTGTTATGATTTTATCCACATGTTAGAAAGCTATTCAAAATCATATTTTTTCGGGCTTCACAGTCTTAGTAATGATAGGAATCTTAATAAATACCCCTCTTTGAGCTAACATTTTCTCAATCAGCTCTATAATGTCATGGAAAAAAAATTGTCATCAACTTAAGTTGCCAAATTGGGATTTTAATATATTTGTGCTAAGAGAAGAAGTATATGTGCCTACAAGAGTCAAAAGTGACAGTGATATGTGATGATATATACCAGAAAGCAGCTTTTTTCTCTTCTTCGTATTTTCCACAGGCATCTGTCATATCATCTTGAATGCTGTGATCATCTAAATGTTAAAATATACAACCAGCCATTAATTTCTTTTGGGATACTATTTATTAGAAAAATTAAAAAGTAAATGAAAGCAAGTTCATTATTGCCCCCCCAAGTAACATTTTGTTATAAAATTAAAAAAAAAAAAAGCCACCACTGCTTAATTTTTTTTCAGCATCTTGTTTTCATAACTATTCTTTAATGTCAGAAAACACAGGGAAGGGTAAGAATTGGGTTAAATATAAACTCAAATAACTTCTGTGAAGCAGAGTTCATTAGTTACAGTCTATTTCATAGAAATAGCAATAAAATCTAATTTAAAATTTAAAGAAAATTTGTAGTTGAATCTTTCTAAGTACTTACATAATAAAAACTTTTTAATTAAAAACATCTTTTTAATTATAGAAATTGTTAATCTTAATGTGAATATGAAAACAGAGATGGTGTTATTCATTACAGTTTTTCAAAGTTGTGAAGAACTGGAGCAAGAACAGCAGGGAATTTTGCATTTTCTTATGTGGCTTACATGAATGTGCACTCAGTTTTCTGCTGCACGCATCTATTGGTGCTACCTGCATCTAAACCCAAGTTTGCTAAGTGCTGTTTATTTAGGTTGCACCTCAATTTGTTGTGTATTAGGAGGGAAGAAGAGAAGGCAAAGATTACTCCGATCCAGATAAGATTTCTTTTGATTACCTTTGAGGTGGTGAACCAGGTTTTGTCTTTCAAAACGCTCGAATAAAATGGTGGAACTTGTGTATGACAGACTACAGAACTCACTAACATTCCTATACTGTTTAGATTAAGTGCACAAACACACAAGAAGATGGATGCTTTAGAATTGTCTCACCTATCATCTGCCTACTATGACTGAATCAGATTAATCTAATATATATTAAATATCTCTTTTAAGATATGACAAATTTTGCCTTGAAAGTGTTGACTTTTATTTAGTGACCACATATGGTCACCCATTCATATAGAAATATCAACAGTTCATGTGTCTAGATCTGACGAAAAGATCAAGGCATCCAATGGCAAAACTAATTTACTTGTCATTATAGCTCTGTATTGCAGTTTTGTTAGTCACTGGTTGTACTGGACACTGTTTGGAATAGAGTTAATTTTACTCATATTAGCTTGTATAGTTATGTGGGTTTGATTGGTGATGAAAACAGTGTTAATATACTGATATTTTAACTGATGCTGAAAGTGCTTACACTGTGTCCAGTGAGGGGACACAGTCGTGCTCAGCAATAAAACCTCAGATGAAGGAGGAGGAATGTGGGACATTCAGAGTTAAGACATTTGACTTCCCAGGTAACTCTTAGATGTGATGAAACCTTTCTTTTCTGGGTATACCTAAACACCTGCTGGATTACGGGAAATAGTGAATGAACTCCTTGTTCTGCTTTGCTTACCTGCACACCTATTGCATGTGCATGCCTATTAAATTTCCTCTATCTCAACCCATGAGTTGTCTTTTGCCCTTCTGATACTCTTCCCTCTTCTACTGGGGAAGTAGGTGATTGAGCAGATGTGTAGGTGCTTAACTTTTGGCTGAGATCAAACCATCATACTAACAAGAACCTCTGTACTGAGTTTCCCAGGTCCCAGGAATGAGGCCTGCCAAGTCTGATTTCTGAAAAAGAATATTGGCTTATCTGTTTTACTACTGTTTGTCTTTGACAGTGGAGTCATAGTTTTACATGGATAGCAGTAGCAAGCAGTTATGTTGTGCAGTGAGATGTTTATGACTGTAATACAGCTATGTAGTTTAGTGGTGTGAGAGCAGAGACCCTGGGCAGTGGAGAAACAGGATGAGGCCCAGAGAAGAGGAGCTGTGGAGCAATAAGACAACACACCAGTGCTCTATTAAAGAAATACAATTGTGGAGCTGGATAAAAGTGTCCTGAAGGGAACCAAGGACAGCAAAGTAGTATGCAACATTCATTAAGGGACATCGCACACAGGAAATGCAGACATAACACAAAACTGCAGATTAATGAGAAAAAAGGCAAAGTGTAGAAGCATGTTAGGACACACAGAAGAAACAGCCTCAGGAGAATCCAAGAGCAAGGAAGAAAGAACTATCAACATTACCATTGTGTTCCTCCCTGGCAAAGAACTCCACATATTTAAAGCTCACCATAAACCCTCAGGCCACCACCACCAGAAAAAAAACACAGACCTTAGAATCCCAAGGATGAGGGGAAGGATATGTATACCATCAATAACAAAACAAAAAAAAAAAAAAAAAATAAAAAAAAGTTAGAAACTAACTGTGTTTGTAACAATTTTCACTGTAGCATTATTACTAGGGGTGATTTTGTAATAAGGAGGTATTCTTTATTTTGTGCAACAATTGAAATAATTCTCATTTACACTCTGATTATATCTTGCTTAAGGTTCCAATTATACTACTAATAGGCTTTATAAAATATGTTTCTTCCTTTCTCATCAACAAATTTTGAGCAAAACTGCTATTTATTTCAATCTTAGTTTAAATTATACATCAATATGGAGGCAAAGATACCGTAAATAACTGATGAAAAATGCATCACTGCTTGAGAATACAGGAAGGATACATTTAGATTTTCTTTATGAGGAATATGATCCCTGTCTTTAAACTTCATTTTTAGAGTATTAAGAATGGGTTAGAGTTCATGCTTCCTTATATCACCCCAATGTTTCTTCTGGTATTTCAGATTTCGCTTGAAAATCTATGAAGTCTAATAAGGACTTAAGATATCTGAATGAAACAAACATTTGGATAATAGAAGACACATGGAAATTATACTAAAACCAAACACAATTAAAAGGTGTGTGTGGGGGGGGGAACCACAAAAAAACCTCCAAACCAACCAAACAAAAAAATCCCACTACTGTTTTCCACAGAACCATTTATATCATGCAGCTACATGCAATCAAAAGGCAGTCAGATGCGATGCTGCCTCAGCATAACTATTTAGAAGCTGGGACACAAAGGAAAGACATTCACAGGAAATTCAACACCAGCAGTTTCTCTACTCGTAGGACAATTTATTTTAATTTTCTTTAAATATTTTATTCTTTTCTGATAAACAGCTTGCCTACCTTCCCTTTCATCCAACAGGAATTTTGTAAAAAAAAAAAAAAAATCTTTTGACTGAGGATATTTTAGAAATACATTCAGTCTGAAAACTAAATTGATGTCATGGACACCCTTTCAACCTTCAGAAATCCAGATTTTCATTTAACTTTTACATTTGATCCATACAACATACATTCTGCTGTTGCATTTTTGTCCTACAGTGAAATCTGTTGTCATTGCTATACAGCTTAAATACTAAACTTGCACTAAAACTGCTGCAGTTTAAAAACTGAAAGGCTCTTCCACAGAGCTTAAGCACTCTTTAGCACTCCCTTAAAGAAGTGTTGTTTAAATTAGACTAGGGAGAAACACAGCAAACAGAAGAAAACAAATGTGAATTCAGCAGAAATTAATTTTGTAATACATTGAGAACAGGTAGAAATACTTTGCTCACTGACAAAATGGGAAAGCTCACTGCTCATGGGAAGTTTTGTAGTAGGCCTCATGGGAAGTATTGCAGTCCTGTGAACTTGGCACCTTTTAAACCTAAAAAAAACAAAGCCAAAAGTGAAATATGCTGTCTGCAGATGAGGCTTCACTATCGTTTGGGTCCCTTATGTTATGACAGTGACTTGAAGTCAATGCATACATTTCTACACCATTGAAGAAGCATAACTTCAGGAGGTTTAGGAAAATATTTTTAAACTTTCTCATTTAAGAACAAGAGAAGCCACTATTTTGACATGGTTTGTTTTGACATGGTGTTTCTTTGCTGTATGAGCCCTGTTTTGTACACCAGAAAGATAAAAATGTGTCCTGGTTTTAGGAGCTGGGACCAGTTTGTCACTGTGTGGGTGTGGCCAGTGCTTTGTATTCCACACCCTCTATGTAATTTCTCATGGACTGCTAGCAATGGATCATTTGCAGCAGCTGCCCAGGGCACACCTGGCCTCTCAGGCTACAAGCTGGGTGTTTAGGAACTCTGTGAGATAAAGAAGTTTTCCTGTCTTCACACCCATAACTCAGGTGTGATAACGCCCCTCCTCAGAGTCCTTAGCACCTTCACACCCAGCCTGAGGGGTCATGTCTGCTAATGGGCCATCAAGGAGTATCCCATGACTCATAGTGTAAATCACCCATTGTGAAACTCCTTGACCTGGGGGAGGTACCGGGCACTCCTACCTGAGTCTAAGGATATATAATCTTGGAGATTTGGGACTTCTGGTACCACCTGTGGAATCCAGAGAAGGATTAGGACCTCAACAGGACTGCAAGTGCTACTCTTGACCAGACTGTGGACATCATCCTCAGCCACAGGTTTTCTCTTTCCTTTTACTTTGTATGAAGGGGCAGGCTATGTGGTACTCAGCACAGGGGCTGGTGAGCTCTATTTTGTTTGTGCCCCAGGGTGCTGGGTTGTACATCTATTTTTTGTGGCTCAAACAGATTTTTCCTTTGCATCATTGTACTTGTTATGATCTTTTTATTAAATTATAATTGTGACTTGCAATCTCTTTTGTAGTTGGTTTCATTTCTCCTGCTGGTTTACCTTTAAACCAGTACAAAAGGTCTTGCCAATTGTTCATCAAAAAAATTGTTTCCTCAAGCATCAGAACAACTGGAAAAAAGGAAAGAATTGGATATGTTACTGATTCTTTAAAAAGGGATTTTTAGTATTTTTTTCTTCCCTGCAGTAGGTCAAAGACAAAGAAGAGACTGAAAATAAAGTACGAAAGAAAGCATGAAAGTGTTTTTAAGGATCTTCTTTTCTGCTTGACAAACAAAAGCTATAGGTGTTAGTTTCTTGTTATTAAATTGTGTGTTATTCTTCTTTCCCCCATATGCACTTATTTACCTGGGAGGTGTTAGTAAAACTTTTCCTTTTGTGTTTTGGTTTCAATAATCCAAACTGCCTAAGCCAAATTTTCTTGTGCAACACTTGTAAATCTGCACTAATTCACTGTTCAATTCAGTAATTGCAGTTCTAGAATGGCACCTGTCTTAAAATTGCCTCCATTACTCTTTTGCATGCTATGCATTCATATCTCAGATTATATGATGGGTGCTGGAACAGGTTCCCAAGGAAAATGGTCACAGCACCAAGCCTGACAGAGTTCAAGAAGTGTTTGGATGATACCCTCAGGCACATGGTGTGACTCTTGGGTAAGGTCCTGTGCAGGGCCAGGAGTTGGACTTGATGATTCTTGTGGGTCCCTTCCAACTCTGCATATTCTATGACTCTGTGATTCTGTGATTTTGTTTTAAATAGATTTTACCTTAAAGATCTTATTTTCAAGTATTTTAAAGAAAATAATTTGAAACTATGAAATTTGACTAAACTTTATCACCCGATATGATTCTCCAAATGTTCAACTGAAATATCTGAGTACACAGTGGGAGAGCAGATACAAGTTTTACAGAGATTATGAAAGTGGTCAGTCCTGTCACTGGGCACCACTGGACAGAGCCTGGTTCTGTCTTCCTTGCAACTTCACTTCAGGTATTTATGCACATTGAGAACATCTCCCCTGACCTTTCTCTTCTGTGGGCTGCACAGTCCCAGCTCTTTCAGCCTTTCCCCACAGGAGACATGTTCTAGTCCCTTAGTCATCTTGGAGGTCCTTTGCTGATGTCCATGTCTCACTTATACCAAGGAGTCCAGAACTGGACACAATACCCAAATGACCCAAATGCAGCCTCAGTGGTGCTGCGTAAAGGAGAAGAATCACCTCATATGCTCTGCTGGCAGCAATACTCTTAAAGCAGTGCCATCAGCTCTCCTTGCAGCAAGGGAACGTTGTTGATTCTTGGTCAAATTGGTGCCCAGCAGGACCTCCAGGTCTTTTTCTGCCAAGTTGCTTTCCAGCTGAGTTGTCCCAGTTTGTACTGGTGCATGGAATTGCTCCTCCCCAGGTGCAGGACTTTACACTTCCCCTTATTGAATGTCATGAGATTCCTGTCAGTCCATTTTTTCAACCTGTTGAGGTTATTCTGAGTGGTAGCATAACTTCCTGGCATCTCAGCCACTCCTTCCAGGTTCCTGTCATCAGTAAACTTGCTGAGGATGCACTCTGCCCCATCATTCAACCTGTTAATGAAAATCATAGAGTCATAGAATCATTATGGTTGGAAGAGACCTTTACAGTCATGGAATGGAGTCCAACAATAAACACTGCCAAGTCTACCAATAAATTGTGTTCCCAAATACCACATTCACGTTTTTTGAACACGATGGTGACTCCACCGGTTCCCCAAGCAGCCTGTCCCAATACCTGACCACCACTTCAGTGGAGAAATTTTTTCTAATATCTAATCTAAACCTTCCTGGGTACAACCTGAGGCCATTTCCTCTCATTCTGCCATTTGTTATCTGGGAGAACAGACCGAATCCCACATCCCTATAACTGTTTTTCAGATAGATGGAGAGAGCAATAAGGTCCCCCTTGAACTTCCTTTTCTCCAGGCTAAATTATCCCAGTTTCCTCCTCATAAGACTTGTGCTCCAGACTCTTCATCAGCTTTGTTGCCCTTCTCTGGACACACATCAGCACCTCAGTGTCTTGCTTGTTGCAAGGGTCCCAAAACTGAACACTACTCAAGGTGCAGACTCACCAGTGTCAAATAGAGGGGGATAATCACTGATATCATTCTGCTGGCTGCACTGTTTCTGATATAATACGGGATATACCATTGGCATGTTAAAGAGTATTGACCCATTACTGACCCCTTTCTGTGCACTTCTGTGTATTGGCCCCCAACTAGACTATGTGTTACTGATCAGCACCTTCTGGGCTCATCCTAGGTCTCCATGTTAAGTTTTGTGTATACCAGCTGTGCTGGTTTGAAGGTAAACTGGCAGGAGAAATGGACCCACCACAAGAGAGATTATAAATCAGAGTTACAATTTAATGAAA
>JAWWEW010000001.1:61968045-61990439 GCA_035583185.1 Anabacerthia variegaticeps
AGAGGGGGTAGAATACATAGCTTTGATCACCCCCCACACAGTGATAACTGGTCCCACCTGCTGAACTAGGACACCAGCTTATCCAGTCTCTGATAACAATTATTTATGCAAGGAAACTTATGTAAAATCTTCACATTAATTCTGAACTTATGTAATAAAATGCATAATATAATGAGAGTTAATAATTTTCTATTGCTAAAAGACTTCATGAGATTCATCCATTTTATTTTGCTGATCGTTGGTTACAGTGGGAGCATGTATTTTCTTTAGTTTTCATGAGATTTTATGTGAATCTACGTATGCACAGTTATTACTCATCTGTACATTATTACCAAGGTGTGTATATACTAGAAAGCATTTGTGTATAATATTTAGAGAAAGCTGGTTGGCTTTTTTTCAGAACCATTCATCATCGGTACCGTGCATCCACCAAAGCCAATGTGATTAAGTGGTTCTTTTGGAATTAAGCAGCACGATTCCTATTTCACTTAAAGTTTGAGGTCCTGCTATTTCTTGGGGGATTAATGCATTCACAGTTCAAATTTGTTTCTCTGTCACAGCAGGAATGTTCATTTCTGATGCTTCTGCTTTATGTTAATAGAGCATGGAATAAACAAAGAAGGAAACAAAAAAATTATGATTCATATCACTAATTAACTAGATATGCTGACATACCACAGATTTCATTTACATCACTCTCACCAGGACAAAAAAGATCATGTTTTTGTAAGAACTGTTCCTATCTTTCCCTACCTGAGTCATATGTAGGCAGGGAACAAAGAAGGGAAAAAAAAAAAAAAGAAATTTTATAAATGATTCTACAAAAATTTGTGCTACATAAAAATTGTTTACTAATATAGTTAGACACAACCACAGGAATAAATTACATGAATCATATGAAGGCACATGCAAATATCTTTCTAACAATCAATCCAAGAGATATGAATGTATGTATTTGCAGAAGTATTTATTAATCACACTTAAAATTGTGGTAATTTAGTGATTCAAAGAACATCCTTAATTCATCCCAAACTCATAAACATGATTTTTTCTTTTTTCCCCCACTGAAAAACTGAGTGAATAATTCAGATAAGCAGGTATTTCTGTGCCAGACAGTCACATGAGATCCATCATCTCACCAAATGCCTAGGATTATATCTGCTCCTAATAATTACCCAGTCATGCTGGTAGGAAGAATAAGTGTGTTTTGACCAATATATTGACTTAAAACTTGGCTAATGTGACAAATTTATCATAATGGGATACTTTATTCACAACCAAATTGTCTGACTAGACAGTGTACAGGAGCTGGAAAAAGCTAAATATTATGATCAACATTTCACAGAATTTCACAGAATTTTCTGAGTTGGAAAAGACCCACAAGGATCATCAAGTCCCACTCCAGTGAATGGCCCATACATGGTGTTATTAGCACCATGCTCTAACCAACTGAGCTAATCTCAGGGTCATAATAAAGAACATTAAGTGTCACACATTTAACTTTCTTTCTAAGACTGCCTGTATTCACTATATTGAACAGAAAGGTTCATCTGGTCAAGAGGTTTAAGAATTTTTAAGCTCTCCATATTGATTTTTTTTATTTAATGTAGAATTGAATTTTAGCCTAGACATTCTCTTCCTTGATAGATGAGAAAAAAATGAAAATATGCTTTCCTTAAATATGGTTGGTTTTCTTTTAATGTGGCTGTTGGAAACATGGAGATACACATCCACAAAAGGGAAAATAGTTACTTGCAGTCCACACAGCACACAGTTTAAAGGCGGTTCAGAGAAGGGTGGATTTTTTTGTCATTTTTTCCTCTTTATGGAACATTTAGATAAAGAGTAATGAGTTTAGCAATTGCTGGATTTGTTGCAGCAAAAAAAAAAGTTGCACTGCAGTTAAGAATGTTTTGGAACCCTGAGGAAAAGATAGTAAAGTAGGCCAATGACAGAAGATAGAGGTATTTTGAATTTTTTAAAGGTAAAACAAAAGAAAACAAAACAAAGAAACTAGAAGCTTTATTTATTTTTTTTCATGGTTGTAAATATTTTATGCAAAGGCTTACAAGCAGGTTATAAAGATCAAACATCTAATATTGCAAGCCTTTTGTGGTAATCTGTGAGTATATTTCCTTATTCTCATAGGAAATTCTAGCATTTTTAACGTTTGATATTTCTTGCATTGGATTAGAGATGAACGAATGTATCAATCATTGCTCAACGTTTGCAAATAGAAAAATACAGTGAGTGTTTTTCCAGAGGGGGACTGATCTGGAGAAAGGGAAAAAGGAGAGGTAAGGAGGATGAGATCTGTGTAATGAAGTTGTGGTGTTAATGCCAAAAAGTTAAAGGTAAAATGTAACAGTTTGTCACAATTATGTTTCATATTGGCAGGTGTTCTGAACTTTCTGTTTGATAACTAGACATATAAATTTCAGTTCTTAAAGCTTTGCAGCCAATTTAAAGGCTCATTTATTTCCCTGACAGCAAGATATATATGCTGCCTAGCATAGTGGATGTCTGGGGCCAAATCCACCACTTTGTTGCTTGTGTGTCTTGTGGGAAGTAAATAGTAGCAATTTTTCAGCACAGGCATACCAGCACAAGGTGTTTAGCAAATAAATGAGCATAAGATGACCTGTGGTGTCCTGAAATTACTAAAATTCATGAATAATAAAATGATCTATAGATTGTTAGCAGAGGGCTATAGCAAAGGCTAATTTGCAGTCACTGAAGCTTTACAGGATAATTTGTAATTTTTGAAAATTTAATGACTTCATCAGTTTTTACCTACTTTTTTACGAATATAATTGTCTGAAAGCTACCATGAGCAGAGATCTTCTGTCTAGATAAAATCACAATCACCTATACCATTACGTTATGATTATTTAACTGACTTTATCTTTAGAACTTTTCTTTTTCACCCCTATAACTACCGAAAGTATTTCTTTATCGTATGAACACATATTTTAAATTTTGCTAAATCTTATTAACATAAGAAACATTGAAGAAATAGTTCCACATTAGGATTTAATGGGGAGTAACACCTTTTAATAACAAATGTAACTATCAGGACAATGTTCTGTTTGCAGTAATATACTTTTCTTTCAGGAAACTTTTACACCATGGTCTAGAAAAGCAAAAGTAGAAAATGGGAGCATCCTCTCTGTAATTTCTGCTTTCTCTAAATTACTCATTCTTAATTAAGGAAGTTAAATTCTGAAACCATTTAAAAAGGAAAGCTAATTAACATCATTCTGTCAATGTAGAGAAATAGTAACATTTGGCAGATACTTGAGAAGTACTTTAAGGGGATATTTACAGTGACAATATTAAAGAAAGAGAAAGTACAAATGGAATGTAGCAATATCTGGAAATTACCATTTAAAGAAAAAAGTATTCAAAGGAGGAGAGAGAAAGATAAAATAAATCAAATGAGCGGTTAGTCTGCTTATTTTACAATTTTAATTGCTTTTTAACCTTTAGAATACTTCTGAAGGAAAAAAAAATAAATATATTAATTTATAAAGCCTTCTTTGGTTGTATTTTTTAAAGTAGTTATTCTATGACAATGAAGAACAAATTTTTCCTTTTAAAATATTCTTGAATTATGATTGAAAATTTATGACTTAATAAGTACCATTCCATGTAATATTTATATTCCTCTTCAAGTTGTATTTTTGAAAAATAAAAAAAAAAAAAAAAGAGAGAGAAGAAAATCATTCATTTGTAGCAATAAGTTTCTCTAGACAATGAACTTCCTGAATGAGACTTCATATAGGTAATCACAATGACCTTGTTCTTTGTAAAAGTTGTGCATAATGTTTATTGTAAGCAGAGCATATGGACCATCTAATTAGTCCCAGAGCTTCAGAATCGGTGCTTAAAACACAGTAAGTGGGAATTGTTCCTTAAAAAGGTCAGCACAAATGGAATGTCTGGGGGCTTTTTGGTTTTGGTTTTATCCACCTTCTCAGTCAGTAAGGAAAAGTATCCTTCTGAGGTTTCTTGTGCAGAGTGTCTAGAAGGAGAATAAATAAATAATTAAATACTAGTAATCATGATCATGCCATGTTTACTAGTCTGCTAGTGAACCCCTTTTCATCTTACCATGATCATGCTTCCCCAGAAAATAAAATTGAGTAAACCGAAAGTAGTAGAAAAATGAAGCAGAATTTAACACTGTTTTTACCTTGTGCTACTTCTGACTTTTTGCTCTATAATCCTTTCTTATTCTTTCATTCTATGAATAGGCTGAGTGTTATATCATCTTTTTAGTAGTAAAAATATTAATTTCTAATAACAATCTAACTTTTTGATATGTTAAAAGTAGGGCTGAATGTGCCAGAAAAGGTCGGGTTCTTGCAGACAATGTAAGCCTGTCAAAGTGATATCAGATATAGCACTGAATGTACCTGTAGACTGGAACATACCGCTGACACATAGTGCTGCCTCCACCTGTTTGGCACCCAGGAAGCTGAAACACAAGAAACTTTTGAGTCTCCAGAAATTGTCTTTTGAGGTCATACTAAAATATAACATTGCTGTACTCCTTTGGTTGCATAAAGGGTTTTCTAAATTTGTAAGGCTACATTCTCTCTAAACTTGCATGGCAAGGATCATGTGTTCTGTAGGACAACAGAAATTAATAATATCTGCTAGGATGAAGGAAAGTCTCGTGTATCACTGAGGCTGTAGAATAAAGACATTACATTTTTTTATCATCTTAACACTGTGTGAAGTTCACCTGCTCATTTAGTCTCCTTATCATGGTCTAAAATGAAATAATCAGCTTAAGTGTTGAAAGACAGCGTAGCATAGACTTGTTTAAGTGACACATCTGAGGTCTAAACCATTAAATTCATGTAAAAATTAACACGATTTAACTTGAGATCTCTTCTAGGAGCAATTATTCTACTGGGTATCATGGAGTGAGTCTCAACCAGACTTTTTTCAAGCGTTACTCTATACAGGTTGTTCTGCTTTTAATGCACTAAGCAGAATTCGCACTAAATGAAGCACTTTCTTTGCACAGCAACAGCACTGTGGACTTCAGCACCATGGCTATCCAAAAAGAAATACGCTGTGCCTGCTCAATAACCTTTGGGTAGGGAGATGTGCGAACCTTACTAAACAGATGCATTGGCCTATAAAAACTCTGGTCTGATAATTCTAATGGCCAGCATTCAAGCAAGTTAATTTAATGAGCTTAGTGCAGTAAGAGCAATTTCAGCTATTTTCATGTATTTGGGTGCTGTATTTCTTTACTTCACCTTTTTAGTAAATCTCATTAAAACCACACAGACTCAGTTAACTTTTTTCAAATAGCCACTCTTTGCAGAACTGTAGGAATTAAGTGAAATTAGTGTAGTGTTCTGAGAACTGCTTTGCACTGCCCTTGAGCTTAACATTTTATCATTCATATATGTCTGGGTGGGACTGACAGACCCTGAATGACATTGTCATAATGCTTAAAGCTATTATACATATCCTTTATGCTGAGATTAAAAAAAAAAATTAAAAAAATTCTTTTTACCTGCATTTTTTAAGCAGAAAATAACTGAAAATATAATGCTTTTTCTTGAATATCTGAATGCTAGTGGGGTTTTTTATAGTCACTTAAGACTCTGACAACCAAATGTTAAAGCTATAAATGCTAAGAACAGAGCCAGGAAGTCTGATTAAACTTTGCAAATGAAATTTGCTAGCATAACTAGAGGTCCTTGGAAGATTATTCATTTTAACAAGCTAAACTAAATTGTACAGATGAAATAGGTGCTTTAAAATGACAGTATTTTCTGTAAGCTTCCACATACAGTGACTGCAAATGAAGCAAAAAACCCTCTCTTATTCAATATGGTACAAATATCTGAGTGACAACCTTTGACTGAGGAAGTTAAAAGATTTATACAACAGAAGGATAGTTAAATGATGCAGCAAAAGGCTGTGCAGAGAAATACCAAGATTATTAGCCGTTTGTTTTCTTAGACTACAGACAGATACACAAATTAAAACAAAAGCAAACATAGATTTTAAAATCTTCAAGAAATTTTTTTTGTAATGAGTTGTTTTCTACTTTGATCCTCCATCACAAATATTACAAAAAAAATAATGCACTGAAGCCTACACCTCACAAAAGATACTAAACTGTTCTGGCAAGAAAGAAAAATATTGTCTAGCTGATCCTAAGGGTCATACCTGTACTGGTGATTTTGCCAGGATTTCTCATATACAGGATCTGAAAATATATCTTTTCAACTCCTGGTTTCAGTCTCAGTCTGTGAGATCTAGTAACAACATTGCTGGAAAGCCAGGTGCATGAGGTGGAAGAAAGAGTAGTGCCATGGCAGCCACTGCTATTACACATGGCCAAAGCTCAGTCTAGGATGCTTGGCAAAGTGCAAAAAAAGATGGTTCCCTTTTTCTTCTATTTGGTGAAATGGAACTAGCAACATAAATATGGGAAAACACTTATGGGAAACACACAAAGTTCTTTTTGTTTTCTTTTACCTTGTTTTTTTCAGACCTTACATTCATTACCTCCATGTTATATATATAACACAGTCATTTGTTTTCTATTTTACTAATTTTCTGTGTATGTCTATACCCTAGACATTGAAAGCACAGGAACAATATTGCAGAATAATGTTTAGTAAACTGACCAATATGACAGCCATGACAGTTGCCTTAGCCTGGAAATCTTTCCAAGAATCAGGATAGATACTTAGATGATTAGTTCAAGCTAAACTCTGTGTTACTTTGCGTAACATCCTACTACTGTCATTGTTATGACTGCAAAATGTAAGCAGGGTATACTTCAATAGTAACTGGATTTGAATGGCTAAAAGATTGTCCAGGAGATTACATTCAAATATGTAATACTTCTCATAAATTTTTCAGGATTACGTGAGCAATCCCTCTGATTAAAAAAAAAACTAAAAAAAAAACACAGTAGCTATTGTACTTCAGGATTACATGTTTATATTTTTGAGTCATGCAGTACACCTTTTAGCTCCATTCATGGACTGCAGTTCATTTTACTATGCAGTCTGTACAAGAGCTTTGCATCAAACAGACCAAGAAATAAGGAGAGGTAACTAAAGAAAATTACATGCTTTTTAGCGCTAATGAGGAGCAGCCAGTTTGGCACCATGACATCACAATAAGAACCATGGTGAGAATCACATTCTATTTTTGCTCTGATGCTTACTGACTCCTACTATGATCTCAGCCAAATTAATCAGGGCCTAATTCTGTCAACTTTAGTCACAGTGATTAATTCTTTACTCAGTGAGTAATCCAATATGTATCAGAAAGTTGAGAAGTATGAAGACTTTTTCACAAATAACAGAAGACAGAAGCCTCTCAAAAATTGATCCCTTTCAGTATGAAAGGTGTCTCTCTGACTTCCCTCTAATCACCAAAAATTCTGTGTTGAGAGTTGTGGAAGTTGAGAGAACCAGTTATTTTTTGCTAAGTGCTTAAAAATTTGCCACATCCACCCAATAGTGCGAATATGGGCCTTGGACTTCAGATATTTAAAAATAATGTTATTCTACAGAATGCATGACTGCAGAGCATACCTTATGTGTATGTCAGGTGCATACACAGATATACACAGAGCTGGTGACACTTACCAATGCAGATGAAAACATTCATCACTCACACAGATGCAAACAGCATCAAAAACATCATCCTGTTCCCATGTCTCACTATATGTCTGAATGTGTGTGTATGTATAAATATCATACACGCCCGGTGGATCCCTCAGCAGCTGAACTCACACAGTCTGCCCTTGGACCCCAGGCTCTCCAGTTGTTAACATCTGGAATATGAGCCCCCAGGGCTGCGGTCACAGTCTAGGTGCTGGTACAGACCATTGCACACATACACACATGCACACACGCACAAAGACACATATATAAGCAGATATTTTAATCAACTCAGACCACATAGTCCATCCAGCAACTCTCTGGCATTCCCCTGGACCCTCTGAAAGCCAGCTTCTGCTGTGGTCTCACCCTTAGAGACACACACAATTGCCTGGCTCCCAGTTCACTTCACCTGCTCAACTGACTCATATGGCATCTCTTCACTAGCTGACACACCCACACTTGTCCATGGCACCACGAACACACAGACCACTGGTCCCTGGTCTGACTCCAGTTGCTGGAACTCAGACCCCCTTCCACACCTGCACATTGAAGAAAAGAGTCAGAAGGGAATTTAATGAAAAGGCAAGACAGATGGAGTTGATCAGGTGCAGGGAATGGCTGAAATCTATACAGACCAACAAACTATTTACATGTAAATGTCCCTTTCCTCTCCCCTTCACCCTCCCACACTCCTTTATTTTCTCATTCTTGTTCCTCCCCATATCGCCTACCTTTTCCCTCTATCCTTTTCCTTGCCTTTGGTTTCTCAAATAAACATTCTGTAATAATTCTTTTGTAATCCCAAATGCTCTTCTCTTGCATTCCATAAGATGTTGGAAATCCCCTAACTAGTGTATCACCCTTATTCTGTAAAATGATTTTACAGATTTTTGCTTTGACTCCTGGAACATCTGAACCATGGGCTTGAGGTTGTCGTAGGACAGCCCTGGGAACCGCCTGGACAGTCTCTCTTCCTTTGTGTCTTTAACTTGGGTTCCCACTTGGCACTGTATTCTGGTGCTCCTCTGACCTTGTGTAGATTGGTGTTGTGATGGCTGATCAATTCCCATAGAGGGTCTGGGTGTAGCTCAGCAGATCCTCCTCCTGCCTGTGTTCCTCTAGACTCACCTCTGTCTGTGAAAATGAACTTTTATAGCAGGCAAGCTGAAAATTGTTTCTTGAATGTGATGTTTTTCCCTACATAATAGTGGTACCTTTAACATTTAGGAATCACAGACTGAAAAGACTATGAAAAAAAGAAAGGGGACATAAAGAGCATAAGTGAGTGAGGGATGAAAACTCTAAATGTAACCGAGGAACCTTGAAAAGTGTAGTGCACAAGTTAGAGTAGCCTTGAACAATACAAACTTCTGCATTTAGCTTTTATATAGTCAATAACCTCAATTGACATTGACCTTGGGAGCAAAATGGGCCAATATTTTCACTTGGGTGAACTGTTATTGGAGAGTTTCTCTAGTGTATTAGGCACAAACATGCATTCCATCAACATCAAGTACATGTTATCTTTGTCATCAATTCTCTTTCTTTTGTGCTAACATTGTTATTGTGATAAGGACAGGGAAAAAAATACATTTTCTGGGAGTTAACTTCATCTCTGACATAATACCATTGAAATCAACTACCTTTGCTATGTTTTTTCTTTGCAGAAAGTTTTGGACATTTATTATGCCAGCAATAAAATAGATTGCATCACTGAAAAAATATATTTATTTTTATAGATTTTAAGAATAATTTATTTTCAATTTTCAGGAGTGAATTTCTAGTTTGAAAACTTCTAAATGCAGTCTAAAATTTATAGATTAAATATAACTAATGTACATATTCAGCAGAACTGCCAATGAGAAGGAACACTGATTGATAGAATATCCTAACATAAATGACTTTTACTATGTTATAATTCAAACGAAGAGATTGACATAAGTGGTACTGACCATCCAAACAACAATGTATGTCAGTTGGTAAGAGATAAGAGAGATCAATCAAACCAGAAAAATGGTGGCTATGTAGATTACTTCAGCAACTGGGCTTGCTCAGCCTGCTCTTCCAGCAAGGACAGAAGTTTGTTTCAAGCCCACTGTTAGAACCTATTTATAGAATACATTGCAATTGAAACCAGACCTTTTGATTACTCTGAAGAACTAAGATTTTAAGTTTCTATTTGATTCCAGGAAAAACTGCTTATGCCCACTGAAATTTCTCTTGTTGCTGGTTCAACTACACGCAAAAATACCTGGGAAGAAATATTATCTGCTCCTTTTCTTCTGAAATTTTTCCCACCACATATCTTAAAGCTGGGAGAAAGAAAAAGGAACATTGAGTTGCTAAATTCACTGGAATTAAGGAAAAAATAGATGGTGCTGAAGGGAAGGAAGAAAGAAATTACATGCCTAACTGGAGCAGTTGTCCATGTTTAACTCCTATTGGGTTCACTAACTCTGTTCTATCTCACATGGGAACATCCAGCTTGTGTTTACATCTAAAGGTAAGTTGACACAGTTCAGGAAAGCACAAATGATAGAGAAAGTAACCACAGGTTAAAGTACAATCAAATGTTTGTATATCTTGATTTGAAGAGGAACAAACAAATAGAAAAGTAAAATAGAAGAAAAGAAACCATGAGAAATTGATTTTTATGATCTTAAAACTATAATTATCCATTATATACTATTAAATTAACAGGGAGAAAGTCAATGCACGTGAAATAACTAAAAAATTTGTAAAGATTGCATTAATATTCCAATTTACTTTTTATATTTTGAAGATGTCAACAAGCATCAGGAAAAGGCATTTTCATTGTGTGTAGCCTTATATATTGAAGCTGTCTTCCCATACAACTGCAAAATAGAATTGTTATCTTGATCAGAATGAGCTTTTTGCTCATGGGAGTGTAGTCAGTTTGAACTTTTTTTTCTGATTTTAAGACTGATAACTGACCATTTATTTTCTGCAACTGCTTCAATATCTCCACAGAACTAAACATATGACTTTCTCTCTCCAGGAAAACTCTATTATATGTTTTAGCCTAGTGAAGCTAACTCAGAAACAATCAGAAATAGAAACACTAACACACTTAAGGCTCCTATGATAAATATAGCCATTAGAATTTGAAACCATATTCAGATAGATTTTAACACAATGGATGTTGGATAAGAAGAATTTGCAGTGAGAAGACAGATGTCATGCAATTAATAGATTACTGTGGAGGACTAGATAAATGTGGGACAGGTGGCAAACTAGATATTTGAAAAGCATGTGAAATTTAAAATTAAATAATATCTCTGACTTAAAACCAGTAGTTTTGCAGTTCCCTAGTATGCCTCTCTCCTCCATGGAGGTATTTTTTACCAATATTCTTTTACCAGGCAAGGATTCTGATTGCCTCTTCTGAAAAACTTTCACATTTTCCCTTTTTTTCATTATGTCTCTCATTGTTGTTTTATGCCCATAAATTGTCTATTAATGATCAAATCTGTTTGATATTTCCCAGTGATTTAACTGTCCCAAAGCCAGATACAAGAGGTATTGTGGCCCTGGTGTCTTTTTTCAGGCAGTCACAGCATCTCAAGCACACTAAATTTCTATGGTATGTGCCCTTGATATGATGATATGTATTGCTCTGGCACTTTTTCATGAACACTGAAGAGAAAAGCAGAAAAAAAGTAAAGGGATAGTCACCCTGTAATTTCCTTTGCATCAAGAAATTAGAATATTTTGATAAACTAAAGATCTCAGTATGAGTCTGACAGAATTCAGGTTAAGTCCTCACTTTCAGGTTTGAGAAGGCTTCCCAGAGGGTGGCACTTCTTTTTTACTTAGGTTATGTTCCAAGGCCAAGAGATTATGGTTCTGTACACTTCTTCCCTCCATCCTTCACATCTTTGTAAAACCTGACAGGAGTTGTTAGCAATCAGTGATTTTAATTTCTTGGTTTCTCACTCCCTATGCAGCTGAGACATAGCAAAATCTCCTCAAGAAGGAGATGGATTATCAATGAATTATCAGCAGGGGGTCCCAGACCTCCCAAATGTTGGACTCATTTTGAGCCAGAAGTTCTGGATGGTTGCAGAACTAGGATCTCTCCCAGCTACTTGCATTTTAGCAACAATAAAAAAGTCCATCTTAATTTTTCAGATATTGGGTTAGGAAAAATTCTGTGGAGATTTTAAAAAAGGATCCGTTTACACGTATCAGTTACCATATAGTAGTAATCCCTCCTTAAAACTACTTTTCGTATCTGTGCTTTAGGGCACTGATTGAAATAGCGTGCTGGGATTTAGTTAGCAAGCAATCTGTGTGATTTGGGAGTGTACAAATACTGGAAAAAATTATTCATGTTAATATGAAGTAGAAACTACAAAAGACTTCTGCTCCTAAAATGCACAGGGCTTTTGAAAATTTCCATTAAAGACAAATAGTAAAAGAGGAGAAGGAGGGTTTAATGCCTTGTTAAAAAAGCTCTGATAAAATTAAAAATCTACTCTTAAAAAGAGATATGAAAAAGAAGAGAGAGATTTCAGCTGTTAATAACTAATTCCACTGCACTGCAACATCAGTCCAAGCATTGATTCTTCAGATAAAAAGGATCTTGTTTGCATCAATCTGTGAATGCACAGAGCTCTGCAGAATTTGAGTACAGTCCCTAACTCAGACGGCAGTGTGTTGCTTACATCACTCGTAAGAAGTGATGGCAAGCTGTGAAATGCTGTAACTACAAGCTACAAAGAGTTAATCTGACAAATAAGTTTTTGTTACTAGCACTTGGTTTAGGGCAGACACACATTTATAGGACTGTGAATATATTTCTCATAATAAAAACTTAAATTTTCTGTCAGTTTCTTGACAAAAGAAAAAAAAAATCTAGTCAATGCAATTAATTTTTACTAACTTTCTATATTGATATGGCAAACTTCAAATAATTTAGGTTTTGGAGTTGCTGGAGTAAAATAGATACTTTTAATATATGATTTATTATACCCTGAAGTAGATGTTCAAGCCAACTATTCCCATGTAATTTTTACTTCTCTTTAGCTGTTGCAATGGAGCATGTTACAGATCCTAAAGCTGGGTGAGATAGATCCCTCTGTCTAATTCCACTCTTGGACATACAGAAAGGCAAATAACTACAAACAGCCAGTATTTGTTACCATATGTATACAATTATTTTTATTTCTGAAGTCAAAACAAGAAAGCAAAGCCCAGCAACCTTGGAGAAGCTCCAATAAGGGAAAGTGGTGTGAAGATGAGGATAAAGGATGAAGTAAGGGGTCTTAAGACCTCCAAATCAGTTCCAGGAGAGGCGTGCCATGGGGCGGAACCAAGGGAAGTTCTGGGTATGGACTTGTCTTAGATTGGATGCAGCCTTTGAATATGATAATTGAGTAGTGTTATAAAATTAGTATGCTGCCATATAGAAAAAGGGACTTTTCCAGCTCCTACACTTTGTTGACATTTCTCACACACACACACACACACACACACGTACTCTGTGCTGCCCAGCCTGGTGTGGTGCCTTGTGTTCCCCCTGCCCCGAAGAGGTGGGGGGAGGTGGAGAGAGCTCTGAAGAGCTCTGCTTGCAAAAGGGGGATTTCCCTCTCTTGCTCTCCTGAGGTGAGGCGAGAAGATGTTTCCCCTCCCTTGTTCTCCCGGACAGGACCTCAAGAACCTCAAGTCCTGCTTGAAGGAAGACGAGACCAGTAATGGGAACTGGGTACCAGCATGAGTTACTGGAGGTAGCTGAGCTGCGGGGAAGCAGCTGCAAAAGGGAGTTTCTCCCTGGTTTATAGTGGATTGGGAGGTGAGCTGACTTGGGCCCAGATGTTGCAAGAGTCAGTTTCCCAGCCTGTGGGTGAAAGGGTCTTTCACCTGGGAGGGGCAGGTTGTTGTCCCTTGTTTGCTTTGGTGAGACAAGGCAGAGTGGCTCAGGGGTTGGCTGGATATAGCCGGGAATGAAATGAAATGAAATGAAAGGGACGCCTTTCGGATTAATTTACTCTGCATGTTTGAAGCCGTGGTGCTTGGAAAGAGCTCACATGGTATCCTTAGGCCATGAGTTCAACCTGGCACCTGTCTTCTATCTGTTACTTGTCAACACGTGTTGTATTCTTTTATACTTTTATGCTCTTTTCTTTATATTCTGTACCCCAAAATTCTATAAGTAAAAGGACTCTTCTCTACCCATGTACAGTTGTCTTGGAAGTTTTTTCCCCCTTCCTTACAGCAACAATACTGTAGAAAGAAAATCCAAATAAAATATTTGTTTTCTATTATTTGGAGAAAATGGCTATTTTCTCTTTTGATTAACTATCTTGATAGAAATAAGGTTACTTAAGTAGAATACTACAATATTATTTATTTTGAATTAAATGTCTTTGGTGCACTATATAATTTATTTCTCATAAATATGCTGTAGTTCCTCATTGTGATCAACATATGAGGAAAACATTCTCATTATAGTCTGAAACTGAAGTGTCTGTAGTGAATATTAAAATACAGAAGCTTGTTCAGAGGCATAGATGAAAAAAGTGTAACATAGATGGAAAACAGTGTAACAGAGGTTTAAAACAACCTTATTAATATATTGTAGTGAGTAAAGCATGCTCCACATCATAGGAGTAGTGGAGGTCTGGTGGCTGTGAAGCCCTGACATCTCAGGACTGTACGTCCCTGGATGCAATTTTTTGCAGTTTTTGCTGGGGCATCAGATATTATATGCTAGTATCTTACTAAGGAGAGATACATCTAAATAATAAAATTCCCAATGCACAGATGGTATTAAAAATACATTAATGCATTTTAAGTAATACACTGGTACTAAAACAAAAGCAGTACAAAGAAAATCTATGAAAAAGGTTTTATTGCTTTCTTTTCTTAGTGCTTTTACTTTCTGGGAAACATATATTCCAAGCTAATTATAAAAGAGACAGTTTCAAAACTCTTATGAAATATGCTGGAAATAAAGCAAAGTGAATACGTGAGAAACATGAATATTCTAAAAATGAATAAAGAACAGCAGATAATGCTCATAGGTAAAAACACTATATATGCTTTTGCCAAGGGAGAGTATTCAAATGGGAAATCTCACATTTTGGTTCCATTTTCAATAATCTGTTTGCTTTATATTTTACTTTCCATCTGTTTCTTCATGGGTTTTTTGTTTTTTTTTTTTTGTTTGGGGTTTTTTGTGTTTGTTTGTTTTTTGGTTTTTTTGGGTTTTTTTACAGAAAGCTATGGAACAGTAATTTAGGGGTTTTGCTGCTGTATGTTATGCATTTTGTGTATTACAGTCATTATGATTCCATTCTAATAACCTACCTATAAAAATTCTATTACTTCTAAAATAAATAGAATAAAACACATTGGTAATAGTAGTATATTTCATCAAACATATTTAATATGGTTAGAACAAGAACCCTGCATTAAAACCAAAGTAAACCTGCTAGTACAAATGTCATATACAAAAGTATAATTTTAAATGTAAGAATATGGAATTGCTTACAATTAAAGCCACTCTTACAAGGAAGAGGTTGTAAAATTAGCATGCTATACTGCAAGAATGAGGTTTATCAGAGGAGAGCTATGGTATATATGGGATAAGATGTAATATAAAATTTCACCATGGTCATTTGTCTTGTTGCAATCCTTTAAAAGTGGTTAACCACAGAAGATAGTAGTAAATAATTATTTCTGCATCAACAGGAATATCATTTTGGGAAGGACATACTATCATTTCTTTCAAATCTTGCTCATGGTTGTTCCTTTTCACAAAGCATGCCCCTTACTTGGTCCCTAGACAGTCAGAAAAAGCCTGGAGATACTTGGGTGAAGATTGTTTTCGTACTGGAGAGTAAGTAGAGTCCATTTCTCACATCTGGGTGATATAGCTGCAAGGAAACTAAGAGAGGAAGAAGGGACTTATCAGGCATTCTGCACCTGTTATCTGCCTCACTGGCGTTGTTAGGGGCCTTATCTGAGCACACTGAGGTAATAGCAATTCCAAAGTTCTACTCACACTGTCATTGCACTGGTCATCTGCTATTAAGCTCACCAACATTTGTTATCTATCAGTGGATGGAATGTTCATGAGAATTGGTAAGAATATATTCTTGTCCTTATTCAGCTCATCTTTAACCATGCAGTTTCTCAGCTCAAAATGAGAAAAAAATCCTAGAATTTAGTGTCTGAGCCTTTTGGCATTGCCTTCTGTACAAACACTGTTCCAGGACAAAGTGATTCTGAATATCTCAGCTATTATGCACTGGATGTCTCCTTCTTGAATACCTATAGAAATTTTATAACCTCATGTCAGATCTGCTACTGGAATAATCAAGAATTCCTATTCAGAAAGATCTGTTTGTCCTTAGTGGCTGGAGTACATTAGCTTGAAGGTCACCAGTTCTCTCCCATCCAGTTCTGTAGTAGATGCTCTGCATTCTGATTTTGGAAGTGAACTAGAAATAGAGAAATTAAAAAAAAACCAAACAAAAAAACAAAACAAACCAAAACAAAAACAAAACCAAAAACAAACAAACAAAAGAACTGTGGTAGGATTATATTCTTTACCACAAAAATAGATTAGAGTTTTGATTTTATCTTTTTTTAATCATGTCACAAATTATTGAATCTGCTTCTTTCAGCTCTCAGAGACCAATATACAAGTTCTAGGGTGTTCCAGACATTTTCAGTACCAAATAGGCTCATCTGGTTATTTCTTGAATATCCACACCCCCAGTCCCACAAAATACCAAATCTACAAGTCATTGTTACACTTCAAATACAGACAAGTTTTCATGGAGCCATTATTCTCTAATTAAGAGTAAGCAATAAACAATGCAGAACTAAGGAATTCTCATTCATACTAAGCTTGTAAAAAAATTATCAGGATGTCATAAAAATCATTTTCTAAGTCTGAAGAAAAACAGATGCAGTGATACAGAAGAAAACCATGATTTTCCAGAAGAACTTTTGTCTGGTTCTAATTCAAAGAAAAGAAAGAATAAATGCATGTTAGATAATGAGAGGAACAAAGAAATACCTGAGAGAGAAAAGAAGCAACAGAAAGAAAATAGGTCAGTTAATAAATGAAGGTGCTGAAACTAATGCTGAGTGAAATATAGCCTGGATGCAGATACCTTTTATTTTTCTTGAATAATCTGTCTTCAGCAGGAAAGCTAAAAAGAAATGTTGGTATGATTAGGAATACACTGAAGTTTTATTACAGTGAAGATTGGAGGTATGAGCATGGGGAACACTTGGGAAAGATTAGCATATAAACATCAATCTGAGAAGAATCATGGACAAGACTTCTCAAGGCACACACTATTTACAGTTCTCATTTAGATTCCTGGACATTTAACTGACCCTAACCCTATCAAAGCAGTTATAACAAGGTATCTCAGTGTTTGTGCCACAATGAGATCAACTGCCTCAGATCACTGAACTCCTCTGCAGGAATGAACACTTCATGTAGTTGAAAAAAAATTTGACATAGCTATCTTTGAAAATTTGACTTTTGGAGGATAATTTAAAGTTTATAAATTAATTAATACTCTTGTCAGGTAAAACATGGAAATGAAGAGACAACAAAAAAGCAATAAAAATTTAAGATAGCATTTGTTTAAATGCATGATTCTCTCTCTTATGTGCCCAGAAAGTTTTGAAATAAATATTTATTAATTTTTTTTTTTTTATAACAGAGATGTCCAAAGTTATGTTGACAATTACCCTAATGTTCTTGAATGTCATTGACAACTTAGGAGCAGAAGTCAAGGATTGCAAAGAGCATTGTAAATATCTGTAAGCAGCTTGAAAAGGCCTTGATAGCACTTGTTAACTCTGATATTATAGAGTTTTAATGGTAGCATTGCATGTTCAGGTGTGTTCAATGCATGTGCACAGGAGCATAGTTTCTGAACTGTACCAGTTTTATTGTTCTTTCATCTTTCATTTATTCTCTTAATGCTACATTCAGTCCTTACGTATATATAACCACCACGGAAATATGCATAAATATACATATACACATACATAAACATTTTCAGTACATCTTTTATCTATTGACTTCACAAGTAAGTTTGCAACTTAAGAAAGAATAATAGAATGGATCCCTCAGATGTTGGCTTTGATGTTGGCTTTCGCACATTTGCAATTATGAGTCTTAATGTCTCTCCAAAGTGGCTGAAGGACCCTAACAAAATGATTCTATTGTCCAGGAAAAAAAAAACAGAGGCTTTTTTTACACAGGCATGCACAGCTCTAACATGGCAGCACTGTTTCCATTCTCTATTGTTATCAAGCCAGATCAAAATACAGACAGACTGAATGCATAACTGCCTGAGTCCATTCATCTGGATACAGTCTGGTACCTCTGGAGGGCTTGTACCTACAGACGTGAGGCAAACTGTGCTATATCCTCAACTACTAGGAACAATGAGGGAGTAGACAAAACTGCCACTCAGAAGAAAAATAACTTTATTTTATTAATTTACAAAGATCTTTCCATCAGGGCAAAATGAAGGAAAATTGGAAAGAATTAACAGAATAAGTGAAAAAGGTTTTCAGAAGGCTACATGAATTATTACTGAAAGGAGATTAAATAACCTCAGTAAAACTAAAGAAATTGCTTCATCAAACAAACAAACAAAAAAAAAATAAGAGGGTATAATTGGAATATTTAGATGGTTTTATGCCACTAACACAGAAAAATTAAGAATAATATTCCTTAATAAAAGAGAGTGTGTTTTAAGGAAACAGAATTGAATTAAGGAAAAAAAAAATTAGAACAATTTCAAGGAAATCTTCTGTTGTGATAAGGTCTGTTAACCAGCGGAATGCTTTTTAATGATAAAACTCACATTGTTTACTAATATAAGGTAGACAAAAAAAGTGAATACCAAATGGAATATAATAAACTAATCTTCTGCTGCAATCAATCATATTCCTGGTTTAGTAGCAAACAGATGGACTGGATGACTGCAAGAAATTTCAGATACTTTAAGAATTGCCCTTTTGCCATTTGGTTATCTGATTATCTAATGCTCTATGTCTTGACATATTTCTAGAGTTTTACTTTTTTACTATGAAAAAAACCCCAGGTTACAGACAATTTTAAACAACATGCCAAGACACTAAAGGATCTGAAATTTCTAAACGATAAGGTGATATGTTCAATAGTATTAAAGAAAAAGAAAGAAAAAGAAAATGAAAAAGAAAAAAAAAGAAAAAGAAAGAAAAAGAAAAAAAGATGTTTTATAGTGTGTATAGTAAATACTAAATAAACATAAAGGGAAAGCAAAAAGCCTCTGAGAATGGCAAGGTAGAAGTTCATTAGTCTGTCACAAAATATATAATCTTTTTCATCTGAAATTATTCTAGTATTATGCTTTGATCAATTTTTCCAAATGTGTGCCTATACCTCAGTAGTAACCAGCACAGAATACCACATTTACAGCCTAGAATATTAGAGACCCACTCAAAATTAACTTGAAAATTACAGCTGGTGAAAAATTCAGCTTTCATAAGTAGAATGAAATATTGCATGTAATACACTGGTTTCTTGTTTACTACTACACAATTTCATAGTTTTCTGCTTCTGTACTCCCACATGTAATTTCCAAATAGTTTAAATCTCATCATTTTTTACTGTTATTTCTGAGCAGCTTCCCAACATTCCTCATGATATCTCAAAAAATTTCAGAGGAAATGTGGATGACAGAGCCTGATGCAAAACTTTTCTGAGATTATCAATGTAAATATATCAAGGTAAATGTTACAGGAAAAAAAAAAAAATTATTCCCTGCAAGGTCTATACATTGGTTTCTAAGACACAATGAGAAACTGCATGGTTTAATTTGCCACTGTAAATTTGACCCATCTGCACATTCTACTTAATGCTCTACCATAAAGTTGCATAGAATTGTAATACAAATTGAAATGTAAACTGAAATAACATCATCGTATCTGAAGGCCAGTGAAGACAGAAAGAAGGATTCCTTCCTTTTGTTTGTCTGGCTATTATCAGAAAATAAGTTTTGAACAAACATACTGCATTACTACAACAGGCAATGTACTTGTTCACCAAGCTTTTAAATGCTGCCATTTCATACCTGTAAAATAATTACGGTCTTAGGTATCAGAACCTATTTTCTCTTGTATGGAAAATAAGAAACAGAAAAAAGCAGGATGGATTTCTTTATTATTGCAACTTTTTATTCCTATCTTATATGTTTTACATCACTTTGGTTTGTATTATTTTTATTAACCTTTCTATAACTATTATTACTGAGCCTCACTGGTGCTTTGAAACATATATCTCCTCCTACCACTAGATGGAACTGAAAAACCTTGCAATTTCTATTTTTTACTGTTACACAAATCTGTACCTATTTCTTTGTAATAAAAGCTTGGAAATAGTCCAGAACTAGAACTTACAGAGTTAGGGAAGGGTTACTGAAGCACAGTAATTGCTACTGGGTGTAGTACTGCCTTTGTTGTTTGCAACTCTAACTGTCAAAAAATATTTAAAACATGTTGTACCTTCATAGCAACAACAGTAAAAAAAAATAAAAAAATAAAAATTAACAAAAGCAAAGCAAACAAACAAACCAACAAACAAACAAACAAAATCAGAGGGAGCTGGAAGCCCCTGTGCTGCTAGAGAGTTATGACCTTGTTGCAATTATTGAAACTTGATAGGAAGAATTCTATCATTGGAGTGTGGCTATTGATGGCTGCAGGTTGTTCAGAAAAAAACAGGAAAGGAAGGAGAGGCAGAGAACATGCCTTCTATATCAGGATGGGGATTAAGTGGGAAGACCTGTCTCTGAAGAACATCCATTAACAGGTAGAGAGCCTGTGGGTAAAAGTTAGAGACCGGGGCAACACAGAGATCTTTGTGATTGGGTCTACTATGTCGCCTGATTAAGGGGAGTCTGTTAATGAAGCTTTGCTGCTCCATCTACAGGAGGGATCACACTCGCAGGCTGTTGTCCTGCTTGGAGACTTCAGCCACTGCTAGAAAAGTAGCATGGTGACCTGTTGGCAACCCAGAAGATTCCTGAAATGCTTGGTGGACAATTTATTTAGCCAGATAATAGCCCCACCAGACAGAACATGATACTAGATTTGATGGTCAACAACATAAGCAAGTTAATAAGAAATGTCAAGACTGAAGGTAGCCTGGGCTGCAGCAAGCATGTATTGCTGCAGTTTGCAGTCTTGAAGAATCTAGGTCAGATAAGGAGTAAAGTCAGGGTCTTGAACTTTAGGAAGGCAGACTTCCAGCTCTTCAGGGAGATTGTCAATGGGAATCCCTGGGAGGCTGTCCTCAGGGACAAGGGAGCAGAACAGAGATAGCAGATCTTAAAAGAAGTCTTTCATAGAGTGCAAGAGCTACCAATTCCCAGGAGCAAGGAATCAGGCAAGGATGGTGAGAGATTGGCATGGCTGAATAGGGAACTGCTGGTCAAAGTAGAGGGCAGCAGGGAAATACATAGGCAGAGGAAACTAGGACAAGGAATCTGGAAAGAGAATAGAGAAGAAGGAGGTGAGGAAGGCCAAGGCCAAACTAGAACTAAACCTGGCAAGTGATACAAAGAATAACAAGGATGATTTCTGCAGGTACCTTAATCAGAAAAGAAAATTCAAAGAAGATGTATACCCTCTGATAAACATTTCTGGTGAACAGGTAACGAGATGAGGAGAAGTCTGAGATACTTACCAACTCTTTTGCCTCAGTCTTCAATGGCAACTTCTCTTCCCACACCTCTCGAGAGGATGTGTGACAGGATGAGGACTGGGAGAACAATGTCCTTCCCACTGGAAGCAAAGATCACATTCACAACCACCTGAGGAACCTGAACTAAGTCCAGGGGACCCAATGAGATGCATCCCAGAGTCCTGAAGAAATTGGCTCATGTAGTTGCCAAGACATTATCCATGTTATTTGAAAAGTAATGCCAGTTAGGTGAAGGCCCAAATGACTGGAAAAAGGGAAACACTATACTCATCTTTAAAAGGGTAGAAATGAGAACCCTGGGAACTACTGACCTGTCAGACTCACCTCTGTGCCTGGGAAGATCATGGAACAAATTGTTTTGAAAGCTGTGCTAAGGCACATGGAGGACAGGGACAGGATTCAAGACAGCCAGCACGACTTCACAATAGCAAGTCCTTCTCGACCAACCTAGTGGCATTCCACAATGGAGTGGCTACATCAGTGGAAAAGGATGTCACCTGTCTGGACTTCTATAAAGTCTTTGACACAGTCCCCCACGACACCGTTCTCTCCAAATCAGAAAGTGAGGGATTAAACAAGTGGACTGTTCAGTGGCTTAGGAATTGATTGGATGGTCACATCCAGAGGGTAGTGCTCAATGGCTCAGAGTCCCAACGGGCATCAGTGATGGGTGGTTTCCCTCAAGGGTCTGTATTGGGACCAGTTATTTAATAGCTTCATCAATGTCATAGACAGAGGGATTGGGCGCACGCTCAGCAAATCTGCAGATGACACCAAGATGAGTGGTGGGGTTGACACACCTGAAAGATAGGATGCCATCCAGAGGGACCTGGACAAGCCCCAGAAGTGGGCCAATGGAAATCTCATGAGGTTTAACAAGAGCAAGTACAAAATGCTGCAATGGGGTGTGCTGGTTTGAAGGTAAACCGGCAGGAGAAATGGACCCACCACAAGAGAGATTATAAATCAGAGTTACAATTTAA
>JAWWEW010000001.1:61990539-62003685 GCA_035583185.1 Anabacerthia variegaticeps
AATAGAGGGGGTAGAATACATAGCTTTGATCACCCCCCACACAGTGATAACTGGTCCCACCTGCTGAACTAGGACATGGGGTCAGGACAACTCCTAGTATCAGTACAGGCTGAGGGATGAACAGACCAAGAGTAGCCTTGCCAAGAGGGACTTGGGGGTGCTGATGGATGATAGGCTGGGCATGACTCCACAATGTGCACTTGCAGCCCATAAGTCAACTGTATCCCAGTCTCCATCAAAAGATGCACGTTCTGCAGGTTGAAGGAGGTAATTCTGCCCCTCTACTCTGTTCTGGTGAGACCCCACCTGCAGTACTGCATCCAGCTCTGAGGTCCCCAGTACAAGAAGGACATCAACCTGTTGGACTGAGTCCAGAGGAGAACCATCAAGATGATCAGAGGGATGGAGCAGCATTTCTATAAAAAAAGACTGAAACAATTGTTCAGCCTGGAGAAGAGAAGGCTTTGGGGTGACAAAATGTGGCTTTCCAGTACATGAAGGGAAATATAGAAAAAGACTATTTACAAGAGCCGTAATGACAGGACAAAGGGGAATGGGTTTAAATTAAAAGAGAGTAGGGGTAGATTAGGTATTAGGAAATGAAGTACTGTGAGGGTGATGAGGCACTGGAACAGGTTGCCCAGGGACGTTGTGAATGCTCCATCCCTGTAGATGTTCAAGGCCAGGTTGGATAGGGTTCTGAGGAACCTGGTCTAGTGGAAGGCATCCCTGCCCATGGCAGGGTGTTTGAACTAGCTGATCTTCAAAGTCCCCTATCAACCCAAACCATTCTATGATTCTATGATTTACTCTACTTCTGGTCTAAAAAGTACAAGATGTAAAAGTACAAAACTATTAGTTTCATGATGTGTAGAAGGATGATATCAACAGACTGATGTAGCAGGTCATCACATTTTCTCCATACACAGAAAAATAATTATTTTTAAAACCTTTAAACTAGCATAATTTGTTCTGTATCTCTCTGTTCTTGTGGACTCCTTTATCCTAACCAGCATATCCGATGTTTAGACTGAATTGAAGTATTACTTCTAATTTCTTTCTCTCATGACTAGACCTGTCAACCTTTCTGTTAAAATTTTCAACTATTTTCTCTCTTGTCCTGTGATGCATTACTATATATGCATATTTTTTACAAGGCAAAGCTTCAATAAATACCTAAGAAATGAAGGCTTTTAAGAATTGTTTTACAATTTCCAGAAATCTGAGAGTTGCTGCTTTTCAGCTTAATACTTGGAAGCTCAGTCTTATGAAGATCAAGTACATGTCAGCTGGGAGATGTTTTTTTTGGGTTTTTGTTTGCTTGTTTGTTTGGTTTGGTTTTTTTAAATGGTTTGGTTTGGGTTTGGGTTTTTAATGAGATTGTACTGAAACTTAATAATGAGCATATTAAACACCAAATTATCAATATGCAAGCATCACAAACTATAAATGCATGTTTCCAGTTTCACATACCTGTGTATAAGAAGAAAACACAGCAAAAAATGATAGTGAATTACACATAATTAAACTTCTTGTTATTACTCACATTTATTTCACAGAAAATTGTTAACAGTTGTGGGATTTTTTCTTTCCCTTTATTTCCATTGCTACCATATTTTCTTATTCAGTTCCTTGACCTTTTCCTTGTTCTTTCTTTGGCAATCCCTTTAATTCTCCCTGAAATTCTCTCTTTTCTATAGCCTCCACCTAGATCTCTTGTCTCCTAGAAATGTATCATATCCCTGGTGTTGTCAACATTTATATAGAAGGGCAAAACACTGAGCTAATTAGTATTACAAACAGGAAACTATGACATATGATCAACTCCTACCTAGACAAAAAATAGCATTTTTTTTGACAAATGAACATCAACCTCCTTTGTATCTTCTCAGTAAACTAGGCTGAATGTTAAAGTAAAGTTGGGTAAAATACTGTTTACTGAGGAGTTCAGAGGAAGAGAGGTAATATTTAAAGGGGAGGTAATAGCTTATATTTTTTTTCTAAAACCCTTGCAGTAAGGTTTCTTTCACTGTATGCATTTAAGCTATTAACTGCGCAGAGCAGCTACCTGATTCATTTTTTATAAAGCAGCCTACATGCTGCCAGCCTTCTGTAGCACCAGATGACAGTCTGCTAAAGCCTGTAAAAGAGCTGAGGACAGTTTGCATGCTCTGTGAAATCCCTGAAAAAGATTAAGAAGAGAAAGTGACTTGTGGCTTCATAAGGGAGGCAAAAGAAAACAAAAAGTCTGCATGAGAAGGTGTGGTCTCTTTATTTAGTTCATAAATGACCCACAGAGTTGGGAAGATGTAAGAGAGCTCATGTATTAGAGTTATGAGGCCTTCCTTCCTTTTTCTTTAAGATAAGCTCCTGAAAGAGCCTTTGGCACTAGAAAACAGCAGTGTAAAATAAGTACCCATGCCAAAAGTGAATATGTGAATTGCTCTATAATTTTGTCAATGGGTTAAGTTACCATGGATCTACTCTTGCTGCCAAAATGGGCACTGCTCTTAAGGAGTGTCTCTATTAAGAATTGCAGTGATTTTCTCTAGTATTTCATATTTCAGTACCTTAAGATACATCCACTTTTAGTACCTTAAAATACATCCATATCATGTCCCAAAGATTCTTGCTTTTACTTTATATGATTTAATCTTCTCACTTCATATTATATAATAGCATTATGTTATTAAGTGTCAAACTTCTTGGGAAAGTAAATGTACACCAGTATTGAATTGTACAATTTACTTATACAATTGTACTAGTAGGTAAGGTATCTCAAACATTATGTTAATACCTGGAGCAAACCAGGAATCTTGATAGACTTAAGTGGGGCTAATGGTTTTTTACCAGCTGAGGCTAGGAGAAAAAACAAAGTATATTCCATTTCTTGCCAAGATTTTTATTGAAATTGTAATGTTTTAAGAATATTTCCCAAGTGAAAAGCTTAAATGTTTCATGTGATTATACATTTTCAACATTGCTTCTTTAACAATGTTGCAGTTCATACTTTGAGAACAGACAAGAATGATGAAATGCATTCCCAATTCTGAATACACACTCTTATTGCTCTTTACTTATTCATCAGTGTTATTTTAATAGCTTAGGTGTTGAAGTAGACTATTGTTACAAGCTGACTAGAAAATATTCTAAGCCCTACCTCAGAAATGCCAAACATCTCATGTCATATTTCCCATCCCATTTTTTTTAGTTCTTCATTTCAGCTTTCCTTTTATGGTGGCTATCATGAAGTAATACTTGAAAAAAAGTACTTAAAGACCGTTTTTGTAAAGCAAGTGCCCTATGCCTAAGTTCCAAGTAAGTTAGCACAGGAGTTTATGAGTTCATATCAGGAAATGTTTTACTAGAAGATTAATGAACTGATATGTTGTTACAGACAGTTTTCTTTATATACTGCAATTTTGACTGATGCATCCAGTTCAGACATGATGTACTAGAACTAAAGAATGACCAGCTCCTTAACTTTTTGTCAGATCTCTCTAGCTTCACAAGAGCTCTTAAAGTAATTAAAGACGATCAGAAAGCTTTGCCCTGATTGCTCTCTGCAAGTCTTGATTTGTTCTTTGCACTCACAATGCAGAAAGCGTGATGGAAGCTCTGACTGTGTGAAAGACACCCACAGCTGAGAATAATACCATAGCTGGATGTCAGCTTTTTGTTTACTCTTTGAGTTACTTGAGTAACTCAAAATTCATCTGGTGATATGTGTTTTTTCTTTTTTTTAATATTGTCAGTTTTCAGAACTTCTGGTCTGAAATGTACCTCTTATTCCTATAGAGTTTAAATCTGAATTTTTCACTTTCAAAGTGAGTGGGAATTCCAGGGTTGACATTGATTAAGGCACAAAAGAATATTTCTAAATTCAGATAAATGGTTATAAAGAAACATACAGTTCTTCTATAGATAAAGAAAGAACAACTTACAAAACCAAATGAATAATTAAATGGTTTTGACTCTCCAATATCTGTACAGTATCTGCTTTGATGGAAACCACAGCTGTCCATGATCTCTTATGTTGTCTTATGAGCTCTTCTATAATAACCAGCCTAACCTCTCTAAATGGAGCATAAATCCTTGTACATAGAAACCAAAGATTAAAGAAAAAACCCCATCAAGTGCAAAATCAGTTACAAAGAAAAATGTATCTCCCCCAATATCTTAATGAACTCAAATAGGTATTTGATTGGCCAGCACCAGGAAAAATATGAGTAGAGAAAAAAAGCATACCAATGATCCTATCTATCTATTGAAATATGAAGTCACACACTAACTTCCTGAACAGGATTATTATAGGCTTTTTTATGCCCTGTGGCACAGAAGTCCATCAACCTCCTGGGTTGCAGTAGGAGTGCTGTCAGCAAGTGAAGAAAAGTGATTTTTCACCTGTGCTGAGCACTGGAACTGGAATTCCCCAGCCTCAGTTCTGGGCTCTTCAGTTCAAGACAAACATGGACAAATTGGAGATAGGCCACAGTAGGGCAGCAGAGATGATTCAAGCACTGGAGTTTCTGACATACAGAAGCTCATAGAGCTGTGACTCACAGCTGGAGAGTCAGCTACAGGAGTTCATCCCAGAGGAAAAAGCTGGCTTAGAGAGATCTTACATATTTGGATAAATATCTCATAGGATGGAATGAAGAAGATAAAACTCTTCTCAGTGGTACCTACTGACAGGATATATGGTAACAGGCACAAATGAAAACACATGAAATTCCACTTAAACACAAGAAAATGGATGAGGTTTTTTCCTTCTTTTTTTTTTTTTTTTTGTTTGCTTTGTTATTTTTCTTTCTTTTCTTTTACTCTGAAGGTGTTCAAACAGTTGCACAGGTTGTACGGAGAGGCTGTGTAATCTTCAACCTTTGAGATGTTTCAAACTTGATTGGACATCTCCTTCAAAAACCTATTCTAGCTGACTACTCCTTTGTACAGGAGCAGGTTGAACTGGACAGACTCCAGAGGTCCCAATGTTTCTGTGATTCTGTTCTGTGAATTTAAAATCAGGCATAGATATTTCTGTTTTATTTTAAACCTCGACCACCAAAGTAGGATCCTGTATATATTCAAGAGCTAAAAGACAGTGAGAACTTGTCTTTTCTATATTTAAAACTAACAAGAATTTATTAGGCTGTTAACATTTTTTACTTAGCTTAATTACAGCAATTAAGAGATTACCTGCACTGAAGCACTTATCTGCAGCAGTTCTAGCCTAGAGGTGAGAATCAAAGGGAGAGGGAAAAGGAAATAGTTCATTTATTCTCAGTTCAAGTTGACACCAGCCTTTAAGGTATATTTGTCACCTTTCCAGTCTTCAAAGCAAATTTGTGACTGAGCGTTTTGGAAGCGAAAAATGCAATTAAAGGTCTCATGGAACTTTCAGTCTATTTATGACTTTGCTACTAATGCTGGAAGGAACATAATCCACTACTTTCCTTCATCAGTCCTTGAATTTTGTTGAGTGCTATTGTGCTACCGTATTTTTGCATCCTAAAAAGACGAAAGTTCTAAGAAGTTGAGAGGGTGATGGTATTATCATGGAAACATGATTCTCTGATATAAGTTCATTTGCAAACTTACCATAGTCGTCCTATTGACTATTTTCACCGAGTTTAGGCTATTGAAGCAAAGGGTACAAGCTGGACAAAAATTGTCTTTAAATACTTCTTTCAAGTACAGTTTCAACTAATGAAATGACAGCCACTAAATAAAAGCTGTAATGAAGAAAAGGCAATCAAAAAAGTGACAGGAAATATAACATGAAATGTTTAGCATTTCTGAAGCAGGGATCAAATATTTCCTAGTCAGTTTGTAAGAGTAACTAGTTCAACACCTAACTACTGAAATAACATGAATAAGTAAAGAGCAATATCAATGCATACTCAGAACTGGGAATTTGCTTCATTTCTGCATTCCTGTCCATTTGTTTATTCTCAGACTATGAACTGCACCCTATATACATGAACCGAACCTATGAACTGAACCCATATATGGGTGTGATTTTTCCTTTATTTAAAGACTGATGTATTTAATGACTTCTGGATAACAGAATAAATTACTAATTCTTTCAGAGAAACTTAAATTTTCAAGATTTACCCACATCAAAATTCTGCTCTAATTTGTCACAAATTGCTCTTTTGCATTTAGCACAAATGTGGTTTTTTGAACAAATTACTCTCATTTGCATTACCTCTTGTAACTGCTGCTTTAACTGGACCTAAATAGCTTAGTGGAATTAAAAAAAATTAAATTAGGTGTGATGTTCTGACCTGAAGGGGAAGGGAGCACCAAGGATTCATAGATGCTCACGGTCAAAAGGAAAGACAGAAGTCAGAGGGTCGTAAAGGTTAAAAAAAAATTATTCATAAATTATACACTTGGCATGGAAATTGATATGTTAGTCCCTTTTCTCCTTGTATAAGCAGAGGACAATGGGGTTTAGATAAAGGGGTAGGGTGACAGGGAAAAGAGAGAGGGAGATGGATTAAAGATATGGAGGAAATAAGGAAAAAAAAAAAAAGGTCACCAATAGAGGCTCTAGCATTGATCCACCTGGTAGGGTGTCCAGGCCTCCTGGCTAGTGGTGGTACCTTTTGATAGATAAGTTCCTCACTTTCTATGCAAATTGATTATCATGCTCAGTACATTCTTTTAGACCTTTCTGGAAATGTGTTGGAGTGCATTATGGATCTTTGGTGGTCTTGACCCTCCCCGTACAGTCCATGTCTACTTTTCAGCCTCATTCCTGCACTTGCACTGTATTGTGTGCTTATCTCCAGGAGCCAGAACAAGGAAATTTGTCTCAGAAAAGTGCTGCCTACTTCCATATGGCCCCTTTAGCCACATCCTGTTTTTTCTCACAACATTATTACATTATTATAACATTATTGTTATTGCCAACAATCATTTGTTGGCTCCACAGTTGTCTACCTATCAGTGTTTGAGACATACACATTAGCCCCTTTATCTTCTAGGCTTCTGCAACATGTAAGAGAGGTTTTACTTGTTGGGTTTTTGTTTTGTTTTGGGTTTGGTTTTTTTTTTTTCCCAGAGTAGTCAGCTAGATCTGTGCCCTTCTGAGATAAATTCTGATAGACTGATTGCCCTGTTTCCGATGACTCACCCTTACTACATAACAGAGTCTTTCTTGAATGAAGGAAGCTACATCCAAGGTGTTAACCAGTGTTGGTAGATTCTTACAATTAAACTTGTTTATTGAGACTTCAATTTTAAACCTGTATTATCAACTTTTGTTCTTTTGTTCTGATTTGGTCTGAATGTTGGCTTCTCCTACCCCTCCAGTCCCCTGAGTTACTGGTCATCCTTATCTCAATCCACAAGTAACTAACAATCCCCTTTAATCTCAAATCTTATGTCACTATTAGGAAGCATTGTATGCATTTCTCTAGTCATTCCTTCCCGGATGCAATAGACTGTGGTCATTCTGTAGTCTTAGAGACAGGTACCACATCTCCTGTGAATGGATATAAAACCAATAGAAGTCAAAAAAATGTCTGGAATATGGCTTACTGGGGGCACATGTAATATGATACTGTTTTGAGTCCAAAGAGTATTTGTGTTCCAAATGAGAAAGTGTGTTAGACTCAAAGATGAGATGATGATTGAATGATTCTGCTGGAATTAAAGGGGAATGGGACAATAAGGAAAATGCATGCTGCAAAGTTAAGATACATATTTTTTGAGAATTCACCTTGCCTTACTGACCAGGTTTGGCAGCAAAAAGTAAAGAGTTTTTTTCTATCACCTTAGAGGAAAATATTACCCTGTGTAGTCTTTTGAGGAAGTAAGTTCTACTCACAGATCATTATAGTATTTGAATAGAAACAGCTACTTAGCTGTTCAGACTTTTGACACAGGGAAAAAAAATGTATGTGGTTCTTTAAGCAAAAGGTCATCCATCTGTCTTTCTCTTATGCTATTCTTACTCAAATCTACTACTTTGACATTACGCTTCTTGCTCATCAACCAGTTCTGAATCGCAGTTCAGAGGGAGGTATGAGCTCTCACAGTGATACAGTGGTATCCCTATGCTGTAGTTTATACTTCAACATTCAGTGAATCCCATATACTGTGCATATGTAAATATGAATTTCCAGTGCAAATGAACTGCAGGACCTTGAATACTGAACAAAAAAAAAAAAATGATTGACGAACAAGATAATTTGAAGAACGATTTTTTCACTTTTTTAGTCTCAAAGATCAAAGCCATAGCAAAATTCAGACTCTGAGGATATTTGCTTTGAGAGCTTGACTCTCACCTGTTATATTGAATAGATCCTGTGAAATTTTCCACGAGACTGATGGATACATTTCTGCTGGGTGAAGAATTTTATTCTTGTCTTCTGGGAGAAACCAGGATCCATCACCTCTGTTTCTTTAATCACTGGGGAATGGACTGATGAGAGAAATAGGTCATGGATTCTCTGGGACTCTAGACAAATAACCCAATGACACTTTACAAGGATACTTTGATCTTGCAAGTCAAAAATTTCACATTCATAGGAGGGCAGACATGTAGTCAAATGTATGGTATGTGTCAGCAAGCATTTAGTTCTTTTAATACAGTAAGAAACAAGACCATCATTTAGAGTATTTAAAGGGAAAACACAACACACACACTGTTCTATAACAAGGGTTATGAAAGCAGGAAGCAAAACTACATAATATCACAAACTTTAAAAAATGCAATAGGAAAAAGCATGTTTGACAATTTATGACTGTTGAGGAATACATATGATACAGGTGGCTCATCAGGCAAGCTGCAGTGCTCTTGAAAATGACAACACTTTTTTTTTTTCTTTTTAATAATTTTAAATAACATTTTAATTGATTATTTTAGACATTCATGGGGTTGTCCACTTTTGCCAGTGGGTGGTTGGGTTTCTTTTCACAGACTTTTCTTGTTTGTTTGATATTTAAATCACCAAGGCTTTGGGTTTCCCTGGACTAGTTCTGATAAATTTCAACAAACTAAGCCTGAGGGAGTTGAAGCTTAGATATCTGGGATTTTAAATTTACATATTTGGAGTAACCAGAAGATACAGAGCAGATTAACAAAGACATTACCTGGAAAACTGGAGACTCTCTCTGAGGAAAAATTATAAGAGGACCAAATTAGTATTAAGAGTTAGAGATCAATAACGAATAGAAGATAGAATACTAATCAATGAAGATAATTAGAACCAATGAATAATGATTTCTTTGATTGCTAAAAGCATATAAATATGTGAAAAGTCTTGAAAGGGACACATGTAGCTGGAATGATTCACCACATGTCTCTGGTCAAAATAAAATCATGCCTGGCTCACTAACACTTAAAAGATAAGTGTTGAAGGATTTAATTTCTCTCCATTTTCTATTTCTGGTGACAGTGCAAGCTCCAGATTGAGCTCTGGGAAGGCAGGAGTCAGAGGCAGGAGGCCCAGGCAAGAGGCTGTGAACTGCTGACCCTTTCCATAACAAAGGGCTCAGGGACCTGAGGCCCAGCCAGGTGACAGGACACTGAGACAAGGCAGGAGCCAACTCCCAGACTTTCCAGCACTTAGACTTTGAGAGAGGCACCAGCTCAAGCTGTTATTCTGTTATTTAATTACTACACTGTGATTAAGTGCAGTATCTGTGTAGCGTTATTTTAAGTATCTGGTTGTCAGATACTCTGCTATGGGAAACCTGGGATCAACCCAGTAGGGAAACCTGGTCTGACTGTAAGTGTGTTGTGTGTAGCTACGAAGGGGCTTTGCTCTCAGCTCAGGTTGTGTGAGAGTAACTTCCAGACTGGATCTTGGGTGGCTGGACAAGGAAATTTTCTAAATAACTGGATGATTCTTATGTAAAAAGTTTTGTGGGTTTTTTTAAAAGTCTGATTTCAGATCTGCATTAATATTTTTCTTTTTTTTTTTTTTTTCACAAAATCACACGACCACAAAAACATAGCAAAGCCCAAAATCACTAAGGTTTGAAGGGACTTCTGGAGTCTTTTCCAACCTGCTCATATATAAGGCAGGGTCAGCTAGAACAGGTTTTGAAGGGAAATATCCAGTCAGGTTTGGAATATCTCCAAGGCTGAAAACTCCACAGCCTCTCTGTACAACCTGCACAAGTGTTTGATCATCCTCACAGTAAAAGAAAATAATAAACAGAAGGATGGAATTTCATGTGTCTTAATTTGTACCTACTGCCACGTGTTCTATCAGAGGGTATCATTAAGAAGAGTCTGGTTTTATCTTCATTTCCTCCCATTCACAAAGACAAGATTTCCACAAGCCTTCTCTCTTCTGTGAGGAACTCCTGTAGCTGACTCTCCAGCTGTCAACCTTGGCTCTCTGAGCCTCTTTCTGTATGTCAGAAGCTCCAGTGTCTGAATCATCTCTGCTGCCCTACTGTGGCCTCTCTCAAACTTGTCCATGTTTGTCTTGAACTGAAGAGTCCAGAACTGGGCACAATACACCATGTGTGGCCTCTGCAGTGCTGAGCACAGGTGAAAGAGCACTTTCCTTGACTTGCTGGCAGCGTTCTTCCTAATGCAACCCAGGCGGCTGATGGACTTCCATGCCACAAGGGCTCCTTCACTGTTATTTGATACTTAGCTTGTACTGTTGCATGGGGTTACTCCCACTCAGGTGCCTGACATTTATTTATTAATTAAATTAATAAAAACTGCCTAATTTGAATTGAAAGGTGAAGAATAATTATTTAGGCTTAAGAAAAATAAAAAAGGCAGTATTATTAAAGAAGGAGAATTAAATATGAAAAGGAAAGAAATACTTTTACCAGAAAGATAAAAATCAGTTCTTCTATTAATCAGAGATGCCCTGAAACTTTAAGGATTAGAATTTGATCTATTTTTGTTATTTTCAAGAGCCACTTGTATTGGGTTTTCATGGCCAGGTTCTGGTAGTAGGGGGACTATAGGAGTGGCTTCTCTGAGAAGCTCCTGGAAGCTTCACCCACATGCAACAGAGCCAACGCCAGCCAACTCTGAGACAAACTCACCACTGGTCAAGGCCAAGACAGTCAGGAATGCCTCTGTGATAATGTATTCAGGAAGGAAAAAAAAAAATTACTGCACTGAAGTAATAGCAGACAGAGGAGTGTGAATATATGTGCCAGAAAATTATGCAGACCATAAGGTCAGCAAAGAAGGAGAGAAACGGGGTGCTCCTTGTGCCAGAGATGTGATTCCACTTCAGCCCATGGTGAAGACCATGGTGAAGCAGGTTGCCCCCTCTCAGCCCATGGAGATTCACGGGAGAGCAGGGATCCACCTGCAGTCCCCCACACCAGAGTAGGTGGATGCCCAAAAATTGTTGTGACCCTAAGGGAAGACCGCACTGGAACAGCCTACTGGCAGGGACATGGAGACTAGTCGTAAGAGAGCAGTCCTGAAGTCACAACCTCAGCTGGGAGTATTACTTTTAAAAATATTCAAGACTTCAAAAATCTACCCACTGAACTTTTGCAGAGCCTTCAGTTCTTCAATACCTTGAGATCATGAAAAGAGAGAATGCTGCACAGGTCTTCCCAAGAGACACTTTTAACTTTAGGGAGAAAATAAGGAATCTAGGGAAACGTTTAAAAGGGTAGCATGCAATCAAGGTAGAGCATTCCACAAAACAATGACCAAGTACACTCCAACCCACACAACTTAGGAGAATCCAACTGTGGAGGTTTGGGTTGCTCCCTGCCAAACCCAGCTGCTGGACACACAGACTCCCCCCTCCCAAGACAGAAGGAAAAGAAGTCCCCAAAGACAATTGTAGTAAAAGTGTATATATATATGTATATATATATATATATTTTCACATATATTACAATTATATTCCATCAAACACTATCAATATACAGAACAAGAATTCTAAACAACCCCAAAAGGGAAAAGGGGGAAAGAGAAAGGGAAGGAAGGATAAAGATGGGTAAAAATAAAACAACGCACACACACTTGTGAACTCAGGGAAAAGCTCAAATAAAGTGACTAGCACAATAAATTTTCACTAAACTCCCCTCAAGAGAAGTGGTTCCTTCCCCTCCATGCAGCTGGGACAACAGTTTCTCAGACAGGCCTCAGTTCATATAGATAAGAGATAAGCCAATACAGAGACCTGATGTCCTCCAAGCACACAAAAGGAACAGAGAGAGTGGGAGGAAACTTTCCTCCTCACCTGATATACAGTTGATTATGTGAAGGAATGGTGTGGAATACTTCCTTAGTTATTACCCTGTTACCAGGGAAGGCCTAGACCAAAACCAAGAAAACTAAACCACCACACCGACACCATTTTAAGTTACACAGAATATTAAGTAAGAAAAGTGATTAAGAGAGTAAAGAAACAAAGAGAAAAGAGATTAAGAAAAAACCCTAGGAGAAAAATAACTACCTCCAGAGAGTCCTGTGGAAGACCACCTTCACACAGCGAAGTAAGAGAAAAGCAAGATCGAGACCACATGCTCCTGTATTTATGTGCTTTGGCTCTCTGTGGCCACCCCTCCCAGGAGGGACTTCTGCCTCAGTGACCACTCATGCCCTGCAGGCCAGAGTGAGGGGCGGTGCAGCAGATCAGTGGCTCCAGGGATATGGTGTGGGCAGGACTGCCCTTTAGCTCTCATCGTCATCATGGCTAGGCTTCGCAAACAAAGATTTGGGAAGGACTTTACCCACGCTTGCTACAAGCGCTCAGGTGGCTAAAAAGGCCAATACGAGATAGGCAAGTCTGACTGCAAAAGGAACAGTGGAAAGTCTCCATCGGCACTACTGGTGAGGCACGGTTCTTCCTGCGTTGCCTTTTTTCCTCAAGACTGATTCTGTGTGTGTTCTCAAAGGAAGGAGCAGCATTATGGATGGTATGTCTCCATTTCTCCCGATTGGAGGCAAGAGTGGACCATTGATGGTAATCAATATGGCCAAGGCTGAGGTATTGTTTTCAGGGAGCCTCTTTGGGGCTCCTCTCTTGCAGCAGCAGGTGGTGGGTTCCCCATAGAGCACAATCTCAGGGGGGTAGTGACCCTCCATCCTGGAGACGTGCCCTGCCCAGCGCAGCTGCATTTTCAGCAGCATGGCCTCGATACTGGTGATCTCTGCCTGTTCAAGGACAGACACATTAGTCACATAAT
>JAWWEW010000001.1:62003785-62023566 GCA_035583185.1 Anabacerthia variegaticeps
GAGGCAGCGCTGACAGAAGTGTTCCAGCCTTTTGCTCTATCTCCCTGTCCTTATCTCAATTATGAGCCTTTCATTATATTTTCTCTTTCCTGTGCAGCTGAGGAGAGGAGAGATAGAGCAGCTTTGGTGGGCACTTGGCATCCAGCCTGGGTCAAACCACCACACCATTATATTAACTTAAACTGATCTCACTTAGTAACTGAAATCAGAAAGTAAATCAACTTTAAAGTTAGTATTATTTTCTTGTGATTAAAATAATCATTGTGATTTGACAGAAGTTTAAGAGCTTTGGGTATTTTTATTTCTAATTTAAAACAAAAGACTTACATTTGAATGATTCTTTATTAGCTATCTTAGGATTTCAATTTCTCTGGGATGTTTTTGTAGTTTTCAGTCATGATAAGACATTAAAAACACCCTGCATTTGTTGATCTTATCTTGGATTTCTGATGATGACAAATATAAAACTAGGATTTTCAGAAATCATGATTTATTTTATGAGAAACTAAGCATTATTTATACATAATATCTAAAGCTTTATACTTGGAAACAACAAAAGTTATTAAATTTCAAGGATATGGATTGAATTTGACAATAAAAATATTTCCGCCCCCCCCCCAAAAGTGCATTTTATTTTAAATGCATTTTGTATGACACTTTTGAAAAATGCTCTGAATTCAGCGGTCTAGTTGAAGCTGAAATTACATAATTTCATGTTACTTTTTCACAGTACTATATGTGACATTTCTGCACCAGAAATGCATTGTATTTGAAAACAAGTTAAAAATACTAAGAAAAGAAAAGTAACTTCCCCTTTACACAGCCTTCTTTCTTATAAAAGAAAGGAAAAGTATTTATACTTGCATAAACCTGAAATCTGTATGAAGTCTAGAAATAGGTATCCTTTGTATGCGACCTCAATGTATAACACTTTAAAAATATGAAATTACAACCAGATAGGTAAAACTCAGATTATTCTCTTCTTGCAGCAGAAACTTTCTTGTGCATTATATAAGGCTTCTGTGCTGACCTTTAAAATTTTAGGAGGTTAGAAACTGCAAACAGTAGTAGAAAGAAAACTCAAAAAGATGGAAAGAAGGGAAAAGAAGGTGCTTATTCTGACTATTGTCTGTAAAGAATACTCAGTCCTAGTCCTTACACAATGTTTTCTCTGTTTGCTTCTGTTTTTCTTTCTTTCTTCTTATATTAAAGGGGATTCATTACAATAAAGATAAAAATAATAAAATCCTGTGCCACCAAAAACTACAGGCTCTTTCATATTCTCCTTCAGTCCCATAAACCTGATATTTCTGCTACATTGAAATGTTACCTCTCCTCTTCTGGTTCAGTTTGTTAGGGCCTAATTAGCCAGATGCAAAAAGATCTTGCTGGAAAAACTTAATATAAGACATTAAACCTCTTGCTTATGGGAGGAAGGGCATTCCTTTCTGGTTATGGAAAATTTGTGGATAGAGGGTTTGTCCACCAGTGGCTTTCATCATCCCAGACATGGTGAGCATTTTGCATGTAAATCACCTTCTCTTTGTACACTTCTGTTATTATATTGCTGCTGTTACTGTTCATTTTCTTATCTCATTGCTGTTTCCAGAAAATTTTCCTTATCTCAACCCATGATCTTTGCCTTTTGTGTTTCCAGCTGGAGGAGAAGGGGAAGCAAGTGTCTACATGGTTTTGGTAGAAGCCCTAAATTGGTGAATACCATTTCTAAGGCACAAGAGGGGAAGGAAACTGTTATAGTTTCAAAACCCAGTTGGAATTCCTTCAAAAAAAAAAAAGCTTGGAGCCAAGCCTTAGTGTCAATAATGAGGTTTAACAAAGGACACAATGGATATGCATGTCCTGATGTTAACAGCTCTAGCCAGAGCTTTTATTCTGATCTCTCCCCAGGCCAGAGGGAGCGGGAAGACTGGCTCAGGGCTGGGGTGGGGTGGGGAAGGGGTCAGCATTTCTGTGCTTTCTGCACAAGTCAGGGGCTCACTGGCTCGGCGCAGAGGAGAGAGGACAAGGACACACACACCAGGTCCTTTATCGCTGTGGGACCAGGATTGTGTCTTTTGCTCTCTGGCTTCGCCGATCACCCATGGACACCGCGGACTACTGCAGGGAAGGAAGAACATGCCTGCTTTCTGTAGAGGCTGGGTTTCTGCTGCCTTTTTTTTTTGTCACTGACCCCACGGGAGATCCCCAGCAGCTGCTCCTGCTATTCCCCTGAGAAAGAGGCCAGCCGGCCGGGTGCAACATCACCACCTGCTGTCCGTAAATATAACTGCAACCCCTGAGAGAGAGCAGCCAGCAGTTGAGGTGCAACATTGCCACCTGCTGTCCGTAGATATAATTGCATTTTTCCTTCTTTTTGGGGGTAGCCAAAAGACATTTTAACTGTTTGCCTTGTCGTTTGGGGGTGGAGGGGTTTATTACAAACTTGTTGTTTAGTTCTTTCTGGAGAGATATATATCTGTGTATTGTGGTTAAGAACTGTTATCCTTTCATATATATATATATATATATTTCCTAATTAAAGTTCTGTTTTCGAAATTTAAAGGAGAGGGATTATTTTTTCTTGGCCAACATAGATATCTTAGTTATCCCCTTGAACTGAGACAGAAACACTGGGTAAAAATCTAGCAGAGCAATCTCCTCATTTTTCATTCATATCAACTGCTTTCCTCTCATTGTCACATATCTGAGACGTCAAAGAAAAATCATAACTGAACAACAGGCCCCCAGCTTAAATACCAGAGTACGACAGGCTCCTCTAGAGGATGATTCAGAACATCTGCCTAACTTCGCACTTACTAAATATAAATGTAGCTTTTTAATATTTTTCCTGATTTGAATGGAAGATCTGCTGATTGTAAGGCAGCAGACTCAAGTTCCCTACTGTCCTTCAACTTCAGATATTCAGATTAGACCATGCATTTTGCTCTTTTATTACATTACCTTAGTCTGAGATTTAACAACTGGTGAGGGATGAATAGGATTAAACAGGAAGAGAATTTTGTAGACATCAACTGCAGTTATGCAGGTTCTACAAGTAAATCTGAAATGTGGTATATTAATCCAATTGAAGATATATTTATAATAACATAACTCATCTACATTTTTCTCTCATGGGTTGGTTGAGTTAACCCCTTTTCACTCGAAATGACAGGTGAATCTAGCACTGTGTTAATGAAATTACATTGCTTTCCTTCACAGTCACCACATCTGTGCATGAGAAAATAATAAACAGAAACAGCTAATTTTAAGTTTAAAAAGTTTACTTGTTCATGAAAACCCATATTTGTTTCAGCATCATAATTTCTTTCTGTTTAGAGATATTTTTCCTTGGATATGAGAAGTGTGATCTTTTTGGTTTACTTCCTTTCAAATAACACAAGCAACACAGAGGATATGGCTATTATAAATGTAAAAGATATAGATATAGATAAAGATATAGATATATGAATTTAAGTGAGACAATTTTTTTCTAGTCACAAGTCCTCATGCAAGAATTAAAATTCTCTATTATGACAATGACAGATTTTTATGTATGAAGCTTTGTTCTGTCTGACAGATCTAAATTTATGACAACCATGTATCACATTAAGGATCCAGAGTGTATACAAGGTAATCTTTCTCCATCGGTACTAATACTGTTTTACATATGTCTTCCAGTGCTGTTTCAGCTGGCAGGTTTAGTGAACACTGGTTTTGTTTGAATAAACATTTTGAATACTATATTGAAAATTTTTACTTAGAGCATGTCAATAGTTTGTATTACTAAGAAATTTCCCAAGAGGTCCAATGTTCTAAGAATGAAAATCAGTCTTCACTTCCCTCAGCTTCCAGAAGATTAAGAAAAGGGGAAAGTGGGATTTGCACAACTCAATTCAAGTACTGGCAACAGAATTTTAGTACAAGTTTCCTTTTTTTTTGACACTGTAATTCATATTGGTTTTATACATATTGTACATATTGTACATATGTATATGTAGTACAAATTGTGATACCTCAGTACGTTCTTCACATTTGTATCTTCATATACCTTAAGGGATTTAAAACCTGCTTTCACATTTCTAGTGCTTTCCTTTTCCCACCACTCTAATCTTATCACATGTTCCCTAATCTTCTTTACTGCATTTTTATTGATCATATGTTCCCTTATGTGATTCCTGATCATTTATAACACTCTAGTAAGAAATAGCATCAGACATTAACACCGTAGAAGGCAACGGAACTAGCAGTCATTTTTTCAGCAGTTCATCCAAATTTCCCAATTTTTAGTATTGTAATATGGTTATTTGGGTTTTTATACATTGTTGTTCATATACTTTGCATTTTTAATTCTCAATTCTGTTTCATTTTGATGGATAAATGAAAACGAAAAAAGATAAACTTTTATTCTTGTTTGTTTGTTTGTTTTTATTTGTTTTCTTTTGAGGATGTTTTGGTTTGGTTTGGGTTTTTGTTTTGTTGTTGTTTTGTTTGTTTGTTTTGCAACAGTACCAGTGAGTCACAAGTAACAAGACAAAGAGTTCGTAAATATTAACTTGTAAGAAGTAGCACAAGGTGTAAAATTATGGTAGATATATTCCAAAACCAAGATACTACTTCTGAATTTTCACAACAATTTTGTGTTTTTCAGTAGTTGAACAATGTCTAGAAGATCAAAAATAAGCTTCGGACTTTTTTAATTCTTTTTACAAAATCCTTTTTTTAAAAAAAATATGCAAATATTGTAGTAGGTATATAATATTATAGGTAGGAGAAAGCATATTTGCAAAGTAAAAAGTCTTGCAAATACATATAACAAAAATAGTTGAGAATTTTTAGAACTAATAAACTCTGCAATTGATTCATAATTGCAGCATTTCACAGGACTCAATATTTCAACTTCATCCCAAATTTGTTACTTCATCTCAATACATTCGAGTAGACTGGTTCCTCTGTTCATAAAAACATCACTGGTGCACATGTACAATCAATTAGAAAACTTGTTGTCTGTGTAAAATAATCCTGTTCTGTATTCATTGCATGTGCATTTATAACCAAAACTGGAACTGCCAAAAAGGATTTCACAGTGCTGTAAAGGGCATCATGAATTATTTACAGTAAATCAAATTTTATAACCCTTCTCAATCTTTCATAAACTGTATCTTCATATTTTATTTGATATTTTATCCAGAGACTTAAAGCAACACAAGTCAGGGAAATCTCTTAAATTCCTGAAAGATTTGTAGGAGTACATGAAGAAACAGTTCTTACAGTACCTTCTGCATTTGATGTAGCTCTAAGACTATTGATATCCTGTCAGCATTTAATATTTAAAAGAAAAGGAGCAAGATTTTATTAAATGTTGGCCCTGAGCCTTCTTTTATTCTGAATTAAGGCCACTGGTAGTTGTTAAGAACTGTTAAAAACTTTTCTCCAGCTCAGTCTTTGACTTGTACTTATCATCCCTGGTGTTGCAGGGAGCCAAATTTATAATGCCACTTTAAATGTGTGAGAGTCAAAATATAGGTCAGAGATGAGGAATGAGTATGTCTCCTCAAAAGTGATTCTGGACACTGGAAAAAAGAGAAAAGTTCAGAGAGGAAATCCAAGAACTATTAAAATGATTGAACATCGTCTTTACAAAGAAGTACCTCAGGAGGCTTATTTACAGGGATAACTTAAAGTAAGACAAGGTGTGTTTTCGTTGCAAATGTAGATGTAGCTGAGAGGTTGGTTGCTTGTTTTGTTTGTTTGTTAGATTTGGCAGATAAAGGTATAACAAGAAAAATGTAGTTCCTGGAAGAGAACTTGTATTTAAGATAATAGAAAATTATTTGTCTGAACCTAAAATTATGTTCTCTTAGGACACATGTGACTTCTTCAACAACTAAAGTTACTGAAACAGGTTCCCCAGGGAAGTTGTCATGGCGTCAAGGCTGTCAGTGTTCAATGAGCCTCTAGACTTTAGTGATATGGTTTAGTGTTAGGTAGTCCTGTGCAAAACAGGGATTTATAACCAGTGATCCTTATGGGTCCCTTTTGAATTGATATATTCCGTGATTCTATGTTGAAAACTTATTTCTGGGTTATGAATATACTCAAAGTCCACATACATTTTCATTAACATCAGGGAAAAAAAAAAAAAAAGGAATATAAAGAAGCCATAAGAAACAGGCAGCTTAGAGCCAAGCATTTTACTGACACAAGAGCATGAAGAAACAGCCGTTTCCTTCTGTCTCTGACTGAGAGCTGCAAGAGTCTATTTTCAAGATGTGCCCTACGAATGTTTTCATCTTCATATCCCTCCAGGTTCTTCTTTGCTCAGAGCCAATTAAGCTTCCCACTTAACAAGGCACATACTGAAGTTATTGTATCTGTAATGATCCCCCTGGTTTTCTGAAGAGAGTTTAATGCCAGGAATTACAGTGTATTTGTGACTTTACCTTCCACCACTTTTAAAGCCTGAATTATATGTTTTATTTGTTTAAATCTGGTTTCCCACACATATATAAGCTCCTTCAGGAACTATAAAACAATGTGAGTAAGATTTAAAAAAAAATGTTTTAAATCTTATTGTTTTTCTACCTCTTATTTGCAATTAAAATACCTTTTTTTAATGAGAAAAGAAAGCATTGATGTAATATGGCAGTCACGGGGACCTGTAATGCCATGATAGATACTGAAATTAATAATGCAGGGAGAAATGTGTTATATGTCACACACATGGCAAAGCATTCAACAAAGAAAATTCTTACATGTAAAGTTAGAGTTTGTGTAGTAATTAAAAACAAACTATGTTTGTATTCACACTTCCAATCTTTAGTTATTTATGAAACAGAGTCAATTTTATGTAATTATCTATGAATGCTTGCATGTCATTTTCTACTGAATGTCTAATTTTACTCTTTTTCTCATTTTAGAACATAATTTGAACAAGATTACAGTCTTAGATATTATAATATATAAGATTGTGAAATAATACAGGGCGATTATAAATGATTTTGCAAAAAAAAATAAATTTATTAATATTGGATTATATAACATCTTATGCTGAGACAGAAACATTTTTTCTTCTGGTAATACAAATATCAGGTTAATCATATTCCTTCTGAAATGAATTGGTACTTTTGCATTGATCAAAGAAAAGAAGTACTCAGCCTTTATCAAAAAATTGTTGGAATTTGCTTAAATGTTTATCATCTGAAATATTACCTAAGAACAAAATGTACATTTTTTTTAATTAATAAATGTATACTTCTCGTTCTCCCTGCAAAATACAGAAGAAAAGATTCCATGGCAAATTACAATATATGTGACATTCACAGTGTGTCACACCCACCTGGCTACAGCCTCCTGTCAGAAAATTGAAGAGAATTATATGGTCCCCCTGGGCCTACTTTTCTCCAGTTCCCCCAGCTATTCATCATAAGACTTATGCTCCAGACCCTTCACCAGCTCCATTGCCTTTCTCTGGACACACTCCAGCCCCTCAATGTGTTTCCTGTAGTGAGGGGCCCAAAACTGAACACAGTACTCAAGGTGCGGACTCACCAGTTTCAAATACAGAGGGACAATCACTTCTGTTGTCCTGCTTGCTACACTATTTCTGATACAAGCCAGGATGCCACTGGCATTCTTGGCCACCTGGACACACTGCTGGCTCATGTTCAACTGGCTGTCGACCTCCAAATTCTTTTTCATCCTGCAGCTTTACAACCATTCTTCCCTCATCCTGTAGCTCTGCAGGGGGTTGTTGTGACGCAAGTGCAGGACTTGGCACTTTGTAGTTTAGAACTTCATGCAACTGGCTTCAGTCCATTGATCCAGCCTCTCCAGATCTCTCTATACATCCTTCCTACACTCAAGAAGACCAGCATTCCCTCGCAACTTGGTGTTATTTTCAGACTTATTCAGGGTGGACTCTATCCTCCCATCCAGATCACTTATAAAGATACTAAGCAGGACTGGCCCCAGTAATGAGCCCTTAGGAACACCACTTGTGACTAGTCACCAACTGGATTGAATTTCATTCCCTAACACTCTTTGTGCCTGGATTTACAGCCAGTTTTTTATACAGAGAACAGGACACCTATTCAAGCCATGAGTCCCCAGTTTCTCTAGGAGAGTGCTGTGGGGAAAGTGTTGAAGGCTTTACCAAAGAAGAAACTTCCCTATGAGTTTGACAAGCCACAAATCAGTCACATAAAGTAAAAATAGATTGTAACTAACTTTTTGTTGTATTCTTTTGGTAATAGAATCCAGTGTAAATTAGGAATTACTCAAAAAGCAATATTCAAAGATGACTTAAGATTAAAAAAATGTTTTGCAAATTTGGAGGTTTTCAATTCAGGTATAATTCAGATAAGACAGCATAATTAGCAAAATCACCAGAAAAGTTATTTGATTTGGTTAGTTTTGTCTTTATGTATAATAATTTAAGAGAGAAATATATTTGGAGAGACACATTCATCAATAACAGACTTACAATTTCATTTAATAGTAAGAAATGGCTCAAGCCAGTCATTTGTGTGACTGAAAAGACTCAAATAGGATGGCTGCTAGAAGTTTTACATCACGTACATTTCAGCAATATAACACCAGGGAAATATCTGCTTTAGGGTTGACTCTCATTTGAATGGGAAAGATAATGAATAGTTGTCATTTGAGGTTGACTGTAAGTGAGCAGTAATGTTCTTGAGTACTTTACTTGGAAGTACACTATTTAGAGTGTTTACTTTAAAAATGCTAAATTGTTGCCATGGAAATAAAGAATAAGTACTTTGCATAAGGAAACAAAAAATGTATTAATTTTGTTTTATTCATTGTCTTATATTCCAGTAGACATGTTACATTTTTTATGCACAGAAGTAGTTTCAGAACATGATGATTATATGTGACATTCCATTGCCAGGAAAGATTGTCAGTTACTGAACTTTTTGTGTTGCTTCTATTTTTGTATCACAGAATGGAGTGCTAACATTCATCAATTTCACCATGTGCAACTGGGAACATGTTTTAAAAATGTTCTATTCAAGCAACTTTGGAAAAATAGTCAATCATTGGGTTTACTGAAGAGCATTAAATGCTGCATCATGCAGAAATATAAAGCAGAGAAAGTAAATTAAATTAGAAGACTTGAATGGTGTTTAATGAAAAAATAGAAACCCCTATAATCTACTGAAATAGTAAAAATAAAGATAGAATATATATAATGATACATGAAGTCAAAATGCTAATTCAACTTCTTACTAACAGTAAGATTTTAGAATTATTCTATATGTTCCCCATAAGACAGTAAAACAAATAAACTACATCTCCAGGCTACAGGTTAGTTTAATATTTCATAGCAGATTCTGCACTGTTACAAAATGTGGCATGAATCAAGGATCAGCTGAGGGATCAAGTGGAGAGAGGTGGTAGACAGTTCAGTATAAAGTCCAGTTATGAGAGGAATTAGTGCTTTTACACAAATACAGATTCTACTATAATGTGTATGTATTATTTTTATCTATTTAGTACAGTCAAAGTATTGTACAGACATATGAATGGAATTTTAAAAATGCCTAAGTTATGTTGCTGTAAGAGAAAGGAAAAAACTTTCCAAGACAAGTTTATAGGGGTAAAGTAGAGAAGAGTTCTTTTACTTATAGGGTTTTTGGGGTACAAAGAAGTATTAAAAAAAGTATAAAAGTATACAAAGAGTATAAAACCTGTGTTGACACGTAAAAGATAGGAAAAAAATATTGCTAGGATTGAACTCACAGCCTCAGCAATACCATGTGAGCTCTTTTTTCCAAGCACTACAACTTCAAAACACAGAGAGTAATTTAATCTGAGAGGTGTCCCTCTCATTCTGGTTAAACCTGTACCTAACCAACCCCTGAGCCACTCTGCTGTGTCTTTAACGAAGCAAACAAAAAAACAACAACCTACCTCTCCCAGGTGAAACACCCTTTCGCTCACAAGCTGGGAACGCTGACTCTTGCAACATCTGGGGCCAAGTCAGCTCACCTCCCAACCCACTGTAAACAAGGGAGAAACTCCCTTTTGCAGCTGTTTCCCTGCAGCTCAGCTACCTCAGCAACTCATGCTGGTACCCACTTCCCATTACTGTCTCATCTTCCTTCAAGTAAGACTCGAGGTTCTTGTGGTCTGGCCCAGGAAAGCAAGGGAGGGGAAACATCTCCCCTCTCCCTTAGGAGAGCAAGGGAGGAGAAAACCCTCCAGTCCTTGCAATCAGAAGTGATGTTTAGCTCTTTGCTTTTTGATCCTCTGACCTTGGAGTTCCACTCCCTCCTTTTGGGGTGTGGGGCCCTGGGCGCCACACCAGGCTGGGCAGCAGAAAGCAAGGCAGGCACACAGAGAGAGTGTGTGTGTGAGAGTGTCAACAGGGTGCAAGGCCTGCTTACCTACATGGCAGGATACTAATTTTATAATACTACTCAATTATCATATCTAAACTTTGCATCCAATCTAAGACGTCCATACCCAGAATTTCTCTTGGTCCACCCCATGGCATGCCTCTTCTAGAAATGAATTGGAAGTCTGAAGACCCTTTACTTCATCCTTTACCCTCATCTTCACACCACTTTCCCTTATTGGAGCTTCTCCAAGGTTGCTGAGCTTTGCTTTCTTGTTTTGACTAACATGGTATCTAATTGCCTTAGTTCTGGCACATGTTTCCCAGGCATGGTGTTCCAGCTACTATCTGACTCTTAAGACAGCTAGCACAGGGTTAGAGGCTGCTAGCTACTCTAAATATAGGAAACTACATAGCTGTATAAAAGTCTACAAATACATAAAAATCCTAAAGCATTAGTTGTTAGAAGATTAAAATAGTAAAACTTTCAGTAGAGTTCTAAGTCTCCAAAACTGCTTTAGAACTTACTGGCAAAATACAGTGAATTCCAGGGTCCTAGCTCTCTGGTCAGCCAAGTGATCACTAATAAAGAAACTTTGCACTCAAGAACCTGTTTGTAGGAACTGTGGGAGGTGGCATAGTTGAAAATCTTGTCTCAGTGATATCCAGAGACAGAAATAGTGAAGTAGCTCTGATTTCTGATAAATGATCTAGAAGTTACTTATAAAAGGTTTGTAGATTTCACTGCAGTTCCTTGCCACTACCACCTGCAATACAGTCTTGTGTGTATGAAGCATGACATACTTTAACGCTTGTGTGGAGTATATTAAACCTTAATATCTTTGTATTGGTCAACAAATAAAATAAAAAAATAAAGGAAGAGAAACCATAAAATTAAGATTTGGTGAAAAATAACAGGCAAAATTTCTTAGACAAGCCAAAGAAACATTCTGCTCATTGTCAGTTTAACCCACATCAAGGTTTCCTTCAGAAGGCTTTTCAATCCTCTTTTTTTTGTCACTTGTTCCTTTGCAGTTCTTTGTATTTCGAAGAGGCAAACACCTGTTGGCTGAAAGTCGTAATTTTATACAGCAAAACTTCTGACTGCTGTCAGCTGATTTCTGATAGCCAGTACTTAATTCTTAAGTTTTGGGTTACTGGGTGTTGCTCTAATTACTAGTGACTTGGCATGCTTCAGAATACTGAACTTCAGGTCAGCAAGGACTGTAGTGTATACAAGCAATTCACTTACTGAGAAGTTTGCAATTCACTTTTTGAATTTGTTTCCTTTGCATTTGGTACTAAACTATAGTTGTAGTCTTTCCGACAGTATTCTGGAATATGGTCTTTGGGTGAAAATAAACATGAAGGAGCTTTATATTGAAAACAAAATTCAACCAGAAAAAATGGTTATGTGTAGCCTTAACTTTTGAGTCTTTGTTGAAAAATAATTATATTCTCCAGATCTCTAAAACCTGTTATGTATAAACATAGAACAACAAAATCTCAGAAATAATCTATTTTCAAGAAATAGTTTATAAAACTATTTGTACCTAATACTTGTTTCACATGGTAAACCAAAGTTGTTTAAGGTTAAAATTATGGAGAACTTTAAGTGACTTAATATAACATACATTTTTAGCAGGGGACCTAGTTTTTATTTTGGTATTTTGAAAATTTTAGGAAAAGATGTTAAACTTCAGATTTTTTTTGCCTCATTTAGTGGCAAATAGGACACAGCTTCTTGATGAGAAGAGCAAATGTAATGTCACCTTTTTATATTGGTTATAAAAGCTTTTGCTGAAAAGTTTAGAAGTATTAGCAATGTGAAAAACAGGGTAAAAAAGAGTAATTATGGAAAACTGAATATTTTTATTCCCTGTAAGTTTGATTATTGCTTATAACTATTTTTTCCTTTAATATTTGAAAATATATTTCAGCTCAAGTTTTTCAATGTACTGCATTGAAAACCATGAATTTATAAAAAAACTCCCTTTTTAGGAGAATTAGGTTTGGAAAATATTTTATAGTCTGTACATATAATCACTACAGCATTTCACATTGTTCTACAATCTTTCTGTGGCCTGCCATCCTCAATTACAATCTTTCATTTTTGTTTAAAGCACCTTCTATAGATGTTTACAGACTGCTTAATAAGAGCATGTTCATCAAATGCTGGCAAGCTCAAGGCCTTAAACTGCAACCTGTTGCTATCTTATGTCATACATCTTCCCATGTAGCTTGGTCATGTTTTGATTCTGTGACGATTTTGCAATAATCAACAACAGGGTAAACAGGTAAGCCCATTAGATATTTCAAACAGTATTTCTGAATGTTTTAATAGTGAAGTATAAATTCACAGTTTTGTCTGTGGCAACTGTAGGAACTGCATAACTAGTTGACCAAATACTAGTCCAGCTTAATCTTTTTTAGTCTTGCTTTTACAGCACTTAGCAATAAGTTTTTCTAGTAATAAAACAGGGACACAACACAAGAGCACATCACAAATTATGTTATAACATCACATAATGACCTCAGCTGGAGCTTTTACATTATAACAGAATTGCCCAGCTAATTCAGGGGTGCCAGGTTCAGTGATAACTTCAACACATAGATGAGGTCACAGCAAAGTTGAAATTTGATTTTTACTAAACTGCATTTATTACCTTGAGATTCCAAAGCTGTATATGAATATTCATAGCCTTGAAGACAGTAGCTACATTAACCCACAAATCTGTATCAAAGAAGAGGATCACAAGTACTTGACAAATTATTTTTAAAGAGTCATCAAATAAGTGATAAATGAGGGACAGAACCAATGCAACATAGGGAAATGAGCAGTAAGTGGGCAGGTTACTTAAAAATAAACAGAGGAATCCCTTTTTTTAAAATTATTTTAAGATACAATATTGATTCTCTAAAAAATACCATAAAATAAATTAATAAACCACTAAAATAATGGGACTAACTGGAGGTAACACTCTTCTTTGAAATTCTATTGTTATGCCAGTGAAAGCCTTTATTATTTATCCTTTTATTTCAGCAGACCAAGACACAGACACTGAGGTGGAGGTGCAATGTTTTAAGTAAACATTACCAGGGCTTTGATAGTGGAACAAAAAGATAGAATTGTAAGTGATGTCTAGCTACAAAAGTGCTCTGGAATTATAACCTAGAATGATAATGCCCAAGTGCACACCTGTGCACACAGCAGCCTAATAACACCCATTATCTGCAGCTGTATTTTAGAGGACTGAGTTGAGAAAATCACCAAAGAAAACGTCTGGGTTTGTAAATACTACAGCATTCTCTGTACTAAAGTAGTTCAGACATACAGGAGTGTTTTAACAAAAAATGATACCTGAATGAGGACTATTTTAATTCATCTGTTCTACAGATTTCTACATCTATATGTTAATCACTGAGTTTTATCAGCTTCTGACTGCCTACTGCTATAAATTTTAGGAAAACATACCTTTTCCTTTAGTGTTTGTTTTTTTTGTTGTTGTTTTGTTTTTTTTCTGGCATATTTGGTGAGCATGTTTTTCACAACTTTGCAAATGGCTTGAAAATTTCTGAAGTTTGTAAATATGTGAAGAAAACCATCGTGAAGAATTAAATGATGTTGCATTATTAAATCTGAGTTTCTGTACCTTTTCCTTATAGAGTTCACCTTGCATATACACACACAAAAATCCCCAAGCAAAAAGAAAACCTTCAGCTATTTTTGTATTTAAAACAAAAACTAAGATAACAGTAAATTCAGCATAAGAACAGAACAGATATAAAACAACTTATAAACATATATATCTCTTTGAGTTACACTGGAGGTCAGTCTGTGTTTTTGCTCAGACCCTTTTCTTGGTCTTTCTTTTTTTGGTTGGCACCACTCTGTCCTGTGCCATTTTCTCTCACCAAGCATTCACTTTCTCTGAACTGGTGCTTACTTCTGCCAGCAAATACTGCTACTACTGTGGCAGCAGACCATACAAGTGTGAAAGACACTTTATCCTGCAGTCAATGCCTTCTAGAAGGGAAATAGCAGGCAGTACATAAACTTCAAATCCGTTATGGTTGCTGCTGTAGAAGCAATGAAAATTTTCACAATTCCATATTAGTTTATTTGGAAGTGAAAATTTTACCTACATTTGCATATGTAGCCTTAGATAAAGCCATGATAGTACAGAAGGGGTCAGCTCTTTAAACTTGTTGAGAAAATATCTGTCTCTGTTTACACAAAAACTAAGCCAGCAAAATCCTGACATTCATATCTCTGGAAAATATCAAGATTTGCATATTTATTGATAATATACATATTTTTCTGTATCTTACTCTTGAAGACTATGTAGCTGCTACAAAGATCCTCTGCTACTGAATTTATGGGAGGCTGTGGAAATAAATACTGGGAATGGAAGGAGAGTGCAGTAAGAACATGTTTAAGTAGTACATGATGCTCTGCTCTAAGGCAAAGGACCATCTTTAACTGGCAGAATAGTTTTACCTTACTTCAATGAGTGGTGGCTTATACCTGCAGTATTATATAAACATGGACAGTTTATCTGACTTCAGGTGACTTCTTTTGGCAATCAGGGCCATTAAAGACCAGGAGCAGTGAATAACACCCAGGCCAGCTAAATAACATCAGCCTCACATAAGTCCCTAGAGGATACATCTTGCTCTCCTGTTGTCACTTATGACATTGTGTGGGGTAATAGGCAGCTGAGGTGAAAGATTCATCATCCTTTTCCTAAGTTAACAAAATTAAAACTTTTTACTAAATAAATTTCTGTATCATTCAACTCAAAGATTGCTTTTTTTTCCGCTGGGCTTTTGTTCTTGGTGGATTCAACTCACACTTACTGTATTGAATAAGGTAATACAATACAAATAATATAAATAAAATTAAACAAATACACTTTCAATTTTTTTAGGGACTTTGCTATTCCTGAAAAGATCACTGTTTTATTAATGTATTAGTTTCTTCAGCAGAATAAATAGCAAAGTTCATTTAATAAAGAATGTATTGACACTGGTGATACTAATTCCTTAAATCTTAAAAAAAAATATTGTTTTTGATAAAAAAATGTCCTATTTTGACCTCCTACCTGTTCTTTAAAAAATGTAGGTGTTAATAATACATCATGTGAAAAAGAGTTAAAGACATTATGTTACCAAGTCTTGGAGGGAACCCAATAAACCTATTTCAGTTTAAAGCACCATCAAGGGAACTGAAACAAGTGTGTGTCAGGATATTTCATATTACAGCGTTGGGGGACATAACACTTGCTATATGTGGGAAGTAAACAGCAGGGCTTTTCACTAAAAAATGAGACAAAGAAAAAACTTGTGATCACAAAACGAAAAAACATATTGCCAATCCAATATAAATATAAAAGCTTTTCCACACATTCAAGCTGTGCCTTGCCCAACTAAAATCTCATATTAACTTTTGTGAGGCTTATTGTTTGTTTCATAACTAGGAAGAATGGAGAAAAAAACAAAAAATATTGTTCTTTTTCCAGAGAATTTCTTCATGGAAAGCCTCTTGCCATGTTTTTCACTTTAACTGAAACACCAAACTATGATTATCTGATTCATCTTCTCTTATATTACTTAAATAAACAAAGTAGAAAATTGAAACCTTCAAAAATTCAACTCCTCTTCACAAATTTATATTGAAAGTATAATTTTTAGAGGGTTTACTCATGACTCCTACATTAATAAACCAGAAATTTTCATATGTGATTTCTGGATATCATCAAAATATACTTTTGAGTATTCATTACTTTTTCATTTAATTTTTAAATTGTCCTATGAGTCAACCCACCAATGGAATGTTCTCCTCAAACCTGAAACTTACATTACAGAATAAGTGTTATGTTCCAGAAGCTAATTTTTTAGCAAATAACTTCGCATGCATTTGCATTTATTCTTTTGCACAGTTATTAGGATCTTTTTATTCAACAAGTGTTGAACTGACTGTAGGGACAATAAAATATGCTGGTATCCTCTTTCAGTAAATAAGAATACAAGAATTCATAAGTAAAGCTTTTCAGGTGAAACATAACTGTTACTTAGATTTGTGTCTCAAATTGGTGAAAATGTTATGAAACAACAGGTCAAGGCAGATCAATATTCCTGATTTTAGATATTACTTGTGAAGGAAAAAAAAAAGCTTTGCACTTTTATATGACAACTTTATACTTTTCTTCAGGAATTTTGTTCCCCCATGTTTTCCACTGTGTCAGCAGGGAAAAGCCCAGAAGGTCCTATTGTCTGACTGTAACAGAACAGATCCAATTGCCTTTCTCAGGCTTCTCTTGTTCTCATTGCAGCCTAAGTAAACGAAATGCAAACAGTTTCAGTGATATGAAGGCTACTAGTCAGTCATGGGAGCTAAAAAAAGTATGTCTGCTTTATTCTTGAATAACCACAGTTTGTCAGACCCATGAAATTACCAAGTTTCGTTGTAGTCGAGGAGCAGTTGAGTGAAAGAAGAACTTTGTGGTCTGCTCAGATTTTTGAGGTAGCTTGATTACTCGGAAGTGACGGCTGGTAGTGAAAATGAATTTTTCACCAAAATCAAGGATATTTGAAAGAGCTTTCATTGTTCAAATACTTTTTCGTTAATAATAATAAATTTTTAGGTCTGAGTTTGGTGAGGGGCTTTTGTTATTTTATTTGGTTTGTTTTGGGTTTTTGTTGTTGGGTTTTTGGTTCTGGTTTGGGTTTGGGTTTGGTGTTGTTTCTTTTTTTGTTTGTTTGTTTTGTTGTTGTTGTTGTTGTTGTTTTTCAAGACTAGGATGGAAATGCAGCCTGGACTTAAGTATCCTCTACAGTCTTGAAAAAGACAGAATTTAAAGATAAATAGCTGTCCTTAGCATAATGCTCTTGGGGTAACTTTATGTCAGTACTCAGTTCAGGTGTTTGTTAAAATATATTTTTGAACTTTGAACTTTGTCAGCTACTCTGGATATTGGATTCCTTGCCAGGAGTTCAGAATATTGTTGTGGTAATTCCTCACCTGCAGGTGACAGAGTCCCTTTTTTAATCCACCCTGCTTGCAATGGACCTCATAACATAGAGAAGCAAATAAAAAACATGACTTTAATGCTGAACCTCTTCATTATGCCCACTAAAACCTGAAGAGAAAATTTTGGTTTCAGTAAAAGCTTCTTTCCCATATGGATGGGGAAAAAAAAAAAAATCTAGTCCATGAAATAAATAAGTAAACGAAAGCAAATTCTATCATTGTATTACAAGTGCTTACTAACTTACAATTCAATATTTAAACTAACAAAACTTGTTGCAGCAGCATCTGGCACTACAAAATTGCTAAGTCCGATGGCATTTATTTTGCTCTAAGAATTAGATTGAAAGATTACATTGTCTTGAAATAGCAGAAAGAACCCTGCTCGCAGTAGAAACATTTGAGTGGGATTTTTGCTTCACCAAACATTTGTTGGAGATCACAACTGGTACTTTTACTTCCCATGTGAAACTCTTCCATCTTTCTTTCAAATCATTCATTTTAATTCCTTAGATTCATTCTCCTTGTTTACTCTTTGTCTTTATTGTGATCGATAAAGTTCTTACTTTGCCTCTAAAATAAGCAGTATGGGAAACTGTGTTAGGATGTAGATTCCCCATTCTATTATATCTGCTTTGATAGCACAAATTTTCTGCTAATGATGCCAAATACGACAATGTGGATGAGTGTCTGACTGCACTGAATTGCTTAATTTAGTGTAGGCAGCATAGAATGCTACCAGAATAAATCTAGGATCATTAGTCCAATTGCTCTGTAATGATAACATTTCAGACAAGGAACTGGATGAGTCTGCAATCTGAATTAAATGAGCTCCACAGTCTCCAGAACATAAGACAGTACAAGTGAGTATACTTTAAAAGTGAGATTTTTTTTTATATGTCCAAACTTATATGTGAAGACTGTAAATAACATTTCAAGGTTTTTCGTTTGTTTTACTTCTCCTAGTCACTACATTGTCATACAATTTTCCATATTATTTCAATACCTGCAGATAAATTCTTAATGAAAATAGGAACCAAACAACAGAAGAAAGGCTGCGTATGCTAATTGATGAAAAGAGAAAGTGAACAAGATAAAGATTTACACTTGTATTAGAAACATAAAGGCTTGCAAAGTCAGTGTGTATGTATGTGTATATAAATTTATATATATGTACACTTTGTACATTTTATATACATATTTAATACTCCTTTTCATGTAACTGAATTATAAAACAAGAATTTAGCTCCTGTAATGTATTGTGAAATATCTGACCTCCTAAATGGGTTCAAGTGTAACTTACTGTTTCCCATCACAAGGTCACTGCTGCATTTAAGAGGCTTGAGAAAAAAGATAATTGATTGAGCTGATCTATGTGCCTTGCTCATCTCACTAGGCCTATTTCTCATCTGCCCTGGGTTAATCACCAAGTCCACAGCCTGCTGATGTCCTCCATTACATCATAATTAAAATAAGCAGGCAGAGATGGGGAAAGCTGGTGAAATTATTCATATTTTCTTCTGAGGAGCCAGATGTTGCTGGATAGATTTCATTTAATTCTATGACAGCTACAATAATAGTCTCCATGTGCAGAGACCTGATAGTGACATCGATAACAGGGTAAGGAAAGTGAAGTGAGGCATGCTTCTTAGCCAGTTAATTATGATAATTCATTTTTGCGGATCATCTCATCTTATTTGAAAATTATAGTAGATTGGGGAAGGATTTAACATATGCAAATAAAAACTACTTAAAATATAATTCCACAAAAGTTGCATTATATTCTCTAATGTAAAGCCTTTGCTGTGTGTTTCTTATACATCATTAACAGGTTTGATTTTTTTTAGGACATAAAATATCCTGTGATGAATATCAAGATATCTAGAGGAAGATCACATTTTCAAAAATACATTTGCAGTTTGCATAAACAAAAGTCAGTAGTTAACTTTAATGGCAAATAACAAATAAAACAAAACATAGAATAACTGAAAGAAATTTTATTTCTGGGAGCGGTGCAGCAGACAAAAGAATCTATCTTGCATTGGAATCCAACTATATTGTAAATACTTTGAAATATATATTTTAAACTATTTTTTTTATGATTTAACCTTAGGAAACTGTTTCTATAATATTCATATATTGCAAAAAGTGCTGCATTCAAACTGAAATACTCACAGTAAAATAAAAATAAACATCCGGCAAAATATCCTTGTCCTGTAAAAATTAATACATTTTATGAAATGTTTAATTCAGAGTGTTTGAAAATATGAGCAGCTGTCATGAATTGTTATACATTTTATCATTTCTGTCTTAAAAAACTAAATATATGTGTATATGTGTGTATATACAATATACACAATATATACACTATACCTGTACATATAAATATATATA
>JAWWEW010000001.1:62023666-62054278 GCA_035583185.1 Anabacerthia variegaticeps
ACTAAATATATGTGTATATGTGTGTATATACAATATACACAATATATACACTATACCTGTACATATAAATATATATACACACATACAGATATGCATGTATAGAATTGTGATGGCACAAATATTCGTTCAGATCATAGTGTTAACTGTCATCATCTGACTACCTGTGAGGATTTTTTGAGTCCTCATTAATAAATCAACTTCACATTGCTGTCTCATGGCCTTGGTAAAATAAAACACACTGTATTAGATTCCTTTAGCATAAGGGAGTGTGGAACAAAACAAAAATACGTTTTGTAACTTATATTGCTAAAATTAATGACTTTGGGTGATTTCTCTGCATGCACTGCGTAGTGTATACAACCAATAAGAAAATTCTGCTGAACAAACAGAATTTTAGGTGATCAACACAAGACTTCTTCAATTCATTTAGATACTTGCCTATGTAAAACAGTTGCTGATTATTTGTTGTGGAGGATATTAAATAATTTATCCATATTTGTTATATCCATCACAAACACAAATGTACAAATCAATTACATAAAAAATGTAATTAGACTGTGATATGGATTCTATTATAATTCCCATGTGAAAAGTCCAAGGAAACTTGGTAGCTAATCAAAAGTTTCTCTTGAAAAATGAGGTCAGATATCTTCATGAAGATAAAACTTTGATCACCAATTTATACAATCTTAATGAAGACAGATAACAGATCACCTTGACAGATACTGCAGTTACCATCAACAGAGGCAAGTATTTGAAAACAGAGATGGATAGAAGACTGTCATCAATATGTGTGTAGATAGTTCCTTACTCTGCTGCAGAATGCTGTTTCAGTCATTAATAATCCCTCAGGTGTATATTTTTTTCCCATCATCACTATAATTTTGTATATTGCTGTTTCAAAGACTTTTGTGTTTTATCTGATTCTCAAATTATAAAGAGTATACTTCAATTCTGCATTTGACCAGGCAACCATAACTACAGTCTCTTTCTAGAGTAGCCATTTTGCACATGCATGCAGGATCATGACACGGAGATGCTGCGGCACTGGACACTCACTCACGACAGCAGTAAGACAGTCAAAAAACAGTTGAATTTAATATCTTATTTTTAAAAAAATACTTTTATAAAAAAGGATGTAATTTATCCAATTTTCAGATATCCACGTGAGCTGTTTAGTTGAAATTTAATGTGGATAAATATTATAGTTACTAGAAATCTATTTATGTGGGAATACTCCTGCTAGAATGTAAAGCTTTATATATAGATATATATTTTGATGTTATGTCATTTTTTGTTCATTCAAGTAAAGGTGGCAGGACAGGTAGTAACTACATGTCAGAAGAACTAAAAAAGTTTAACTGCAAAGAAATGATCCACAATAAAAAGCATGAGATTAATGACTTTAAGCATAGCCATGTGTTAAATCTGTTCTCGCTCTAAAATCATATAAACATGATTACTAGAGGTGATTTTATATGAATACATTTATCTAGAGAAAAAATATGAAATTTCTTTAATTATTAACACTATGTGGAATTCAATGGAGCTAATGAAACCTTTATTTTTAAGTTGTTACTCACTGAAATATGATGCTGATTTTAGTGCCAATTATAAATTTTATTATTATTCAATATTTGCATCTTTATGTATGTATAAATAAATGCATCAGTGAAATTGTTTTAATTTTTGCATATCATATTTTAAAAGGTAGTAAAATTGTAGAAAATTCAAAAAGCAAAACCAAAATGATAGAAGGTTTGGAAAACTGAAGAAAGATTAGGATGGCAGGCTCCATTCTAAGAGTAAAGCTGTCTGTAGTGCTCCAAAAGTCTTTCAGAACATTTATAAAACAAAAATGATCAGTTATCATAGATGACAGAAGAGCAGCTAATAAGCTCTACAAGAAAAATATGTAGATTTGAGCTGCAAGTAGTATTTTAGTGGTCAAAATTTGCAAAATGTTGAGTTCAGTGTTGAACCAAATAATGCTATGTTGAAGCATGAGGTAATAATACATCTCAATTTTAAAACAGTATAAAGTATCTTATTGATATGAAGGTAAACTGTTGAAAATATTCATCATCTGGCTATTAATTTATTTGAGCAAAATAAAATAGATAACAACTACAACCACTGAAAATAGAAAAAAATAATCTTCTTAGCCCCTGAAAGTGTTTTAGCTACATTAAGTACTTTAGCACCTTTTCCAAAGTTACAATTTTCCATTGCACTTGCAAGTATTTTTAGTGAAAATGTCCAAAGTTATGCATTAAAAAAAAATAAATAGAACCTGAAATTTCAGATTATAATTTTCTAAATTACAACATAATGAAATTTCAATAAGACTTCAACAGAAGTATTTTTATTTTGTTTGCATTTTTTTCTTCCCATCACTTTGTATGTCTAAACCATCCATTATCTAGTATTAATATTTGACAAGTATTTGACGAAAATCTAACAAAAATTTCAGGTGCTTTATTAAAATGGGAATGCATATGAGGCAAGGCAGAAAAGGAAAGGACTGGAGAGAAAAAAAGGAAAAGGAAAAGTGGAAAAGGAAAGGAAAGTCTGACATTAAAACATACACCTCCTGCCACACCACAGGATGCTACTTATGATTTACTGATGCTTACATGGTTTTAAAGAGCCATCAAATATATGACGTGTTCAGTCTTAGAAATCTGGCATCTAAAGAAGCAATGCTAACAGGGATTTGCTATCTTTCAATTTTCACACTACTTCCTGCACGTCTTTTCCATTCACTATCTATCCTCAACAACCATCATATCAGAGAAATACAGAACGGGTAAGGTTGGAAATAACTACAGTGGATCATCTGGTCAAGGAGGGTCATCCTATAACACATGGCACAGGATTGTGTCCAGTCAGTTCTTGAATTTCTCCAGTGAGGGAGATTTCACAACCTCTCTGAAAAATCTGTTCCAGTGCTCAGTCACCTGCACAGTGATGAAGTTCTTCCTTATGTCAGGTAGAACTTCTGTACATCAGTTTCTGCCCATTGCCTCCTGTCTTACTGCTTGACACCACTGAGGAGAGCCTGGATCCATTCTCTTGGCACACTCCCTTCAGATACTTGTAGACATTGTTGAGGCCCCATCTCAATTTTCTCTGGTTGAGCCAGCCCAATTCTTTCAGCCTTTCCTCATAAGAGAGATGCTTCAGTCCCCTAATCATCTCTGTTTCCCTCCTCTGGACCTGCTCCAGGAGCAACATATCTCTCTCACACTGAAGAGCCCAGAACTGTACACAGCACTCCAGGTGAGGTCTCACTAGGACAGGATCACCTCCCTTGACCTACTGAGAATGTACTTCCTAATGCACCCCAGGATGCATTAGTATGCATTGGCTTTCTAGGCCACAAGGGAACACTGCTGGGTGATGGACAGCCTGACAGGTCATCTTTTCCACCAGGATCCCAAGTCCTTCTCTGAGGAGCTTCCTTCCAGCAGGTCAGCTCCTAGACTGTATTGGTACATGAACTTATTCTTTCCCAGGCACCGAACCCCGCACTTGCCTTCACTGAATTTCAGGTGGTTCATCCTGCCATTCCCTTGCTCAAGCAGAGGTATCTAGAGCCTATTGCCCAGAACCACGACAGCTTTTGAATATCTCCCAGGGACAGAGACTTCACAACACCCCCGAGCAACCTGTACCAGTGATCGCGTGAACAGTAAAAGTGTGTTTCCTGATGTTCAAACAGAGCTTTCTGTCTTTCAGCTTATGCCTATTGCCTCTGGTCCTGTCACTGATCATCTATGGGAGAAGTCTGACTCCTTCTTTGCTACACCCTTTCAAATATTCATATGCATTCCTAAGATTGCCCCCTGAGCCTTTTATTTTCCACACTGAACAGTCCCAGTTGTCTCAGCCTTTCCTCGTAGGAGAGATTCTATAGTTCCTTTCTCAACTTCGTGGCCTTTTGCTAGACTTCTTCCTCTGTGTCCATGTCTCTCTGGTACTGAGGAGCCCAGAACTGTACACACTACTCAAGATGTGGGGTCACCAGTGCTGAATAAAGGGGAACACCTCCCTTGACATGCTGGCAATAGTTTGTCTAGTGCAGATCAGGATGCATTACCTTTTTTTACAGCAAGGGCACATGGTTGGCACAGGTTCAAATTTGTGTCTGTCGGGACCCCCAGGTGTTTTTCTGTCACACTGCTCTCCAACTGGATGGCCCACATCATTCTTGGTGCTTGCTGTTTTTTCCCCCAAGGGAAAAAGACTTTGAGCATACCCCAGGTTAAACTGGTAAATACTGGCCTCCAAATCACTGTCATGCTACAGATCACTTTCCTATGGTATCATTCAACAAGTTTTCAACACATCTCAATGTATGCTCATCCAGACCTTATCTGAGACAGTTTCAATGACTGAGGTTCTGACAGACAATGTTCCCTACTCTCCCTCCATCTACCAAGCCTGTAATTTCATAACAGAAGGTTATCATGTTGGTCAATCATGACTTCCTCTTGGTTAAACCATGTGTCTGCTCCTGATGATTTTCTTCTTAATGTGCCTGGAAATACTTTCCAGGATTAGCTGCTATTTGACCTTTCTGAGTTTCAAGGTCAGGCTGACCAGTCTATAGTCCCCAGGGTACTCCTTGCTCATCTTAAACACGAAGACAAAATTTGCTTTCTTCCAGTCTTCAGACACTTTTCAGATTTTCCTTATTCATCAAATATTATTGTGTCACCTTGTAATGACATATGTCAGCTCCCTCAGCACTCTACAGTGCATCTCATCAGGGCCTATGGATTTGTGGATGTTCAATTGCTATAAGTATTCCCTGACCTGCTCTTCTTGCATCCAGCCTTTCCCCTTGGTTTCTAGGACCTTGGATCTTAAAGGCTGATCTTGCTGATAAAGGCTGAGGCAAGGGCCTCTTGTGTAACCAAGTTCCCCATTTTATTCAGCAATAAGTCTACATTTCCTTTAGTTTTCCTTTTGTCGCCTACATACTTACATAAACTCTCCCTGATGTCTTTGAAGTCTCTAGCCAGATTGAATTCCATTTAGGTTTTAGTTTTATTAGCTTCGTCCCCAGATGTTTGAACAATGTTTCTGTATTCCTCTCAGCTTACCCATTTTTCTTCCATGCTTTATACTTTCTTTTAGTGTCTGAGTTTGGTTAGAAGCTCTTTGTTTGCCCACACAAGTCTCCTGGCATTTTTGCCTAATTTCTTCTCCATCAGAATGGAACTCTCTTTTGCTTGGAGAAGCTGATCTTTGAATATCAACCAGATTTCTTGAGCCCCTATTCTCTCCTGGCCCTTATGACTTTTTCAAGCAGATATTTGAAGAGGCCAATGTCTGCTCTCCTGAATCTCAGAGTTTTGAGCTTGCTCTTAACCTTTCTTCACACCTTCAGAATCCTGGATTTTAACATCTCACAACCCCTGCAACCAAGTCTGCCTTTGATCTTTATAATCCCAATGAGCCCCTACTTGTTGGTGAGTATCAGGTCCAGCTTAACACTTCTCCTCATTGGCTCCTCTGTTATTTGGAGTAGGAAGTTACCATCAATGCACTCCAAGGAATGCCCTAGATTGCTTATGTCCTGATGCATTGTCCCTGCAGCCGATGTCTTTAAAGTCCCTGATGAAGATCAGGACCAGTGAGAGTGAGGTTTCTCCAGTCTGTCTGCAGAGGGACTGAGCTTTTTCTTCCTCATCAGGTGACTTATGGAAGACACTTACTATAATGTCACCTTTGCTTTACCCTTTAATCCTGTTCCATAAACTCTGATTTGGCTTCTCATACATTCCCAGGCAGAGCTCCATGTACTCAGCTCCATACACTCCAGTTGCTGTCTCACATGAACGGAATTTCCCACTCCTTGTCTCCCTATCTCCCCTTCCTAAAGAGGCTTTATCATGCTTGTAGGCAGTTTCTGTTCTTTCAGCACATATAGCCTAGCCATATGCACTACTCATTTAATCTACTCATAGTTTTGGGACTAAAATGCACATCTCTATTCTGTGTGCTTATAGCTTGCAGAGTGGGATTTTGTACAGCTCATAGAAATTTCTTGTATCTCAGTTTTTCTTTGAAGGCAATTTCAGAGCCCATGCACAGAAAGCACAATTTTCTTTTGGATCATGCTGTGCCATAAAGAAAGCTCTACTGTATCCCTCCGATAATGTGACAATAACTTATAAGCAAATTCCAGAATCTTTGCTACTTATATGACAATATTTTGTTTAAAAGCTTTGAGAGAAAAATCTCTGGTTGTTTAATCATTTTCATGCTACAGTGTTTGCTCCTTGATCTGTAGCAACACAAAAGCTTTGCATCTGGTTATAGCATAATGATGGCCTCATATTCACAGAAGCAGAACTCACTCTTTCTCAGTTTCTGTTCTTTCTTGTTTAGATATTCCCACTCCCCACTAATGTAGCTCCTTTTAGAGTATATTTCATGTCACTTCTTTGTGGGTACAGCAAATATATTCAATTCTTATTCAACTGGCATTACTTTTTTTTCCATTTTCTTTGGTAATAATCTTTCCAAGTGTAGTGCAGCAGAATGTGACAAAACAGTAGGCCTTAATATGGTAATTGTGAGAAGCGAGCTCATATTCACTTACAGTGAAGTGTTTTACTGCAAGTTTTCTGTGGACTAACTTCTTTTGCCATAGTACAGATTGGTTTGGAAGATCTCCATCATCAAGGCAGTGCAGCTCTGTCAGAAACTCTGAAATGTATCCTTCTAGTTTTACAAGTGTCTCAGTAGAGCAAAAGTTAAAGCTTGGAATTTTATGAATCAATATTCAAGGCTCTGTCAGGCTAAAATGTTGTGCTTGATTTTTTTACACTGTCTTCCCTTCTGAACAGTAGAATATAAAATAGTGTTTTGAAAAGATAGAATTCTAGGTATGTTTTGTAGGTGGAAATGTTTACACAAGCTAAGTATTAAACAATAACTAAGTTTACACAATGACTAATTATTAAACTGCTGTCTCACAGAGAATCAGTAGTCAGACTTGGTAAAAGACAACTAACCTATATCTCTTTCTTAAATCAATGTGGGCTCACATAGAAGGTCTGTGACTGTTTCAGTTTTCTTTCTGTGAAAGAGACAATATCTGAATTTGTGAATATTAAGTAACTGATATCTCAGGAAAAAAAAAAAAAGGCAAAACACAAAAACAACAAAAAAAATCCCCTACCAAATCTCCAAACAACCCAAAATGTAATGTAGTATTATTTTTCTTTGGAGAAGGATTTTCATATTAAATTATTAATGAAACACACAGCCATATATGCTCAAAATTAAGAAGTAAAGCACTCAAATAGGTGATTATTTCTGCTCTGGCTGAATCTGCAAGGGTGATGTTATAGTTGGCATCATACTGAAGAGTGGTCCTATTTTAATTTTCCTTATTTCCTTAAAAAAAAAAAAATGGAAATTCAGATCAAATACATTTAATATTTTTAGTAGGATACATGTGGAAAATAATTATTATAACCATGCTTATAATTAATAACAATAACAGCTGAAGCAACACGGGACCAATAGTTTGGATGTTTTAAAGAGGTTTGCTTTTGAGGCATAGGACATATTGGAAACATCTGTTTCCAAGACCAGATTGGATGGGGCCTTGCGGATCTGACCTAGCAAGCGGCATCCCTTCCAATGGCATGGGGATCAGACCTTGATGGTACTAAAGTCCCTTCCAACCCAAGCCATTCTATGATTTTATTAAAGATTTTTGACATTTCTCTTTTCCTAGTTGTTTAGTATAATTAATAATAATTTCAAGAACACTTGGCACTAAAATATATGCTGAATTATTATATGATAATATTAAGAATAGTTGCCATTGAATAGGCTTACTAACAGAAGTCATAAAGACAGAAAACTGGCTATAAAAGCAATAATTCAAGTGCAGAAATTTACAAACTTCTTTTGAAAGGATCATATTGTCACAAGGATTTTTACCTTAGCTTTTCTACACAGTTATATTTATTTCTCTATCTTGAAAATTGCAGTGTTGTGACAGATCTCTCTCTATCATGCAGTACCGTCTAATTCAGATGCTTCCAGAAGCAGAACATTCTATAATCATCTAGATCTAAAGTAATCCAGATATGTATTTCATCTTAAGTTTCATACTTCATGTGTGCAGCCATTCTATGATAATGGGAAGCTGCTAATAAATGGCTATCAAATTTTTGTTTTGTCAGACTACAAAGCTGAATAGGACAAACATACTCTAGTCTTGATCCATCTGATTAAACATAGTAGAATAATATCTCATTTTTTCAATTACATATATGGTCAAGGTCTCAAATTATGTAGGCATTTGTGCATGTAGACCTATGTAGATAGTCTGGGTTTGTTAACAACTTAGCAGTACATCTAATGTATTAGATACTGTGTTCACCTTATATAACTTAACACAAATGAAAATATTGGTTTATTGTGTCTTCTACTTATAGTTTGACATATTTCGGTATACACTGTCTTATGTTTGACACACATGCCAAGAAGAAAAAAGGTAAACAAATCTATCTAGTCAGATATCTGGGTCACCATAGTGCTACAAATAAACAAGCTGTTGCAGCTACCATACCTCTTTATGAATGTTTGAAAGTTAATTTCATAATGACATAATTTGTGTGGGGCACAGATGTTCACCTCTAATTACTCTCAAGAAGAACTTAAATATAAAATATTTGTTAGAAAACTGTACAACAGTCTGTGTATAAATCAACTCCTGACACTAAATATAAAATTAACTGCAGGGAGAACTCTTCAGCAGCCAAGATAAATTTGGGCTTGAATTATTCTCATGACTATTTGGGTTGTAGTTCCACTGACCTTAAAGGGCAGTTCCAAGGCATCATTCTCTTTTATTGACTTTAATCGAGAGATTCCTCGACCTCTATGTGAAAACATTTATCATAAGGCTTATTCACACGAAGCACCTCTTATTTATCAATGTCTTACAGAGCAGATATTATTTTTATAATCTGTTGATAGGTTTTATTTTTGTCTCAGAAAACATATGTAAAACTGCTTTTAAGGGTTAGAACTTTGGATTATTCAGTACTTAATAAAATAGTGGTGCATAAGGAGACTTACATATCCAGAAATATGAAGGTACGGCTGTTTTTAAAAGAGATCCAAAAGTAACCAGATGTAGAAATTAACAAGTCAAGTACATTAAAAAAAAAAAATCTAACTAAAAAAAAAAAATGTTTTCTGAAAGCATGTGTTTATAGGATAAATACGGGGGAATAGAACAAATATGTGATAAATACAAGTCATAGTAAAAAGAATCTGCTTGCTTCTGTGGTGACCAGTGACAGGACCTGAAGGAATGGCCTGAAGTTGTGTCACAGAGGGGTTAAGTTAGAAATTAAATAGAGTTTCTTTACCCAGAGGATGATGGGGACCCATAGAGACTCCCTAAGGAAGTGGTCACAGCACCAAGCCTGACAGAGTTCAAGAAGCATTTGGATGATGCTCTCAGGCGCATGGTGTGACTCTTGGGGATGGCCCTGTGTGGGGTCAGGAGTTGGACTAGATGATCCTTTCCCTTCTAAATTGGCTGATTCTGTGAAGTCACTGGCCAGATTGTTTTGGGAGTCTATCATGTTATTACAAGGTATGTTTGTGGAAAAAGTACATTTTAACCAACTAAACATTTTAATATCTTTGAGGCTGTCTAATTTTAAAAATCTTGTTAATTGATTGATTTATTTATTTTTACATACTCAAAAATAATTCACATATTGAAAGAGATGGTTTATAATTTGTAGAAATAAATGCTAGCCATAAGATGAGACAAAGACAGAGAGGGTATTATGCATTAAAATCGTAATTTGCTGAAAAATGAAAATCATGTTTAATTATGGATTATAGCCAGTGAATCCATTTATATCAATTACATAAATGATCCAAAATAATGATCTAGTGATCCTACTCATGCATTTTTTCCATTTGTTCCAAATTCATCAATATATTATTTGTATAATTGATAATAAAGACGATATTAACATAATTCCTAAAGAAACTTTCTACAGAAAGGAAAGCATTACATCAGTTTCTAAAGTTTTACACATTTTATTTTTAAAAGACTGAAGACCTGTCCTGAGACAAAAAAAGTATTTCAAGTAGGAAATTTCAATCAATTTGATTAATTTCCTATTAACAAACTTTTGAGTTCCAATTCTGAAAAATAAATAAGAAACAAATAAACAAATATCTTTCCTCACTACTTCTTTGTGCCCAGTGCTGCAGCCCTTGTTATCTCTGGTCACTTTGGTGAGGTGAGGGGCAGTGCAGGAGTTAGAGTTCAGTTCAGAGCAGGTTCTACTCTGTTGCTGTGATGTAGGTTCCTCCATCAGCTGCTGTGCCTTTGCAGTCACACTTCCTCCTCAGCTTCCTCACTGTCTGGTCTGGGTTGGCTGCTTCTCCTCCTGACCTGCTCTGGGTAGCTATTTTGCTTTTCTTCAATGTTTCTCCTTGTCTGGCATCCCTTCTGCCCTGATGTCTCTCTTGTATCTCTGCCTGTGTGTCCCCTTCTGCATAATTGAGTCTATGTCTCTTGAAGATTCAAATCTGAATAAATATTATCTTATTTGGTAAAGGATTTTTAAATTATAAATGAGAATGGAGCCTCATGAAACACCTGGGCATCTGTCCAAACATACATAACTTTAACTGCATATTGAAATTATCCCAAACCAAGGGAATTCCACGTCCTAAACCATTTGAAAGGTTATTGTGGCCAGGTGTCATGAATTGGCACAGGAATAAGGAGAATAGCATGGACAGCCTCCAAGCAGGAACGCTGATGAGGGAAGAGAATAGGAATCAGACTGGAGGACAAATGTCATGACATTTGTGAAAAGAACATACCATAATGTTGTGCCTAAAATCATATGTTTTATGAATGTGAAAGAAGAATACAAGGTTAAGAAGTGTAAATAAGAAAACAGTAAGCTGATTATAAATAAATCTTGTTTAAAACAGTTAGTGAGGACACAAGAATTATCTTTGTATTTGCATTGTCTATCTATTTGCCTTACATTTTCAGCTCTGAGTAGTGGCTTTCAAAGTTCTGATTTTGGTGGCCCAGAGTAAGATGTTAGAAAGATGACCAGATGCAAAGAGTAATGTTCGCTGACTGTGTAGTGAATATTGGTTTGAAATCTGAGACTGCTCAAAATGTCTTGAATAACATTTTCTTTGTGTTTTAATTTAACATATCTGCCTTGTAACTAGGATATTCAGAAAAATGGCTATCTTTTCTTTCTTTTTTTTCTTTTTTTTTTCTTTTTAATTCCAAGATACTAAATTTCATATTTTTATAATATTCATATTATTTTCATATTGTTTGAGAATGTAAATATTGAAACTTTAAAGTTAGTAGTAGATCAAGTATTTGCTTCTTGTTGTAGTCTGTATTGTCCCTACTACTGCAATACTACACTTTAAACAAATAGATCTTAGAGAAAACTAGAAAAAGTTGACTTTTCAATTGAAGAGTTAAGAAAATATAAATACTTAATTCACAAATTACAAGAACTTTTAAGCTGAATAGTTTTATGATTTTTTTTCTTGTCCTGCAAAATTGCTTTTTCAGCCTCCTTTTTAAATTCAGTTATCTGTAATCTTCTAGGAGATTATAGTTCATGTCAAAAAGACAAAAAGATACCTTCTACTGTTTTTTAACATCCACCAACAAAGTTCAGTTTTCCAAGAGTTAAATAGAAAAACGGATCAATTACCTTTTTTCTAAATTCAAGTTGCTAAAATAATAGATGTTCCTGAGGTTTTGCCATGTGTCTAATTGTGCTAATACAAGCAATTTGCAGAAAGGGTTTTTTTCACTGGGTTTAGCAGCCTATTGGCTCAAAAGTTCAAGAAAAAGCTCCATCATTAATTTAATGGATTAATTTTTTTCCTAGAATAACAGACATAATGAAATTTTGTCTTATAACTGTATTTTGACAAAGTAGATAGAGACAAACAACTTGCTCCTTGCTCAACATTTCCAGTCACAGACAAGAAAAATGTCTGTAAACTGATATTTTTCTCAACATAACAAGTATTTTTACACATGCATTTTATTAGAGATTTGTTTTGCCAGATGATGTTTAGAAGATATTTTTCGCAGAGTAAAGATACTACAAACACAGTCTAACCTAGTCATGATTACAGCAGAGAGCCTACTAGCAGCAATTGCCTCAAGTGAAGTGCTGTCACAAACTCCAAGGCTTTGATGTGCTAAGAAAGGTTGGAAATCATAAGGCAAAGAGTGAGAGGTGGGCATGGAAGGGAGCAGCTGAGTCCCGAGCTTGTTTCTATGTTAGTCAGCAGATCAGAGTATGACAGGGTATAGGGGAATGCATTCTGTAACCTTTCAAATGGAGTCACAGCAATTGCTTTCACATATGTTCCTTAGCTCCCCTGAGGGTTTATTCATTGCCTTGGATGTGGAATGACTATTATTCTTTCCCAGCACAGGCCCTACTTGTTAAAGCCAGGCTAGATTTCAGAGGAAAGAGATCAGGAAAAGGAAAAAAAAAAAAAAGAATAGCACTACTTTCTAAAGTGCCTTGTACCAGTTTGTTGTAGGCACTCCAAGTCCTTTTCCACAACTGCCAGTCACATGTTTAGAGAGCAACACAGATCTTATTTGGAGTCCCTGATGTAATTGTTTGATGGATTTAATCTGAAAAAAAACCCCTGCTTTTATTCCCGCTGTTCTTGAAGTTCTCTGACTATAGATACTGCTCCAACCTGCCTCACACAAGAATAAAAGATTCCCTGCAAGTAATTCAGTCACAGATGGTGGATAGGCTAAGGAGCAAGATGACTCACCATGTGATAAAGTTCAGATTAAAATAGTCATCTTAATCAAAGAAATAGCTTCTACTGACACTAGTAGGACCTGTTTTAATATGACGTGTGCCCTAGGAATAAAGCAGCAAACCAGAAGGTACACAAGTGAGTAGCAACAAGTACCAGATCAGTTACATAGTTGGCATTAGACAATAGTTTGGAATAGCTTGAAATATTAAAGCCTGGGCTATGATTATTTGTGTAATTTCCCAGATATTTATTTACAACAAACCAAACTTCCACTGTTTGAATTTTCTGGGAAAAAAAAAATAAAATAGCACAAAAAAGAGAAGGTGTCTTCATTTTTCAGAGGGTCTCTTCCTCTTTTGATTAATTTGTGAGGAAAACAACAGAACCCCCTATATATTTCATTGTTTACAAAAATATTAATTGTTGCAATGAGTCTCTGAAGAAGATGGAGAAAACTAGCCATAATGCTTTGAAAACAGGCTTTTTACTCTGTTGTAAAATGGATTCTACCCTGTCTGTGTGTTACCTTTCTTCTTCCCAGTACCCCCTGGGAACACCCTCATTAGTATGCAAGAATGTGCCTGGGCAGGTTTATGTGAAAAGCCCCCTCATTGGTCTTTTGTCAACCCCTTCCCTATTTGCTGTTAACCCTCAGTTTTGGTTGGTTGTGACTCACTTCCCCTCAAAATCCCTTAAATACCCTGACCGTGGGAATAAACTGCTTCCTCTCCTGCGGCTGTGTGTGTGTATCTCTGTCCTGGGACATCTTGGAGACCAAGTGGCAAGGAGGGAAGGGGGAGCGATCCAACCACTCTGTCATAATTAATAAAATCCTATCTACTTCTATTTTCTGAGAAATTATTAAAATTAAAACAGGTCTTCATCATACTAGGTCTCCCCAAAAGAAACCATGGGTTACTTATAAATAGAAATTATCCTTTTGAAAAAAGAAAGAAAAAAGTATTTTATAAAAAATTCAGGAAAGTGTCCTATATTTTTTGCCAGATATACAATCTTCTTTGGACTCTGAACTAGAGATTTGCCTATGACATAAATTTCTCAATATGTATCATTAAAGTCTAGGGATTTTTTAAGAACTGAAGAAGTAGGATGTTTTCTGGAAAAGAAAGCATCTGGTCATAGCTATGCATAGCTATTAATAAAAGTTCCATCTCAATTTTTTGGTTTACAGCATAGTTATTCTTTAAAAAAAAAATAAAATTCTTCAAGCTCATGCTAAGAAAAGTTTTTAGACATCAAATATTTTCATAAATCAATTATCATGAGTTCATTCAGATTGCTCTAAAACCTTCACTAGCCACTTGGAATTTGCATGTAGGTTGAATTCATGATATTCTGTAACCTTGAATTTTTGAATATTTACCCATCTCCTTAGAGGATATTTAGAGTTTCCAAACATCCAGAAATCCTGGGCATGCAAAGGTCAGCGCCACTGAGCCTATGGAAAGAATCTGATGCACATGCACTGTAAAGAGCTTCCTGTGAAGATACCCTATATATTTCCAGTAAATAAGATACAGATATTTATTCGTTAGGGTTATTGTTTATATGCAACCATTCTAAGTAACATATATACAGGAGATGTACAAACCCTGAAACACATTGAGTTTGCTATCCATGAGTTATATGGGATATTTTATCTGAGAACTGGCAGAAATATATTCTTCATGAACAGAGCTTAAAAAGTGATTTTGAAGGACGTGAAGATGTGTTATTTTGTTTAAAACATTAAAATGCCCCAATCTTTTGACAGCAAAATTTAAAAAAAAAAAAGTCTTCCCCCCTCCCACTTAAAAAATCTCCAAAACTGTGCAGGCTCTTACAAATAAAAACCAAAGCACAGTTCATATTAAGTGAAAGAACATTCAGAAGAAAATCCACATCTTCCAAATACTGCAGGTTGCAAACATAAATATTTTATTATTATGGGTTCTACCATGTATCTTGTTTACATTTTTACAGTCATTCTTCCTAAACGTATATTTTTCTGAATTTTACAAGTGAATCACTGATGTATTGCAACGTTTCTTCATACATTTATGGATGAAATCAAGTTACTCTTTTTTTTTTTTTTTTTTTTTTAGAATGAGTAGTTTTAACAAAGTAGAGGCATAAAAATAGTTTTTGTTCATTGGAATAAGCACTTTTTATTGTATTACTTTAATGTGTGTGGCAAAAAAATAAATTAAAAACATAGGATTTTACTCCTTGATTATGATGGCTCAGGGGAGTAAGTAAAACTTGATTTGCTTGCAATTCAATATGTTTAAGCTGAAAAAATATGTAATTAAAAATGTATGCATATAAAGTTTTTTAGATTTGCTTTATGTCTCTAGGAACTTATCTACAATGCAAACCAGTCCTTTACATATTTTGCCCCATTTATATCCCTGTTACTCATAGGTATTTGGGATATCTATGATGAACACCGTGGGGAAAGAATCTGAATAAAAGTCTGTGTTCTCTGAAGCAAATCTCTGGCGTAGAAGGACCATTTCTCAGCAAGTTAATGCTACAGATATACTCTATTAGTTCCCTTACCCCTTTGGGCAAAGTCATACTGAATATTGGCACCAACAGGGAAAATACCAGGAACATCTGTTTGGATCTTAAGACAGTTGTTGCTGGAGCTAGCAAGAAAACAGTTTTAGTTTGTCTCAACACAGAAAACTATTTGTAACAATAAAGGCTAGAAATTACGTCTGCAATGCATTATTTTTTTTACCCCGTTTATACCATTGGATTTGAAATCTACGAGGTTTAAAATTTTTTTTTAGAAAAAAACTTTCGTGTTCATCACGTGCATCACCACTTCCTCTATATTATTTTAAATTGCCTGTAATTTATATTCCTTTTTGTCTTTATAAGTTTACTTTTTTTTACATATTACTTTTTCCCCATCAAAGTCAACTTCCAGTTTCTCATGATTTAAATATTTCTTTAAAATGCTCTTTCACTAAGAAATCCATTATTCTTCTTCTATTATCATAAACAGTGTTGTTATTCAGTAAGTAAAAGCATAAAGACATGAAAATCAAGTTTATTTTTCACATGTAGCTCAATAATTTACATTCACAGAAGCTTTCTGTAAAGCCTCACTTATATCAGGGAAGTACAGAAGATCTAATTTAAAAGGCATCTAGCTATTTTCCATCAGACTGCATGTAAAACCAAATGGAACAAAGAGGTACCAACTGGTACCAAATCTATTTCCTGACTTATATGACTGATGAAAGAAATACACTTTTTCTCTTACTGAGAGATTATGAGATGTGTTCTCCATGTTTTTCAGCTAGTAATAAGACACGACTGCATATACTTTTTCACAAAAATACTTGATAGAAGCTGTCGTATGTGAGGAAAGAAAAAAACAAAACAGTATTAGCCACACTTAAAGTATTGTATACAACTTTTTTCAGAGATTGAACTGAAGTCCATTTCATCTTAGTGTTTGTCTTTTGAAGGTTTTCTTTGGATGCAGCATCTTCAAAGGCACATTTGAGAGCCACAATAATCAAACAATATTTTTTGCGTCATTACGTAGCTGATATTCAGAATACGTAGCTTTCACAGAATAAAAAAATATCATTGTATCACCACGAAACAATGTAGAAAATGGTAAGGAACTAGACATTTACTTTTTAATCTGTTTAACCTATTTTTATGGGTAAAAGTCAGTAAGGAAATCAAGAACTACCAAATGAGGGCATTAACCTCATCTTCTAGTAATTTAGTATTCATAAGTTTAGTTCAAGCTATTTATGTACCAAGTGAAAAGTTGAAAATACTCAACATTTCTACTATTTAGGAATGAGAATAGTTTACTTTTTATGAATTCTCCTGAAGTCTTTGCAGGTAGGAGAATTGTTTATCTTTTTCTCATCGAATCATAGTACCATAGAAGAGTTTGGGCTGGAAAAGACCTTTAATGGTCACCGAGTACAATCTCCACCTGCAAAGAGCTGAGGTTCTTCAAAGTCCTGTCCAATCTGACCTTGAAAATTTCCAGGGATGGAGCATCCATCACCTTTCTGGGCAACCTGTTCCAGTGTTTCACCATCCTCATTGTAAAAAACTTCCTTATATCTAGTCCAAATCAATCCTCCTTCAATTTAATACTATTTTGCCTTGTCCTGTCACAATAGACCCCTGCTTGAATGTCTGTCCCCATCTTTCTTGTAGATACACTGAAGAACTGAAAGGTCACAATAAAATCCCTTCAGAACCTTCTCTTATCCAGCCTGAACAACCCCAGTTCCTTTAGCCTTTTCTCACAGGTGTTCAAACTTTGAATCATATTCGTGGCTCTCCTCTGGACACACTCCAACAGATCCTTCTCATGCTAGGACCTCAGAGCTGGATGCAGTACTTCAGGAACTTACATGAGAGCAGAGCAGAGGGGCAGAATCAACTCCCTCAGTATGCTGCCAGTACTATTGAGGCAGCTCAGGATATGGTTGGGTTTCTGGGCTGTGCTGGTTGGTGCTGATCTTTCATCCATCAGTACCATGAACTCCTTCTTGACAGGGCTTCTTTCAAACCCTTCATGTCCCAGCCTGTATTGATACTGCAGGTTGCACTGACCCTAGTGCAGCACCTCTAACCTGGCTTTGTTGAACCTCAGAAAGTTCCCAAGAGCCCAGAAAAAAATTAAATTTGTCTTGTAATAATATTTTCTTTCATAAAAACACACATATTCCATTTATGGAAATAAAGTAGGCATTCAATGAAAATATACAATCTATTAGAATATTGCCATTGCATTCTAAAGGAGTTTACTATTGAAAAAAAGACATAGTTTTAGACAAAACCTCATTCATTTAAATTTGTTTAGTTGCAATAAGTGCTCAACCTTTGAAATATTGCATAGAGGAAAATTTAAAATTCTGATTTTGAAACATCTTGAATGAAAATGGCACAGACATATTCTAAAGCAAATAGATACCAAGGCAAAACTAGTATGAAAAATATTATCAAATAGAGTCATATACTTGTATGAATAATATTCAACCTCGTTCCATATGTGAGTAGTTGAGAATATATGTTGGTGACCTTGGAAATGGGCTCAAATTCATTTTGAATAAATGAAGAGGGAAGTTTTTTGTGTTGAGATTCTGACCTGAATGCAACTGCTTGCTTTGTCATTAGGCAAAATAATGAAAAGTTATTATCATATATGTTTTGTTATTTGATTATGTTCCTGAAGTCTTGTGGTCTGTGTTGCCATAAGGGGAAGGAAAAAACTTTCCAAGACATTTTTTTTGGGTAAAGTAGAGAAGAGTTCTTTTACTTATAGGGGTTTCAGGGTACAGAGTATAAAGGAGTATAAAAAGAGTATATAAAGTATAAAAAGAGTATAAAAGAGTACAACCCATGTTGATAAGTAACAGGTATAAAAATCCAGTACAAGGATTGAACTCATAGCCTCAGGAATACCATGTGAGCTCTTTTTCCAAGCACCATTGCTTCAGACAAGAACAGAGTAATTTAACTCGAGAGATGTCCCTCTCATTCCAGCTGTTGGGGAAGAAAAACAATTATTAACAGATGGAAATCTGAAGGGATTGTCCAGCAAGCCCTGGGCAGCAGATACTGAAAGAGTTTCCTGCCTTCGATAAGACAGGAGCCTGCCACGAGAGATTACTTCGAAGACCAGGACTGTTTCCACCTATCTGTGTGTATTAGTCCTGTCTTCCCTAGCAAGATTTGGAAGGACTTTTACAAGATGTTGCAAATCATGCAGAGACCCTTTGTTCCCCCCAGGTGGTCCTGATATGGAGAAATGCTTCCTGGATGATGAAATATAGTGACTGGATTTCCTAAGTCCTAGTTAGCATAGCTTGTCCCCCTCATTAACATGTCCTACCTCCTTATTAACATACCCTGCACCTCGGTTCTATATATTGTAATGCGAGTGATCAGTAAATGTCTCAGTTTCTACCCCCAAACTGGGAATGTCTAGATGATTGACCGACCAACATCCAGCCATACCTAGCCAACCCCTGAGCCACTCTACTGTGTCTTTACTGAAGCAACAAGGGGCAACAACTTTCACCCACAGGTTGGGAAACTGACTCTTGCAACATCTGGGGCCAAGCCAGCTCACCTCTCAGCCCACCCCAAACAAGGGAGAAGCTCCCTTTTGCAGCTTCCCTGCAGTGTTCAGCTACCCCCAGCAGCTCATGCTTGTACCCAGTTCCCATTACTGGTCTCGTCTTCCTTCAAGCAGGACTGGAGATTCTCCAGGTCCAGCCCAGGAAAGCAAGGGGGGAAAACATCTCCCCTTGCCCCCCAACCCCCCACACATTAGGAGAGCAAAGGAAGAGGAAACCCCCCTTTGCAAGCAGACACAATGTTAAGCTCTTTATTTTTGATCTTCTGAGCTCTCCCCGCCACCTGCCCCCCAATTTGGGGTGGGGGGCCCTGGGTGCCACACCAGGCTGGGAGGCAGAGAGTAAGGCAGGCACACAGAGAGAGTGTGTGCGTGTGAGAGTGTCAACAGGGTGAAAGAGCTGGAAAGGGTCCCTGCCTACATGGCAGGATACTAGTTTTGTAACACTACTCAATTATCATATCTAAAGGTTGCTTCCAATCTAAGAAATGTCCATACCCAGAATTTCTCTTGGTCCGCCCCATGGCACGCCTCTTCTAGAGTTGAAGTGGTGGTCTTAAGACCCCTTACTTCATCCTTTATCATCATCTTCAGGCCACTTTCCCTTATTGGAGCTTCTCCAAGGTGGATTTCTTTTGTATTGTTTGTTTACTTTCTCTATTATCCTTTTTTTTTTTTTTTTTGTGATGCTTCACTCAGTTACTTGAAAACTAAAATAAAGAAATTAATTAAAAGTCTGAAATGGCAAGAAAGCTGTTGTTACCAATCAATCTTTTCGTCACAACTTCTATTAAAAAACATACACTTTTTTAGATGAAAAATAGAATAACTCTGACCATGTTCAGTTTCTTCTTGTCCTGGACAGAATGAAATTCTGCCACAAGCACAATAAGTTTTCAAAGCTTCAAGTTTCTCAACTGCTTCACCAGAATCACAGTTCCATGCGACTGCTGTGTCCCTCCTCTTCTTTGGCTGTATTTTGAGGCAGTACTGTGGTTTGAAGAACAGTGTGAAGGACTTGCTACTTAAATTTCTGATGTGAATAACAATAAGGGTTTTTCTCCATCCTGGACATTAATTCCACTCCTTATTTGAAGGTTTGTTCTGCAGACAGCTGCCTAGAGGGTCCAAGGTTTCACTGTTCTCTTCAGTGATTCATCAGTTACTTTTGAAAGTTTTGTGGGAGATCTGAACAAACATTTGTTAATTTGTGATTGGAGCTACAACACAGAGATAAATGCAACTTTTTAAAAATGATTGCTTAGTTAACTTCCTCATAGGTGAATAAACCAGTTAATTAGGTTACTTGTTTCAGATCAATAATATAGCAAGGAAATATAAAAAAAAAAAATATTCAAAGGTAGGCAATTTATCTATACATACGTTTGAAAACAAATTCTTGTGTCATATAGAAAGTTTGCTTCCAAATAGCCTCAGCCTTCTACTATATTTATGATAAATGGTATTTTATCTCTAATACTTTAAAAAACATCGAACAGTAATGTAGCTCCTTTTTTTTCCATTCTTATTTAAATACAAATGGTATGTCAATGGCGGCAAAAGGATTCCAATTAATTTTTCAAAGACTCTTTGTAAATAATTAGAATTGTGTCACTTATATTCAATTCTAATCCTTCATGTAAGAAATTAAACGAAACGTAATACATACCTTTTCAAAGTCTTTGTTTTGTTCTACATCTTGAGCCCTTAACAAGTGTTCAGAATATACAGTCAAAATGTATTCTGTTGGGCAAGAGAGAAGAAACACCAATCACATACACATATATGATGTACATATATGATATTTAGCTCATACTTCTCCATGTTCATGCACAAAATATTTATGTGTCCTGCACACAGGTCAGAGCAATTTGAAGCACAAATACTGTGTGGGCAGATAATAGGCTGAAAGTAGCCTTGAGGAGAAAGACTTGGGTGTACTGGTAAACAAAAAGCTCAACATGAGCCAAAAATGTGCACTTGTAGCCCAGAAAGCCAACTACATCCTGGGCTACATCAAAAGAACTGTGACCAGTAGGTCAAAGTGATTCTCTCCCTGTACTCTGTCCTCATAGACCCACCTGGGGTACTGCATCCAGGTCTGAAGTACAATACAAGAAGGACACAGACTTGTTAGAGCAAGTCCAGAGTAGGGCCACAAAGAGCATGAGAGGGCTGGAGAAGTTTTATGAAGACAAGTTGAGAAAGCTGGCGTTGTTCAGCCTAGAGGAAAATAGTCTCCAGAAAAACCTCACAGTAGTCTCCTACTACCTAAAGGGGGCTTTGAGCAACCTGGTCTAGTAGAAGGAGTCCCTGCCCATGGCAGGGAATTTGGAACAAGATATTTAAGGTACCTTCCAACATAAACCTTTCTACGATTTTGTGAATCTATGAAACACAAAGAAATATGAACGAAACACATTTTGAGTCACAATTCTGGACAATACTACAAGTTAGATGAGTGTCCATGATGCAATCTTCTTTAGTCTATGTTTTCCAGTGTGAAGACAGTAGTAGGATAAATGCACTAAATGATGCATTTTTACCATCCTTCATACCAATGAAAACCACATTATTCAGTAACATTCTAAAATATCAGTCATTGAGATCAAGAAGCCTACTATGCTTTAGGTGACTGAAAATTTCTTTCATCCACTAACAAATCAGCTTGATTTATCTGTAAATTTTCCTTTACATTCTGTCAGCCTTAGTTGAGTCCTACATTCTATAATCATCAATTCTGCATTGCTGGTCCACTGATGTTTCACATCAGACTCAACTCTTCATACGGATTTCCATGATATGGATGTCCCTGCCTTGTGGAACAGAAATTTTAATTCCTAAAATAGGGTTTCTATTGAGCATAAAGTGTATTTCTGAAACAGAAGCTAGCAACTCATGTATACTAGACTTTGAGATTGTTCAGGGCTGGCTTTTCTATTCTCTTGCAGAGAGGGTGAAACTCAGATCTTCCAATACTTTAATTGGACTGTCTTAGAAACTTCTTGTTTGTTTGTTTGCTTGTTTGTTTCACTTCTCCAATGTTCCATAAAGAGTAAGTGAATACACAAGGGAAAACCTCAATCAGAGAACAACAGGATTCCTGAATACATGGCAACAAAGGGGAAAAAACCTACTTGAAATATAAGTTAAGGGATTAATAATTCTGAATGACTTTTTATGATTAAATGCCTTTATACTATTGTCAGAACACTCTGATTTAGAATGCAAGATTCCTATTGATGCCGTTTGAAAGAAAAAATCTCCCACTGACAAACTCTTGCAAATAATAAGTACATTACAGTCAGGATTCATGTGAGTTTGGCTACAGAATGGGGGAAAAATGCACCAAGGTTTGGGATAACATGAATTTAATTATTTAACTGGAGAAAAAAAATAAGCTGAGGGACTGACTGAATATCTTTATAGAAGCAAAAGTGTTCTATAAAACATGATTTTTTATTTATTTTTTCTATTTTTTTTTTAAATAATGGAGGATTGTATTGCTCAACTCCTCACATAGGAAAACAGAATTCAAGTTATAAGTTTAGAGAGTTTTAAAAAGCGTACAGTAAAAGAAGTTTGTTACAGAAGAAAAAGGTTTTTCTCATATTAATTTTTTCCCTCTACAGGACATTCACATTGCTTACACAGACTAATCTGCAGCATCTGTAATTTGGTGACTGATCCTAAGCTTCCTGATTTCTATTTTTCTGTTTCAATTTCTGAATAATTTGGGCAACTCTATGTCCATATGCATTGCAGCATAGACTGCAACATCACTTTCTACAGAGACTGAGATCAGGCTGTTGCTTAGGGACTGAGACACACATTTTTTACTACAATTTGTGAGACCTAATCTTCGTGTTCTGTTAGAAATATTTATTCCACAAAAGAATAAAATTGTTGTGAGAAAAGCTTCCTGCAGTACATTCTATGTGAAATCTTAAATTACATGGTAGTAAAAGAAGCCATAAGAGGAGGACTTTACATTTCAATCCTTTATATCCTAATATATGTGTGAGAAACCAAACAACAGAACAGAAAATATGCAAAACTATAGGCATACAAAAAATGTACCAACTTTGTAAATCTAACCCTTTTGAATCTTTAAATGTAAAAGATATGCTGTTCTTCAAGATGGTAAGGAAAAATAAAATAACATAGGTAATAAAATGAATAATAAATAATAAGATAAATCATGTCAATAATAAGCTCTACAGTAATTCTCTGAATATAAATAAGTTATAAGGCAAAAATAGTAACAAAGTGGCTTAGTGTGCAGGTACTAGCTATGTATACCACTGTATCTGTATATTTGTTTCTTTACTTCTGTCAGGATTGTTAGCCTTTAAATCTCAAAATATATTTTAGAATAATCACAGTACTGCCCATTGTGTTATGATTTGTGTTAAATTCAACACTCACAGGAGGTTACAAATTTGAGTTTACTTGTCAATTATGACTTTTCAATGGATTAAGTATGGAGTTTGCAGCATAAGTATAAGCATCAGATAAATACTGAGATGTTTAGTTCGGCCTGAAATGGTGACAGAGTAAAATCACTGTCAAAGCTTCTGCTCTTCAAACCCATGCATTTCAGAAGAAAAATATGAACTTTTAGATGACTCTCTTAGGTATATACATGTGCAAAAATTAATGTGCAAATACATTCAAAAATTCATTTTACATGTGCAAATTTTTTCCTTGGAGGCCGATGCATGAACTTAGCCCTGGACTGCTGTGCCAGTTTTGGTTGTCGTGACCCTAAAGGGAGTAGCCCAGATTATTACACATCATTTGTCTCAGTGGAAAACATAAATGAATCTCTTAAATCCCATTCAAGAATTAAAAAAAAAAAAAAAAAAAAAAAAAAAATCATACGGAATATTTTCCATATAATGTATAAAGAGTGCTAAATAACTCCATCATACTCAAAGTCAATTGTTGGATATTATGTACATGTCAATAAAAGTCAGTCTGCATCTGGTACCACACTCCTATGTAAAAGTATGGTTTTGAAGTCAAGATAAAAGGAAATTCATTTTGAAGTCAAGATAAAAGGAAATTCATAGCACTACAACATTTAACATTTTTCCTTCTTAAGAAATCTTGTAGTCTGCAAAGTCAATATTATCTGCGGTAACAAAAGCAAGATCTTTGAAAGCATTTATATTTATAGAGATAACATTTAGTGTCGTCTCAGTTTCACTGTTGGTTTGTTTTCTCAGTTTTAAAAGCAATTCGATAAGAATATTCAGTATTCTACAGCATTTTCCCTACCTCAGTTTAATTGCATTAAAATGAGTGCAGGATCTCAACTGTGGAATAGGAGCTGTGAATATTGAGTTTTATTATGCTAGAAATCTTAATTTAAGCTCAGTTTCATTGTTGGTTTACCTTATCAAAATGTTCTCCAGCAAGCTGAGCTGACGAGATAATGCAAAATGGAATATTAGTTATCACCCAGCAAGTACATAAACACAGAACAAAAGTAAATAACTGTCATCCCAAAATTAACATACTCTTCCCTAAAGAACTGCTGTTCCAAAACATCTAATTAATCCAATAAAGGTATGACTGGGTATATTCAATAGAGGAGAATGCTTGGTTATTTTGTCCTCTTATGAAGAAAGATGTGGAGGGGAAGCAATTGCAGTGGTAGAACATCTTAAAATTCCAAAAATTCATGTTTTGAAATTACTAGAATTGTAGTTCTTTTATATTTAATAAATGAAATGTAAATATATTAATTTTCTACTATTGAGTTTCTACGCAGTGTGTTTTCTCTCAGCATCTCAGTATGATACATACAACTGTTATGATATGTACATACATACAAGACAACTGTTAAACTGATAATGCTATGTCATTCATTTAAATCTCTGCATAATTTTTTCATCTTTGCTTTATTTTCCTTGAGTTGCCCAAGGAGTCATTCAAGTGACTGCTTATTTAGCCGGGGCACAGTATAATTTCCTATGCAAAATAGTTATCATGCAGAGTCCATTCTTTCTGACTTTTCTGGAAGTGGGTCTGAGGGCTTCAAGGTTCTTGTATGGCCTTCATCCACCCCTACAGTTTACATCTCCAAACTCTAAATGTTTGTACTGAAGTAAACTGAGAACTTATCAACAATAATTTTTTTTTTCATGTTGTATTAATCCAAAATTGTTTTCTAATAAGACATTTTCTGGTCACAATAAATCCTGATTTTTAATTATTTGTCAGTTTAATCTCAATACCCATACTATGTCAGTGGAAATATATGCAGTTGTGTATTTACTGTACCTATTATAAATAACCTTTATAATACATCTTCTATTATAAATTTGTCATATGTATCTTTCAAATCGGATAGCCATGACACAAAAGACATCCGTTTTGGAATCCAAATTTGAAAATAGGAAATGGTGACAAGCAATTACCATAAGATTCACAGTTGTTCCAAAAGAAGACTGCTAATGCTGTACAGGACTGATTATTTTTGAAGTTATATTATTGTCTTGAAAAATACAGTTTTGAAAAGGTGATATTTTGACTTTTCATCCAATGAAAGCAAATACTGAAGCTTTATATGTAAATCAGAACAGAAACATATGTGTTGTACTTCTTATCAAGTTTCTGAATTTCTACATCTGGAAAGAGCGATCTTGGTCTGAGAATAAATGTGTAAAAATTGTAGTTTATGTTTATATAAATTGAACAGTACTTGTTTCTCTAAATATCTGGTACCCAGTGGTTAAGAACATTAGGTAGCTAATTCACTTAAATTTATTACTCAGATGAGATAATATGAATAGCATCCTACCTTTACAAAAGAATTAGTAAAGTAATTCATTTTAACAAGGTAGAAGAATTGAGAAACAGAAGGACTTTATGGTAAGTAGGAAACAGCATCTGCTGCTACAGTGTATATACTCTTGCTTTGCATTAACTTCCTCTTTACACTAAATGAAATAAAACCTTTGCATCTTTGTGAATACAACTATGCAAGTATCTTTTATTTTAAAATAAAACCATAAAACCTAAAAATAGTATAGTATGAGGGGTTTATTGTAAATTAGTTCTTCCCTCACTGTTTGTGAAGAATGTGTTACTTAAAGGTAAAATTCTTCTAATGAATGGTAGTGCAGACAGAAGGGAAAGGTCAACTAGAATGGAGGGAAATTACTGTTGATAGGAGGAAATAAGGGACTGCAATGAAACGTTCTAGAACTTTTACAGTGATCTGATTTGTTTTTTTCTGCAAACTTGAAAAAAATTCTTTGACTTTTTTTTAGTTTTTTTTTAATTTACTCAGTGTGTTAACTCCTGTTCTTTCTCACTATGCTCAGCTTGTACTCTGATTGCAGATTGTCATTGAAATATGGAAGGTACCAGGTACTAAAATGATTCAGCTACTTAGGTTTCTTCATGTAAAAGTACACAGTCATGCTTAACCTATAAAGAATATTAATTGGAATATAAACAACACCAATTATAGGTATGCCTAAATGTGCATTTATATATAAAAATGGCCCCCTAAAATTGCTATAACTTCCTACAGCATGTTTAGATGATTCCTTTTCTCTGTTAATTTTTTTTCAATGAGGTGACACACACAGGTTCACTGTGGGGAATCTTTAAAATATCTTTCAAGTATTATATGAGTCAGAGGTTCTTATTTTCTGCTTCATAGTGTGTGGTAAGAACTACAATAACAATAATCTGGTGGTAATTACTGTCTCTAAATTACTTCAGTTGAGCTTTCTCTGCAACTTTACACAGTAATTTCTCAAAAGGCAGTGAACAGAATCTGTTTCAAAGGGGAAAAAACCAGCTTTTGAGAAATTGATTTTTTTTTGTTTCTCTCAAATCAAATAGATAGGCTAGATATGTGAACAAGTTAAGTATTTTCTGTCTGTGACATTCAATTATTTTGTGTGTACCAAAAAAAAACAAAACAAAAAAGTGCCCTCAAAACTGTATAAGTCCTGTGATGTTCAGTTTGCTTGGGTAATGATCTTGTTTTATCAGTTCACAGTTGTGACAAATTCATTTGCAAAGCTTTAAATGTAAATGCTAACAAAGCTGTTTACACATCTATTTGAATTTTCAGATAAGTACTAACATATAAACAACTAGGAAGAAATATCTCTGGTAGAGCAAGAATATATAGAACATACACAAATTAGAGATGTGTCTAAGTAGTGATAAGAAGCTGATACTTCCATAATCAATGAGTTTTAGCTAGCAGTCCATTCCTTCTCTGGCTAAGCAAAAAGCTTTTGAGAAATAGTGAAGAAACCATTTGTACTTTTCAGCCCATAAAATAAGTTCATCTTTAGGAACAGTGCACTTGCCTTGGCAATAGATTTCAAACCTTTGAGACAGGTAGACTATAGTTTTTAATGCAGGGATTTCAGTCTACGTAGAGCTATGGAAGTCCCTCCATACAGAAAAAAGTACAGTAATTTGTTGCCACTAGAGCTTTTGATAAGGATGAAGATTCACCACAACTGCCTCAAAGCCCGTTTCCACCCCTGCTGGCAGTAAGATCCTAGCAATGGCCTGACACTTCACTGCTTCACATTTTTCTGTGAAGAAGTCTGACTGTAATAATCCCAAAACAAGGAAGAAACAGTAAAGCATACTGCTGAAGTTTTCTCTGCATAGTAGCTGGTATGTTAATAGTACAAAAACCTTATTCAACTGCTTCCCCTGTATTCCACTAATCTGTATGTATTAAAGAAAAGTATTCTGTTCAGTTTCTATTACAAAACAAACAGCATTGCTGAGGCCCACCCCAATACTGCCTACACCTGGAGAATATATTATCCTTCCTTTCAGTAATCTTTTTGTCTGGAGTTAAGTGTCCCTTTGTCAAAAATGACACACAATAAAAGCATAGGAACACCCTGATTTGCCATAGACATACCTCCCTGACAGAGTTTACAATTGTAGACATATGGCATCAGCTTGGAGGATACTGATATGTTTACTCATGGACAAACTTGTTGTCCTTAAGATGTCCTTAAGATAATAAGCTGAAAAGAGCTATTTCAAGAATCTATAAAGCAAGGTCATCAGTTATCCTCTTCACATGCACCTATGACTAAGTACAATTTAGTGTTCTTATAACTCAACTAAAAATATTGAAAAGTTCAGAATTATTTTTGGTAGGTTTTTTTTTTTTTTTTTTTTTTTACATTTTTGATGTCAAACAATTATAAAATTCTAAATACTGATGTTTTCTGAGGAAAAAAACCCCAAACATCTTCAGTAACTTTGGTAAAAACATTTACTAAAAGAGTACTAAAATCTACTAAAAGAAAAAAATTAATGAGAAATCAGGTATCTGCAAGTATCAGAGCTGTAAATAAAATTTTAAAAGAGTAAGTAAAAATCTTTACTGATGCACCAATCATTATACTATCTATTTACATTCTCTCTTTCCACCACCTATTCAAATGAGAATATTTCCTTCTATAATGTAAAGATTGTTTCCATACAGTCTTTCTGTAAACAAATTCACACAGAAGAAGAAAATTAGGAATTAGAAGGCCATACACAGTTGAAGAGCTATGATCTCACTGGGATAGTGGAATAAGTGCCCTGACCCAGATGCTCTAATGAATGGTTCCAGGCTTCTTAGGAAGACAGCTTGGGAAATGAGGAGATGGGGCTGTCTTGACATAGCTCAATGATATGAATGAACAGACCGGGAAGATGTTCTACATGGCATAACTGCAAACAAGGAAAAACTCAGTGGGGGGTATGAGTGTGATATGACAAATTTTGAAATCTCTAGAGAAGTTATCAAGACAAATAGGAGAGTCACAAACACTAGGCTTCAAGGGAAGGAAATTTGGCCTTCTTCAAGAATCTCCTTGGCAGAATCCCTTGAGAGACTTTCCTGAAGGAGAAAGGGTTCAAGCAGAACTAATTGATCTTTAAAGGCAATTTACATGAAACACAAGAACAGTCTTTTCCAATGTGAGTTTAATATGAAGCAGAAGGCTGGCATGGAGAAACAGATAAGTACACAGAAAAAGGAAGTATACAGGAAAGGGAAGTAGAATGAGGTACACTGAAGGACTATACAGACAACACCTGGGAATGCATAAAAGCAGAATACCTAGTGATGAAAGGACATAGAAAAGACAAAGATACTTAGCAGTGTTTACTTGTTTTTTGTCGGTTACCCCCCCCTCCCCAATATTACCTACAATCAAGGATAATATTGCTAATGAATGTTTAAAGCAGCAGGACAAATTACGAACCATGAAGACAGGTGGGATGTTCCCAATGGTGCTAGGAAAGGTGATCAACATATTTGGACATTACAAGGCTGCTTTTTTGTGATCTTTTTTAAGCCTTAGGAAAAAAGGCGTTCCTGAGCACTGGAAAGACTTGTCTTCAAGACTGTGAAGTAAGAGGATCTGGACAGCTAAACAGAAACCAGTTTAACCTCAGATCTGACTTGACAAAACAGGAATTTGATTGGTCAGAGTGGATTATCCAAAGAAAAATCATGCTTGACCAACAAATTTGCCTTCTGCAATGAAAAAACTAGCTCAGTCAGACAAAAAGAGTATGAACATTAGATGCTTTTTACAGTTCTCTGCTCCTCAGTAGTAGGAAAACAAGGCACACTACGAAAAGCTAAAAAAAACCAAAAAACAAAAAAATAAACAAACTGTATTTGTTTATCAGGATAAAGAAGGATCCTGCTGCTGTGAAAGGAGGCTGTAATGATGATGTAACCTGGTGCTACCTAATGGTGCACAGCAATCGAACAAGAAGCAACAGGCACAACTTGGAACAGCAGAAATCCTGTCTCAATATCAGGAGAGAAAAAAGTGGCCATGATGGAAGTCAAACAGGTTCTGCAGAGACATCATGGATTCTCTATTCTTAGAGATTTTCAAAACTGAAGTGGACAAGATGCTGAGCAGCCTATTTTCAGTGGACATACTTTACCAGAAAGTTGGGCCAAGTGACTTGCAGAACTCTTCCAATCTTTGCAATTCAATGATTAAAGTTTATAAAATAAAACCAGATTACTTACTCCAATATGTTTCATAATATACACTGCTAAAATACCAGGACAAAAATACTCTTCTGCACAAAATTATGAAAACAGAGGAAATACAAATACTAGTAAAAAATTATAGCTGTCTATAAAAATATGAATAAGAAAAAGAAATGGCAAAGTTACTATTCTATACCAAGAGTAAGAAGTTCCTCTACTTTCTTTAATGGTGGGGTTTTTTTATTTTATTTTTCTTCAAAATGGTACTTTTCCCCATTTTTTTATTTTAATTATTAATATCTTTCCAGGGAAAGTATTAAATTTTTTAAACCTTACAAGTACTAGACCTTTGGGAAGCCTAGAGCAGAATGTAAGCCAGACATCTGCATGTATCAACTTCACTCTACAGAAAAGTAAACAAGCCATAAAACAAGGAAATTAATATGTATATCTTCCTTATTTAAGTTACTCTTTTATGAGCATTAGAAGACCTCAAAAACTCTTTATTGTGATGCCTGAAATCCTGGAAAATAAACACTCTAGAGACAAGGTTAATGGAGGAAAAGATAGACAATACCTTTATTGGGAGTTCAAAAGGTCTGGG
>JAWWEW010000001.1:62067901-62097771 GCA_035583185.1 Anabacerthia variegaticeps
CCCCTCCCCTCCCCTCCCCTCCCCTCCCCTCTTATGAATAATCAGTGAATAATTTTATTTATATTTAACAGCACAGGATGATCAGCTATATCTTTTCATGTTTATAATTTCCAGTTCAAAAACTGTCATGCAGTTTTTCCCTGAGTGTATTCAAAACCACATTTTAGTACACTTTGCAGCCTGTGTGCTGAAGCTTATCAACACAGTTGTTATATACTTTCACAGTTAGGTTACTGCTATATCTTATCTAGAGTCTATTTTCTACTAATATTGCTACCTTTGACTTAAGTTCTTCTGTGACTTGAATTTACCTTACAGAACACAATTTCAGTATTGTTTTAAAGATGTGAAGAATATTTAACTGTTTTTATTTTTCACAGATACAAGGTAGTTTACAACTAAGCATGATTTTTATGTACAGTAGCTGCCTTTTTTTTTCCCTCCAAGTATCCCAAGACATGAAAGCAGACCTTAAAAGATAAAAGTGAATTTAGAAATATAATGAAAGTGTTTTTAATATCTTAGCTTTTGCCATAAGCTTTGCTATATAACCATGCAAATGGACTGCTTCTACATGTGACAACTGTATTGTGCATTTTTCCCTCTTGTATAATGTGCTTTCTACTACTTCAAAGAATCCTAAAATAATTGGACTTGTGTTATATGTAGGAAACCAGGGTGAAATTAATTGAAATTGATGTTAATTGTATTATTTTCTTAATTGCTGCAAATGTGGGTCAACACTGCCATGGACTTCATATAGATTTTAATAGAACTGTGAATTATAAGATATTTTTGGATTTGCTTCAAGCACTAAGTTCTTAAAAAAATTTAATGATTGAATCTCATATGTAATGCCATCCTAGTGAAAGCAGATTTTGAGTAGCACTTTATGGCTAGATATTTACTTTGGAAGTGTAAAAGACATGCATGGTTTGTTGTTTTAATGAAGGAACTTAAAATATGTTTTCTATCAGATTTACCTAGCTTCAGATGGATAATCTTTTTATAGATAAAGAAACAGAGGGTCAGTTCAGTTGCCAGCATAAAGATGTCTAGTGACATTTCCTTAGGGTGCTGTGTATGGTACCCAGTTGCTGGTGATCAGATGTCACCCTAAAGACCTGTGTCACACCTCTCAGCTCTATGTGGAAGCTTCCATTGCCTTAGGGCATTTGAAATGGTATTATCCATCTGTGTCTAATGGAGATGAAAAGTTGTAAAGGAGATTTCAATTACTCCAAGTAATGCGGGTAAATGTTCATGCAAGATACAAACAATAAATTAGATGTCATAAATAAACTGCTTCTTGGAAAATTAATCAGAGTATCACAAGAAGAGAATACTTTTTTCCTATCTGTGCACAGGACTAAGATAAAGTGCTATTAAAAATAAATAAAAAGGTGTAATAATAACAATAGAAATGCCACAGTTTACTTGTGGGTTACTCAGATGTAAAATTCTCATAGGAGAAAAACAGTACATGTGAGACTCTCAACAGTGAAGTATAAGTCAGTAGAAACAGCTATAGAAGAATGGTGCCATTATTTTAAAGGAAAATGTGAAAGCAAGTGACTAAAAGAGTACAGAATTTGAATGCATCAGGAAGGTTTGTCAAGGATATATCTTTAAATTTTCAGAAAAAAAAAAATATTTATTCCTTTTCATATGGCTTTTTACATGAATCCAAAAGTAACTTGAAGTAGATAAAAAGAAATCACAATAGAGTGGATCTGGGAAAAGAGTATCAAAAGTTAATTATCAGAGAAAGGTGGCTATTAAAAACATATATATTTCAAAAAGGAAAAGGTGTAAGTCAAATGAAAAGAGCATGAACTCTAGAATTCTAAACATGTATCCTTAGCAATCTACGGGCTATTACCTCATTAATGCTTCATGTGTGTGCCTCAGTAATGCAGATATTAAAAGATTTAGAAAAAATATCGCATATGAACTAAAGATAATTTGTATGAGAAGGAAAACAAAACCACCTCTCAAAGATTCCACACTGCTGAAAAATGTCCAAGGTGCAAAAGTAATTTTAGAAAGGGATGTCTTATTTCAAGTTCAAAGAATCCACGTATCAAAATATGAATGCACTAATTAATAAGAAAATTATCACTTCATTTGGCTTAAGTAGAAAAAGTAGAAGAAAGCAGTAATTTTTTTTGTATTTCTAAAGGATCCCAGGCATGATGTAAGGTACAGGCTGTAACTCTAACAGAAATTTTAAAAAAGAATGCGATTTTTACAAATTCTATAGCTGTAGTTACGTTTTAGCTCTCAAAAAGGGGATGTATCTCAATTTTTTTTAGCTTATTCTAGAATATAAGAGGATGCATACGAGAAAAAGAGCAAAAACAAACTAGTGGAACTACAGGACAAGCAGCATTACTCCAGTCCCTGGGAAAGCAAGGGAGCAAACAGTTCTGAAAACCATTTCCAAACATGTCCGGAACAAGCAGGTGATTGGTACTGGTGAGATGTATCTTGCGTGCTGGGTCCAGGTCTGGGCTCTTTACTGCAAAGGAGACACACACATACTGGACCAAGTCCACAGAAGGGCCACGGAGATGAGCCCACAGCAGAGCAGGTCAGATGGGAAGGCGTGAAGCTGAAGCAGTGGTTGTGTGCAGTTCCCAGCCAGCTCAGGTGTCTTTTGATTTTAAATCGTCAGTGTGTGATGTCACATATGTATATCTAGAGCAGTGCAAATGCACCTTTAGTACTAGATACCTTAAAAAGTATTTTCAAAGTCACAAAAACCACTTAATGGATATTTTGCAATAAAGAAAATGCTCATGATCTGTATTAAAATGAAGATTTTTTTTTCCTTACATAGCTGTTATTTTTCACAGAATGCCCAGCAGAATGGATTCATATTATATGCCAATAATCTTGTCTCATTAAGAAAAAAAATAAATCTCAGATTTCCACAGAAGAATTAAGGAAAATAAATTATCATGTTAAATATTTTTGTTAAAGAAAAGCATAATGCAATGACTTAAAATTTAAAATAACCAAGAGGAATTAATGAAAAATGCTGTAACGATCTTAACTAGTAATACTAAAACAACATGCCTTAATAAGCATGCAAATCATGGGAGATCTAAGGTATTTCTACAGAGAGAACTTAGTAAAGGACCAGGCACATCAGTTGTCCCTCTAAATTCTTTCTTTGTGCTTGCATTCAGTATTTACATCTGTACAAGGGATTGTTGCTTTTCATAAGGTAGAAGTTAAGTTCTGTCTTTCTAAGATAGTCCATGTGTCTGTTTGCAATTTGAGTAATTGTAACATCTTAGGAGATTTTTTATGTTTTGTTTTCCCCTGTTACAGAATCTATAGGACATGCTCTGGCTCTGTCCCTTTGTGCGGTGCAGGTACATGCCCACATATCACACAGAATGAGTATGACTGAGGTTTCATTGACGTCTCAGTTAATGAGGTGGTTTGAGAACTGGCTGAATGGCAGACCCCAGAGGGTTGTAATCAGTGGAACAGGGTCTGGTTGGTCTGTCACTCATGGTGTCCCCCAAGGTTCACAACTGGGCCCAGTATTGTTTAACTTACTCGCCAATGGCTTGGATGAAGGTCTTCTACTGAGCCCTAGTGAGGCCTCCCATGGAGTATCATGTGCAGCTCTGGGCTGCTCAGTACAAGACAGACATGGAGCTCCTGGAGAGGGTCCAGCGGAGGGCAACAAAGTATTAAGGGACTGGAGCATCTCTTTTACAAGGAAAATTTGAGAAAGCTGGTCCTTTTCAGCCTCAAGAAGAGATGATTGAGCGGGGACCTCACCAGTATATATAAGTATCTGAAGGGAGGAGTCGGAGCCAGGCTCTTCTTGGTGGTGTCAAGCAGCAGGACAAGAGGCAATGGACAGAAACTGATGCACAGGAAGTTCCACCTGAACATGAGGAAGAAATTCTTTATTGTGTGAGTGACTGTACACTGGACCATGTTGCCCAGAGAGCTTGTGAAGTATCCCTCTTTGGTAGATATTCAAGAACCATTTGTATGCAATCCTGTGGCATTTGCTCTGGGATGACCCTGCTTGAGCAGAAGGCTGGACCAGATGACCCACTGTGGATCCTTCCAATCTTATCCACTCTGTGACTCTGTGATCTCTTCTACATGGAGAGCCTGAAAGATCTTGGCCTGTTGAGTCTTGAGAAGAGAAACCTTGTGACAATTAGTGTGTTTAAATACCCGATGGGAAGGTTTAAAGAACACAGAACCAGACTCTTCTTAGAGGTAACAGGATGAGAGACAAAGGGTTTATTAACCGGGCATTATTAAGCAGTAACTTTATCACTGGGTTTTTCATGCCTGTACTGTATGTGGAACTCACAGATTTTCAGCTATAGCATGAATGGGGCAATGGTCACTAGATCAATAGGGAATGTCTAAAATCAGGTCAGACCAAGACAAACCCTGACAAGCCCTTAGATCTATCACTGCCTTGTAACTACAAAATCTATGGTCCTTTATTATTAATGTCAAAAATCTTATTTACCAGTTGCTTACTTCACCCTGCTTCTTACTCTCTTTCCCTAAACATTCAGTCGTGCCACAGATGGAACTTAGATCTTAGGCTCTTGGCATGCTTGATCTATTGAGGTGACAAAGGTCTTGTACAAGGTAATAATCTGCTAAGGGTTCATGCAATTTATCCCTCAGGACTGCCTCCAGAAAACAGAGTTTTCTAAGCAGAAGGATCTCAAAAACTACTTACTTGAGAGACACAAAGGTCACACCAAAGCTTGGAGAAAATCAACAGAAACAGTCTGAATAACAGATTGATCTATTTTAGCAACTCTGTTGTGTGCCTGAGATTTGAAAGAGTCTGCTTTTCCCCTTGCTCTGGTTATTCCTGCTTTTTTCCCCAACCATTAAAGTCTAGAGTCTGCTACGCACTGTATCTTCATACCTAATTTATAAATTACAAACTGATAAATCTGAAGGAAGAAGGTTTGTGATCTGAATCTGGTAGATGATATTTCTCTACATCTTAACATGGGAAAGTTAAATAGAAAAGGTTAGTTCCCACTGCTGGCCTTGGCACTATGAGGTTTTTTTAGGGGTGTTTGTTCTTGGTGTTTATCATTGAAGGTTTAAAAAACAGGGGGAAAATCTCTTTTTTTTTTTTTCTTTTTCTTCTTCTCAGAACATTAATTGTCCTGAGTTTTATTTACAATATTTCAGAGACAAAATTGGTTGTAAAGAGGGGGTTCTTTAACAAAGGTCAGGATATTTGAGCATAAGCAGCCTCAAGAAAGCAAAACTAGGTTTCTCTGCAATGAAACAGGTTAAACTGGTTCTCTTGAAGATATATAAGTAATATAAAAAGTGGCATCATATTTAGATATAAAAAAAAATGCTTTAGTTTATTGTTTTCTTGACTTTGTTGTTTGTTTTTTGTTTGTTTTCGGTTTTTGTCTTGTCCTTTTTTTTCTGTCTGTTTTGTTTGATATTTCTTGCTAAGCAGTGGTTTCATATGTTTATGCACTATATCTGCTGAAGTGAATCTGGAAGATATTGCAAAACTGAGCAGAAGTCAATATAATAGTTGTGGAAAAAAAATTTTTTCTATCTGAAATAACTGTAGCCTCTAAGGGGTAAAAAAATCTTTTTTTCCTTCTCTTCTTTTTGCTCTTTAGACATCAGATAAATGGGATTTGGACACTGTAAATCTGGGAAAATGGTGGTAATTCAAGAAATTCCACAGGGAAAAAAACAGAATGATCCAAGGTTAGGTCAATACAACGTCAAATTTGTGCTAAGGAGGCGTGTTTATATTCATCTGTGTTAAAACCAAACAAACAAAACAACAAACCATAAAAAAAAACCCACAAAAAATCCCAAACCTGTTTTAAAAAAAAAGAATGCAATAATTGACATCCTGTATCTACACTAAAACAAGAAATAAATAGACCTGAATTGCAGTAAAGAAAACTCAGGATAGATTTTAGGAAAAGCTTCACTGTGATAAGAACATAACTGCAGCCTGCCTGGTCTGCTCCTTACCTAAGTTGCACAGAAGGTATGCTGTGTCTCTTCTTGTACCTTAGTGAGTTTGAGCTTGCATTGCTTTTCTTTTCTGGTTTGCACTCCAATATGCCTTTTCATTACAGATTTGCATGGTAGTCTGTTGGCTAAAGTTGATTATCCTCACTGGACCTACATTGCTCTTCTTGTTTGGGTGCTGTGGATCTGCATTTTTGTTGGAGGCATTCATTGGACAGCCTGCCTTACTGTCATGCCCAGCTTGTCTCCTTACAGGGTATTCAACCCTGACTTCTCCATTGCAGGAGGTCTTCAAAAACAAGCTAAAGATCTTCTGCAAAATTGACACAAAAGTGGCTAGGCTTTTTTGGGGTGATATAGACGACTAGCCCTAAGCATGTTTTGTCTCAAATATTCTGAGTATTATTACAGGAAAGGGGTGTTTGAAGGAGAGGGTCCCACAGACGTTGCACAGCACTCTTCTGAGCCAATCTCCTGCTCCACCTTGAGGGTCATGCTCAGTTCTCCCTTCCTTCAGACTCTGGTGGTCCCCTTAGATAGCAGCGTTCTCCATCATATCAGCTGCTCCCTACAACTGGTTATTGCCTTTGGACTTTTTAAGGTTTTCTATCTTGACTTTTTGGTCTTTAATGATATTACATAGTCAACAGAGAATATTTTCTCTTCCTTGAAGGCTATCAAATGGACCAGGCATGATTGGGTCTTGCTACTTCTTTGTCAGCTGTTTCTAATTATTTTCTTGTCTTTCTTGTAACTGGACATGGCTTACAGAAGGGTCTGGCAGACTGATGGGCCTCTAGTTCCCTGAGATTCTCTTCTTGTTCATCTTTTAAAAAAGAGTGGAGATTTGTCTTAGATACTTCTTTATTCATACTTATAATAATATAAAAGCAAATTACTGCATTTTCAGCTATGGGATAATTTCCATGCAATATCCTACTCACAAAAGCAGAAGTGATTCATAGGAACAAAAATAATTTAGCTTCTCTAAGACTCCATGTTTCACCATGTTACTTCTCATTTATAAAAACTGCAACACCTTCAAAGTTTTTTTATGCTTCTTATAATCTTCTGTAATCATAAGCAGACAGAACACTCTGTGTTCTGATAGCCATGTGACTGTTGCACTACACGTGCCTCTGTCCAATCTCTTCTTTCAGTCTTTTTTATTTCAACGTCATCAGTAAACAACCTTAAGTTTGCACACATGAGCAAGAGCATAACAACCTTCAGATTCTTCCGGAGTGCTATCATAATTCAGAAAGAACAAATTTGCCATATACAAATACAAATAAACCATAATCAGCAAAGACAGTGGTCAGAATTTATCTGACCAAAGTCATCTGAAAATTTGATCACCTGACTTAGAACAGCATTCTCACATGGTAATAGAATTTATCAATTCTTTGAGCACATCTCAAATATTATTGACCTTTGCTAGTCTAGCTTTTGCTTGGCAGCATCTGTCCAGTAGTGCACACAGAATTATTATGACTATGAATTATAACTATGAATTTCACTGATAGTACTAAATTAGTCTTTGTCTGTCAAAAAAAAAAAAAAATACAGCAGGTAAAATACACATGGATATAAAATCTGAGAAACACAAGGTAAAGAGAAATTTTCTGGCTTAAGGACTACTGTGAGCCTGACCTTATATGAGCTTTGCCTTACGAAACACATAAAGAGAGCACTTAATTCAGAAAAAATACATAAAATTAATGAAGTCCAGCACTCATTAATCCTTTTAGAAAGAAGTGGGTTTGTAAGGACTTTAAAGTTTTCTGTTTCTTTAAAATCCTTGGTTAACTTCTTAACTTCAGTATTCATTTCCATATGCAATATAAAGCCCCAGGATTTGTCTGTGGACATATCATGTGTCTGTACACCTTCCTGATTATCAAAAGTAATTGAGAGTTTTCATCACCTTGGAGCATGAACAGAATGCTCACAGAATATAAACCTCAAAAAAGTTTCAGTATTTTTTTTTGTTATAATTTTAATTTATTATTATAATTTTATTTATGTTTTTTTTTACATTTGGGTGTATTGTCTCTAGCTGAGATGAAGTTCATTTTTCCCAGAGCAAACCTCATAGTTCTGTGCTTTGTACTGGTAGCTAGAAAGGTATTTGCAGCACCCCAGTGTTTCTACCACTGCTGAGCAGCGCTGGTATCTTTGTCAGCACTGTCTCTTCAACATTTTGCTCCCATACCGGGAGGCTGGGGGTGGACAAGATCCTGGGAGGGCACATAATCAGAGCAGCTGATTCAAACTGACCAAATGGATATTCTGTATCATATGACATCTTCTCAGCAATAAAATCTTTTGGGTTTATTTTTCTTTGTTTGTGTGCTCAGGACCTTCACTTTCGGGTTAGTAATCTGCCTTTATTTTGACTCACAGGGGTTTTTTCATCTTATTTTCTTCCCCTGTCCTGCTGAGGAAGGGAGTGATAGGGCAGTTCGGTGGGTGCCTGGCATCCAGTCAAGGTCAAACAACCATACTGGGTGAAAGTAAGATGGTATTTTTTGAATATGCAGCACATAGAGTTGGGGACTGATAATCTTTCTAACAGTACTGCAGATTTTCAGGTAAGTCAGTTGTGCAAGCATCTGCCATTTTTATTAACTTTACATAAGGCATAAATTCATAAGTTTTCTGATTCAATTCTGTGTTAAAGTTTAATTTGTTCCTATCAAACTTTATATACTGGCAAGGCAGGCAAGCAAACAGAGTTAGTAGAAAGAGGTCAAATAACTGAGACTGTCCTAGAGTTAATCCTGTGCAGAAAGGATAAATTTTAAAATTAGGAGAGGTAGAGTATAGTGCTATACCTTTGAACATGGATTCAGGGCCTACAGAGTACCTTTATAAGATGATATAAGTCTGACATTTAGTTTAAAACTTTTAGGGGGAGATTACAACGTTTTTATTTTTATAACTTTTTTATCTTTTTTAGTTTTTACAACTTCAGAAGTTTACAATTTCTAAAGACTCTAAAAGGGTGAATGGTGTATACCTTGGAAATGTTTAAGGCCAGGTTGGATGTGGCTTTGAACAACTTGGTTAAGCGAAAGGTATCCCTGCCTATGACAGGGTGGTTGGAACTTGTTGATCTTAAAGGTCCCTTGCAATCCAACACATTTTATGATTCCATGATTTTTCCATTATTCATTAAACTCTAATGTGGGCTAATGTAATTATTCTCCAAAGAAATAAGAAGATATGATCATTGACAAAAAAATTTCTGATTCTAGTGATGAAAATAATACAAAACATACTGATAGTGGCATTTCAGTCTGACTTTTCAGATTCTTATAAGTGCAATATTGCAAAAGCAGCATTTTATATATGAAACCATTTACAATTTTACCACAGATATGTATCTGCCTTCATCATTCTATTTTAATTTTAATTTTAATTTTATATATAAACCTTAAAAATATGGGTATTCATTATGATCACAATAAGGATAATTATTTCATATATATGCTTTTACGCAAAATCCCGTTAATTTATGTTAAAGAAAACAAAATGAAAGATAGAGTACAAACTTTGATATAAGTATGCTTCTGGGTTAAATAATTTTAAAAACTTTTGTGTAGTAAGCCTAGTTTCAAACTTTCACTTTCTACTACAGAAAACAGCAGAAACTAAATGGTGTTGTGACACATCTTAGAAAACACTTTCTAGTACTTTACCATCAAAAAAGCTTACAGCTAATTCAGGTTAGGATTAATTTCTAAGATGCATTTAGAGCTCTAAAAGTTAACCTTCAGAATCTGAGCAAGGATCAATTTGTAATCAATGAAAGGAAAATAAACACCTACAGAAGAAATTTCAGGTTGTTATAAGACAGACAGCTGCCATAAATTAGATGTGGAGATATTTATTCCTCTTCTTCAGTCATAATGAGAGAGTAGGATAACTTAGACAGCAGTTGGTAGAGATCTAAATTTAGATGAAATTGCAGTGTGCCTTTCTACATGCCAGTAAGTTTAAAAGGTTTTTTCCATTAAACTCAACTAACTTTAAAGCCTATTTCAAGGAATAAAATGCACCTACTCTTTTGTACTTAATCATACTTGTCAGGGCTAATAAATTAAACACATCCAGGACCATTTCCTGACACCAAAGCCAGGCGCTGCAGAAAGGTTCGTGCCCATACTATTGAACTCTGCTGCTCCCTGAATAAGTGTACCCACAAGTCCGTTATCCAACAGGGACTGGACTCTCACCCTTATGGCAGGACAGTCAGATTGTTCCCACCAGATAAACAATCTGTCCAGAGCCTGGGAACACTCTATGGCACTGGCTTATTTTATGAAGTGATTAACTTGTTGTGTCTCAGTGCACCTGACTGAGGATGTATAAAATAAAAAATTACTGATACACCAACATACTTCATTACTGGCAGGCACTGTTTTGGTATTTACCCATGAAACTATTACGTTCAACTTCAGTGAAATAGATACTGTGAAGTGAAATGAATATGAGTTGGGAAGAATAGCAATAAACAAGTGGTTTCTTAGTACACATAATTGGTTTTCAGATGCTTAAAAGGACTGCTGAAGAACTGTGCAGATATACTCAGTACGTCAGAGCTCTGTGAGTTGGTTACACCCTATTCCTTTTAATCTTCTAGTCTGGGATTTTAGATCATTGATTTTAAATGGAGTAGAGATAATTTTCTTCACAGTGGCTAGTGTGGAGATATGTTTTGAATTTGTGCTGAACACAGGATTGATAATACAGAGATGCTTTTGTTATTGCTGAGTAAGGCTTACACAGAGCCAAGGCCTTTTCTGTTTTCCTTGCAGCCACACTGGCAAGGAAGTTGGGCGTGCATGGGACATTGGAAGTAGACACACCTGGAATAGGTGATACCAGCTGACCAAAGAGATATCTCATACATTATGACATTGTGTTCAGTATATGAAATGCTCGGAAGAAGGAGGAAGAGGGGGATGTTTGGAACAGTGGCATTTGTCTTTCTAAGTGACCGTTGCCTGTGATTGTGAGAGTCTGGAAAAAAAGTTACTACTGGCTCAAAACAACTCTGTATGTCGGGGAGGCAGATTGGACTCTGCCAAGGTGGGATATGCTCTGCCCCTCCCCATATGGCACCTCCTTGAGAGCCACTGGTGCAGTTGTCAGCCACTGACACACCAAGAGTGTGCCCACACCACACCCCATGGAGTCCCTAACCCAGCCCCAGGATGGTTGCCACACCAGAAGACCCACCTGGGTGCAGGGTGGCCACAGGAGTCCAGAGGAATTAAAACCAACAGCACAAGGCCTCCCAATGGCCATAGCCCTGTTTTCCTTGGATTTGTGATAGTTGGTTTTACACTGGATCTCAGGTGGTAGTTATAATTATCTCTTGTCCTCTCTCTCTCTTTACTTCTTCTTCCTCTCCTGATCTCCTTTACTTGATATTTGGCTAACTTAAACCTGGATGGGTTGGAATTTGCTGAGTCAATGTTTTATGAAATGCTTTATGTTGATTGATTGTTTGCTTTAAACTTTTGCCAGATTCCCTTATTTTCCAAAGTTTGTCAGAAGAAGTGTGTTATTTTGACCTCCAAAAAACAATGTGGCATTTATCCTGTGCACAGCCTCAAGGTATAAAAGAACTGAAGGCCCTTTTATTAAATCCGTCAGGTGGGTTTTGGGGTCTTGTATCTTTTTGATGTAAAACCCTTTGATGAGCTCCTGTGGTGAGCCCGGGGTCTTATATCGATGGGCCACTGCTCTCCTGGAAAGGGTTGAACATCTGCCTGACCATAGGAAGCACTGAATTAATTTCTTACTTTTCTTGGCTTGCATGTGTGGCTCTTGCATTCCCTATTAAACTGTCTTTATCTCAACACATGAGTTTTCCAGCTTTTATGCTTCTGATTCACTCCCTGATCCTGATGGTGGGGCAGTGAGCAAGCAGCAGCATGGTACTTGGTTGCTGGCTGGGGTTAAATCATGGCAATCATAAAAGAAAAAAAAATTTCAAAATGGATTTTTTTTTCATACACTATATATGAATTGTGTATGTTAAGATGACCTTAAATTAACATTTTAAAATTTTGTTTTAATCCATGCAGGAATAATTTTAGGGGCAGCCAACAGGAAAATGCAGGTATATGGACAAGGAGAAGGACATACTGAGTACATCAGAGAACAATGAAAATGGGAAGTGAAAGTGTTCAATATCACACCTTGTCTATGGACCTCATGAATTGTGTGTGCTATGTGGAAGCAACCACCCGGTGGTTGCACAATACAAGAAACCCATCACTTTGAAAATTTGCATTTCAATATCATTACATCCTAATGGTAAAGATGCTTTATAAATTCTTGAACATTCAACTAGCAAGCAAAATTTAGGAAAATTTTTTTCCAGCAAAACAGTGGTATGTTCCCATGAATATATTATATCATTTACTTATTTTTTGTTTTAATTTGAACCAAAGACATATTTTTCACTAATGTGCTTTTAGGATTTTTCAATGGAAAATTTCTTTTGAGCAGCTTTTTATATCATATTAGGAAAGACCGCCAAATAGCACTGGAGAAAATCAAGAGATGCAAAAGAAGCCACCGATGAGGTTTGTGTCAGAACCACTCTATACTGCAGCATTTTGGGCCAAACTCTGGCAAGGGAAATAATAGCTAGTTCGACAGAGACAAGACAGAGGTGTTTAACACTTTCTTTGCCTCTCTCTTCAGCATGGGTTATGGACCAAGAGGATCTCAATGCCCTGAGCTGGAGGACCATGACTGTGAAAATGATCAACTCCCAGTCAACCGTGAAATTGTGCAGGATTTACTGCTCCAGATGGAACCTACAAATCTCAAAGAGGTAGCTGATGTCATCGCAAAACTCTCTCCATGATTTTTAAACAATCTTAGGAATCTGGAGAGGTCCCAGATCACTGGAAGCTGGCAAAAAGTGTACCAATTTTCAAGAAGGGCAAGAAGGAGGACATCAGAAACTACAAGACTGTTAGTCTCACTTCAGAGCCTGGGAAAGTTATGGAGAAGATTATTCTCGGAGGCATTGAAAAACACCTTAAAGACAATGCAACCATTGGTCACAGCCAGCATGTCTTCATGCTTATCAAACCTGATTTCCTTTTATGACAAGGTAACTCACCTGGTTGATCAAGGGAACCCACTTGATGTAATCTTTTTGGATTTCAGCAAAGCTTTGGATACTGTCTCTCACAGGATCCTTCAGGACAAAAAGTCAAGCACACGGATGGATAAACACATCATGGGGTGGGTGAGCAATTGGCTCATGGGTCAAACACAGAGGGTAATGGTGAATGGGGGAACATCAGACTGGTGGCCTGTCACTAGTGGGGTTCCACAGGACTCCATCTTAGGCCCTGTGCTCTTCAGCATCTTCATAAGTGACTTGGACACAGGACTGGAAGGGATACTGTGCAAGCTTGCAGATGAGAGAAACCTGGGAGGAGCTGCTGACTCCCTCAAAGGCAGGGAGGCCCTGCAGAGAGACCTCGACAAATTAGGGGACTGAGCAATCACCAACCATAAGAAGTTAAACAAAGTTGTGTCAAGGGAGGTTTAAGTTGGGTATTAGGAAAAGGCTTTTCACCCAGAGGGTGGTTGGGCACTGGAACCAAGCCTGGCAGAGTTGAAGAAGTGTTTGGATGACACTCTCAGACACATGGGGTGACTCTTGGGGATGGTCCTGTGCAGGACTTGATGATCCTTGTGGGTCCATTCAAACTCAGCATATTCTGTGTCTCTGTAATTCAGATGCAATTATCAGAGGATTTGCTTCTGAAAATCAATTTCAGACATCAAAACTGACTCTTTAGTGTTGTCATAATTAAAGGGTCATGGCTTAAACATAAAATATTTTCCGTAAACAATCTTATTCGGTAAAGTCTTTGCTCTATGCTTTAGTAATTAGACACAAGGACAAATTATTCTTAAAATGCCAGAAGTTGATGGTATTACAGAAGGTAGGTCAAAGCTAATTTGTAAAGGATACACATGTTGGGGAGGAGACAGAATGTGTTATCAGCCACTTTACATCCTTTATAAAACTAGGTATACATACTAAGCGCCACAGAATTTATTGAGCCAAAGATTTTTATGGTTTAATCTATACCATTTCTTCAATCTTCATTCCATTGCTCTTCTTTGTCTTCATACCTGTATTTTTTTTCCTCTAACAATGGATTTCCTTTCTCTTTTCAGTTCATGAGATATTTATAAAGTAGAAATATTTACATTTGAATGCTCAAATATTCATTAATAGTGACTAATGTCATAAGAAAAAAGGTAAAAAGGTAAATATCCTCCCCAACCAGTAGGTAAATTTAGGTTGAAAAAAAATTACAAAAATTAAGAAATGTCACCTTCTTTTCATTTGTTTATTTCAGGATAACTCTAAGACAGAGACAGAGCCACACTCTTGACAGCAAATTTGTATTAACCTACAATGTAATAACATTTCAGAAAGCAACATCAGTAAAACATAATTTTAAATTTCAGCAAGGCTGATACCCAATTAGCAACAAAACCTGCCTGAACCTTGGCAACAAGAAGATTCCATTTTCTGAACAAGAATCAATTACTAGAAGAGAAGTCTATATAAGAAATATTATAAAAGGTTCTTCCTGCACTCTTTTCATCAGACTTCAAAGGGACTTTTCTCACACACATTAAGAATATGCTATAATTCAAAGGTTGCATTTATGTTGCGATATTAGCTGTAAGAAGCAAGAGAAGTGAACTATGCTCACTGGAAGAAGAGTAGCCTTTGTTTCTTCTGAAGAAAAATAATCATTTCAGCAACAGAAGTTTTCCACAGGCTTTTAAATTTCAAAAGGAAAAGAAACCTATCCTACATTTTCTGAAGCTATCTGAAATAAAACAAAGAAATCATTTCAATCTGAAGGAAATAAAAGTGACTAAGCCACTTTTAAGAGATTTTTGTGAAGATTAAAGATTGGATAAAGACAGTAGTGTACTGAGCAATGAGAAGGTGTACATCTTCACTGTGCATGGTTGGAAGTAATAACAGAATGACATGACCAATTCTAGAATCTGCAGTCCAAAAAGAAAATGTTTGAAACATAACATGTTCAACCATTTTGATTTAAGCAAAAAAGTTACAGAATAATTTTTTATTCACACATATAGAATGTATATATGTGAATATATATCTTGAGAATGAACAAGTGATAATAGAGAACAGCTTACAGTAGAAAAAACGAGCAAAATTGCACCTACTGAACTGAAAAATCAACAGCAGAAATAAGCATGTGGGTTTCAATTAATAGACAAGCTTGGATATTTTTTCTAAAAGTATATCTAGTTGAATTAAAAATGAAAAAATAGAAGCTTTACATTTTTTATTTTATTGAAATATTTCTTTTGCTGGGTTTTTTCTTATTAGACTATACAATGCTCACAATTATAAACAAGCCAGTAGTCATCAGAAAATCTGAAGCGTTTCATTCTCTTTTTTGTTGTTATTTTTTTCTGTGAAGGATGCATGTGAAAAGTCAGTGATATACAAAATATCATTTATTTGCCTTTAAATCAGCTGAGATGGGTAGTACAACAAATAGCAGCAGCACGGCCTTTCTCTGGAACCTGATCCTGTGGTATAATTTTTCATAGGTTTTAGAAATTTCTTTTACACGTATGAATATCCCATTCCAGACAAAGCTGACAGTAAATAGGCAATATTTCTTTTGAAGTCTCTCTCAAACATCCCCACCATCTAATTTTCTTTTTGTTTCTATGGAGTTTTTTTAACTAGAGACAAGTCTAAACACTGGCAGTGTTCTATCTTATGATACATGCACTCACACTCTATACAGTTAAATATATAATGCAGCAGAATTTACAACATTTTCCAGCAATTGCAATGTAGTTTTAGCACTTATTTGTCTATCATCATGTTAAATGCCTCTGAAATATAATTGTTGATTCAAAAAGCGTTGAAACAGTTGGAACAATTAGATGGCATCCTAAGAGACATGCAATGCTAGAGAGGACTTTGATCTTTAGTCATTTTGCCACCATTTTAACTTTAGCTGTGTAGGGCAATATTTTCCTTTCTTTATAAAGTTTTCAGGTTTTGCATAATAAATCCAGGATTTCCAAGTTCATCTAGGAAATTTCATTAGAGGGATTTTATTCTTTTTTTTTAAGGGAGGGAAAAAAATGAGAAAAAGAACACCCCCCCCAAAAAAAAAAACACCAAACTTCTTAAAGTCAATTTAAACAGACAATTTTATTTTGTATACTGTGAAAATACTGTATCTGATCTTCCTCCATAGGAAAATAAAATGAAGCAATTTGGAAAAGTAATGGGATTTTATTTCAATACACCCATCAGTACTAATCTGTATGTTGATACAGATATAGCTGTAAAAAAAAACCAAAACCTTAATTGTCTACCTCATTTATGCCAGTCCCAGAGAAGATGAGATGATTAATGTAATTAACATCAATAGAGTTTGGCTTATGTGTTAGAAATATTAATGGTGGGTGCTTGGAATGCTTAATAAGCACTCAATTATAATTAGTACTCCATGATCCTTACTCCTCTGTTGCTGTAAGTCCTTAATGCTGTGCTAAAAATGTTACTACTCTGTTCTCCTTTCCTGAAAATTTTTGAGAAGTAAAACACTGATTTTATGGTGATGTTGCAGAAAGTTAAAACCCCAAAATATATTTTATAAAAGATACATTGTTACAGACGTGAAATAGCAATATTTTCCTTTTAAATTGTCAAAAAAATACAGAAATTTAATTCCGTTTATTTCATGAGTTATATTTATACCATTTATTCTGTAGTTTTTTCTTTCAATTATAAAGCTATAATTAATGAGGGTGAGTTCTCTTTATAGTCACGGAATGTTAACAGTGTATTGTTTTACTGTTCCTTCACTCTAGAATTAAAAAAAAATAAATAAATTAATAAATGTAGAAATATTTGTTTGTTGCTTTTCAGTTTTTGTAGTTAGCAGTAAATTACTTGCATTTCTCACTTATACACATAGGTACAGCATTTACTCCTAATGACCTTAATGACATATAACATTTTTGCTGCTTTCCTTGTGTTGACAGCCACATTCCTACAATAGGTGACTTTCTCTTAAGTTGTAGTACAGTGCTGTATCTTTGAAGGTTAATTTTTAGATTAAAAAGGAAATCAATGAACTGCAGCTGGGATGTAAGTCAAGTCATTTATCTTTTCCACAGCTAAATTCTATTCTTAAAATTCAAGGGACAAGCAATATGCAGAGTAATTTTCATTTTTTCTGGGCAACTCAGACAACTCCTTAATTTTTTCAAAGAAACCCATAAAAAATTTGTCCTGGTGGAAAATAAAGAAAGTGTTTCAAAATGGGTTTTGCAGTGGTATCTTTCTCCTTAATCAACATGACCAATCTTGTAATAAAGAAATAAAACCCTAAGCAACAAAAATTACTGTGCAGAATCAAAACTGTTCCTTTGGAAGCTCAGTAAAACATCTAAAGAGCTGGGCCTAAGGTATAGAGTGGCATAAGGGAAGGGACTTCACTGATAGCAGAGGAGCAAAGAAAGGCTTTGAGGAGAACAGGAATGCTCCCTTTGGTGACACTAAACTCTTCAGTGATCTTGGAGACACCATCAAACATTAGTCTCAGGACCTGAATGGGAAAGAGCACCAGTGAAATTAGGCCAGGAACTGGATGCAAATCTTCCACACTGATTAATTGCTTTAAGACTTCAGTTGGTTTTTTTTCAAGAAATTAATTTAGCATAGCTTGGAGCACAGTCCCCTTCAGTTACGGCTTTCAAAAGGCAAAAGCATGGCACTTCAGCAAGACTGGCCCCTTCACCTCTACATGGTCTTCTAACATTAATGCCAGAGTGCTTTGCATTTTTACATACTCTCATATGCTCTGAAGTCATGCCCTAAGATACACAACATATGCCCTCATCTTTAGAAGGAGTGCTAAATGCATACAATGGAATCATCACATTTCCTGTATTTTGGCCTGAAAAACTTTAAAAATAACAGCTATGACTAGGTACTTCTGCTCTGAACATTAATGAAGTCTGACAACAAGTGATTAAAAAAAAAAAAAAAAAAAAAGCTTTTTAAGGCAGTAAGAAAGCTGAGACCATACATGGCCATACAACAACTCATCCAATCACTGAGAGCAAATACAGGATCATAAGCTATGACAGGGACACTTAGTATCCTGGTAATCTGGCAGGAAAGGCCAAGCATGCAAATGTCTTTTGAATAAACATAAAAGTTGGACAGCCTCTTGACTCCACCAGAGAGTTTTGAGATGGATATCCACATGGATAATGTGGATGGCATCCTGCCCATGTTGCTGCTATTGGTAAAGGGTCACAGTGTTGGGAGTCAGGCTGTTGGTAATTTGTCTACAACAATGATGTTGGTCAAAGGACAGGGTGTCAGGAGCCAGGGTGTCAGTACTGCATGAGCTGAGATGAAACTTGGACTAATGTCAGTGTATTATGGAGGCCTCCAATTGGTTGAAAGGGTTGAGTTCTACCTTGTCTAAACTTAGTTTACCCATATATTTTTATCTGGAACCACAGATTAATGCCTGCCTCTGTTTTATTTAGCAAAATAAAATACAGACATAGCAGATCATAGCCATAGCCTTGTGTTCAAACTTTGTCTCAGTAATCAAAGTAGAACTTTAATCTCAGTCTACATAACTCAGGTATAGTCAAACTAATCAGGCTACAGCTATGGGCTATATCTATCTTAATTTCTCCTTCTAGAGATTTTCTATTTTATATTAATAATTAAATAGTAATTGCCTGCAAGAAAAATAAGTGCTTCATATACACAGGAAAAGAATTGTAACTGTTGTGGGTAGAATTCTGAAAAATGACTCTATTTTGTGGGCATGACAACCATCTCGTTGTCTTCTTTCAGAGGACTGTTTCAGTTAATGTAAGTGGGAATTAAACTTCTAAATCAAATAGGTAGCTTATGAAAAAGTGTAACATCAAAGAAGCTGCCTGAGTGCAATACAATGATTAACCTTGTGGTAGCTACTTGTATACTTGAAAGTTATATTGAAAATAACTTCAGAGAAAAGAAATGACAAACAGCTCCATTATAAGCTGAAGAGAATCTTTTATTCTTATTTGAACGTTGCTGACAGCATGAGCTATAAAGAAAATAAGAACTGTATTGTAGAAAACATTTTTTATTCTATTTTCATTTTTCATTGAATAGTTTAAAGTAAGTTTCCATCTCACATAGTTTGACCAAAAAAAGAATTCACCTGGATTTAAGAATCACTTCCTTCTTGTTAAGCTAAACCAGCTCTTCCGAAAATCTGTCACAGTATATCAGGTATACCATCTGCACAAATGTAACTAGTAATTTTCAAAACATTTTTCTTACAGGAAGAATGAAAGACAGCTAAGAGCAATGACACTGAATGAATTAACTAAGAATCTGTAGAATACGATAGAAGTCTGGATTAGGAAAAGTAGTACATATTAGCACAGATCTAGCTATTGACAATTACAGAAATAGCAGAAATCAGTCCAACTTCCTCTTACTAGATTCTTGTGTAAAATCAAGGTGCAGATATCCTTGTCACAAGGCATTATGGCTGTTACAAATTTATGAGGGCAATAATTCCCTTGGTGGCCATTAGAAAATAAAAATATAACTTCAGGCTTGTGAATTTGCAGATTGCTAGAGGGTGGCAGGATTTGCAGATTGCTAGAGGGTGGCAGAATAGTCTGGGAAAATATCACTACATATGAGGCCTATTACTGTACTGCTTCACAGTAAATTCCTTTTAGCTACTGTGGAAGACAGAATGCTGGACTGATGAGCCTCTGGGCTGACATGCTGCATAGCTTAGTCATTTACATGATTGCAATTATTTTTTTTTTCCTTTTCTTTTTTTTTTTTTAATAGCTGAGCTGTCCATAGAAACAAGGAGTTTTCTGACAATATATGTCTGTGGATTCTGAAGACATCAGGGTAAAAAAAAGCTACACTCTATTTTCAAATTGAGGATAACTGTTCCTTTCTCTGGAAGATTTTTCAAAGATGTCAGCCTAGCCTTCTGCTTGGAAAACCTCTTGTACAATATGTTGGTTGCCTATGTGAGCTTACAAAAGCTGCGTTAACGTGACAAAGTCAGATGCGTTGTCATTGAGATCAGTGACACCATAGTGTTCAGCAGTTCAGCAGCAACGGCTTGTGTCAGTGTGACAACAGGCTGAGGGTGGCCTTTGTTTTAGGGTGTATAAATTGCTGCTGAAAATATTTCTCCCTGAGTTCATTCACTGTTCTTTCACACTCAGTGTTAGTGTCGTCCCTCCTTAGCCAGACCAATGTGGAGGAAATATATATATAAATAGCTCAGCCCAATGTAGGGTACAAAAACTACACAACTAGCAAAAGGATTTTAATGAGAGCAAGGGGCTTGAGCTGGTTTCAACCCATATGTTCCCTCTTGATGACTGGGAATGCCCAGCATTGTGAGAGTGAGCATATCAGGAAGACCAGTAATGTGAATCCCATAGGTATGGTGATTGTGTATTGCAATTGCTGTATCTTGCTAAGTATAACACAGATTTTACTGCATTATGCAGTATATTTTGTCTCACTCTGCTAAATCAGAAATGCCATGTAATATCATCTGTCTCAATAATAAGTGAATTTGATAAGGAGTACACCCTTCATGTGTGAAGTACTTAAAAGAACTTAGAGAGCATTGGATTCTGACATCGATGCTGAGGTCTACTGTTATTTCTTGCAATGAACAACGTTTCTAGAAAACTACTTTTATAGGGTGTGGCAATAAGTAATAAACAGAAAAAAATCATATGTGCATCTGTATATATATAAGCACATATGTATGCATACAGATATGTATGTATACACAATTTTGTGTATAATGTGTAGGACAGAGAGGAAGAACTAATTCTGATGGATGTGTAAGAAGGCTTTGGGTTTCTGTCTTCCTCAGAGTCTCTGGGCAAAAAAAAAAAAAAAAAAAAATCACTATCTAAGCATGGTATCCTTTTCCTTTTTACTATCATGTCTGTTCGTAACATTTCCCTGTCTAATTATGGCATGGTAAAGAAAAGATGATGGTCCCTATGAGATAAATGAAATACTGCAAGAGCATCATACAAGTAATGGCATTAATATTAACTTTTAATTTGGCATATTGACATTAAGAGACTAAGTCTGCTTTGCAAAATTGGCTGAGAGCTTACAGGGTAAAATCAGCATTCCCCTGTTACTAAGGCAAGATTATCTCAAACCCAGTATGTTACCCACACTTTGTCACTTGCAGAATGTTTGTTTGAATTTGGTTTTTTTTTTTCCTTTTCAGAATAGCAACATATAATCTTTTTCAGATCACTATGCTCAACAACTGTTTCATTTAATGAAAATTGCCCAGCGTTAGTACGTCAAACTATTTATTTATTTATTTACAGTGCAGAGCATGTTGTCCCAATTACATAAACAATCTAAAAGCCTTCAAATCTAGTTGAATGTTTGCCACTGTTTGCTACAGCTTCAAATTTGATGCTAATTTGAATGTTGTTTTCAATACCATGTTCCAAGATCTCTATGGGGCATTCTCCTTAAAGCTACATGCCCTGTTAAGATGTTTTGTGTTACCACAGGGTTGTGAAGTAGCCTTGATGCTAAAGCAAAGGCTTCCAGGAATATAGAGGCATGGGACAATTTTGTTTGGAAGAGACATATTGACATCTGCCAGTTCAACCCCTGCTCAGACTAGGGTTTGCTAGAGCAGGCCGCTCAGGACTGTGTCTGGTTGGATTTTGAGTATAACCAAATAGAAGATATCACCATATAGGAAAAATTTCAGTTGGCTTTCTCTTCTATTTTATTATTTTATCAAGTTTTGCCAAAACATTTTCTGTTTGTGAGGAAAAAAAAACAAACAGCCAACCAACCCAAAAAATATATATATAAAAGAGATAAAATGGATCATAGGCCATCTGGCTGGATTTGAAAAATTGTATTATCTTTTTTTGGTAGATTAACTCTGATGCAACTGCATCCTCAAACAAAATTTCATAATGATCCTTCACAATACTGCAGTTTGGTATGGTGGTTTATAACGGATGTTCAAAAATGAGCAGAATCAGATGAAAAACAAGTAATAAAATATTTCTGAAATACTTTTTTTTTTTTTTTTCCCAAGAGATGCAGCACTTACAAAGTGATTTTAGAGGATTGACATACCAGCCCAGAATATTTCAGCGGTCCAGATGCTGTGTTTGTGTGTTGCTGATGTACATCATAAGGTTCCAGGAAACCCCAACCCAGTAAATCCATGCGAAGAAGAATTATTAAATAAAATTAAAAAAAAAAAAAAAATTATCCCTTCCACAAAATTACAGAAATCATCAATCATAGTGTATATTGTTTTGCTGATATATGACAAAAGCATTTGAACTCAGTTTTAACTATCATTTACAACTAATATTTTTTTATAAATCACAATTTTTGTGAATCATTACAACTCACACTTTTTATAGTTGATTGTTTTATTTGTTGGAATAAAATAACATATGCTAACTACCTGATTGAATGAATAAAGCTCAGACCTGTAGTTTTACCCATATCTTCTAATCCTTTTAAAGATACTTTATTATACAAGGGTTTAGATTTGGAAAATCAATGGTATAGCCAATGGAAAAAGGAAAGTAGATATCAGGATTTCCTAAAAAACACTCACCAATATTTAGAGTAAAATCTAGATAATTAGAAATTCTTCTCTGATTATTTTGAGACATTTTACGCCCAGTGATTCACTGAAAGTGGAATTTAGCCTCAGAATAAACAATATAACCTTAAGAGTTCACAAACTTTATGTGCGCATATATAGGTGGAATGCTAAGAAAAAAATGTACTTTTGCAAGAACAACAAGTTGAAGGAAAGCATCTGAATGTACCTTGAAGTGTTTATCATTTGAAAATAAGTAAACCAAAACTTTAAATGTTTTCAACATAACCCAGGTTCCTTTATTTTTTATTTTTTTTTTTAATAGTCTTCCCCCTAATTACTGCAAAGCATGAAGCATAAGATATACTACCAGAAAGTTATCCTAATTGGTTCTAACAAAGTGAAAACCAGTGCAACAAAATGCATAAGTCTTCCTAAACATAGGGCCCCTAATTTTCTTTATTTGAACATATAAATGCAGATTTTGTGTCTCTACATCAGCATTCTGCCTTCTGTAGGAATCTGTTAAGAGATAAGCTAAAAGATTCAAATATCTCATATTGCAGAGGATGTTTTGAGTGATGAAAATTCAGGAATATTCCTGCAATTTCCTTTTACTTGTACAGATATTAAATCTTTCCATCTCCTTTTTCAATGAATAGAAAGAGTCAAGATGATCTTCTTCGTCTCTGAACAAAATATCCTATTTGCTTTCTATATGTGTAACACTCCAGTTGTAACAACAATGGAAATACTCTACGTAATAAGGTCTTTCCTTTCTAAAATTCTGTTTATAAGTGATGCTTAATGTGCTGGTTTAAAGGTAAACTGGTGGGAGAAATGAACCCAGCTCAAGAAAGATTACAAACTGAGTTACAATTTACTGAAAAGATTACAATAATTGCAATGATACAGAGGAAAAATCAGTTTTAACCCACAAAAGCAGATGTATAACGCAGCACACTACGACATGAACAAAATGGTGCTCATTAGCCCCTGTGCTGAGTACCACATGGCCCCCCTGAGTGTAAAGTAAAAGGAAAGAAAAACCTGTTGGTGAGGACGATGGTCACAGTTTTGTCAAAGTAATAATCGTGGTCTTGTCAGGAGTGGCAGACACAATCCTTTTCAGATTCTGGTCCTCCTCTGAATCTGATGAGTGGTACCAGAAGTCCCAAAACCCAAAGATTATATATGCTCAGGTTCAGGTGGGAATGTCCAGTACCTCCGTTTCACAATGGGCAATTTAATTGTGCGAGTCATGGTATATTTTTGGAATCTTTGATGGTCCATATCATTGCAGTTGTCAATTATCCTACAGCTTTTAAAGTGAATATGCAGATATGACCCCTCAGACTGAGTGTGAATGCCTCCCAGAGGGGAGGTGTGTAAGCTGAGTCACTGATGTGAAGACAGAAGCACTCCCCTCTGTCACAGAGTTCCTGAACACCCAGCTTGTAGCCTGAGGGATCAGGTGTGCCTTGGGCAGCTGCTGCAAATGATCCATTATTAACAGTTCATCAGAAATGACACGGAGAGTGTAGAATACACAGTTTTGGTTATACCCCCTGGTGATAAACTGGTCCCAGCCCCTGTAACTAGGACACTTATTCAGTTCTGTATTTAAAAACAATTTAATGTTTTTCTGAGTGGAGAAAAGTGTGATTGTTCACAGGATGAATTCAGACATAGATTCAACATTTTTGCAGAGACAGAGCCTCTCTACAAACAAACTAGGTAAAACAAATTCAATAAGTTTTGCAAATCATCTTCTGCAGTAACTTCAGGGTTCCTTGTACCCATTAACATCTTGATTGCTTCAGCTTATTGAAAATACATAAATGGATTAATATAAAAATATTTATTTGGAATTAAATATAAATATTTATTTATTAGTTTGAGTCGCTTGATGTTCTTTCTTTGGTACACTCATGGTTTATATGCAGAAAGTGCGTCTTCTGAGGTATATTTCTGTGCATCCTACAGCTTTTAAAGTGAATATGATTATGTTGGAGATGTGACTATAATCTTCAAATCTACTTCTGTCTCCTTGAGAAGCAAAGATTGCAAAACAGAATTCTGTTTTTATATTATGCAGAAAAGACGAATGGATCCTTAGTCACTAAGGTTCTGTCACTAAAATATCTTAAAAGGGGCTTTTTATTGTGTGCTGCCTAAATCAGCTTTCCCATCAATTTTGCAGTCATTTGTAGTCAAAAGTAATGAGTGTCTCAGCTCATAGGTTTCAAAGTAATATATTGAGAAAATCAAAGTAAGAGCACTCTGAATGGAAACTGCATTGAACTTCAGAAAGCAATATTGATAGGTTTTTTTCCTGCTGAGGCAATTATAGTGAACAGCAAAAACTGGTTTTGATGCTATTAGCTGTTGACAATTTAATTATTCCAGGGATTTTCTTAAGAAGTTCCTTCAAAGTATTCATGTGTCGTCCAACACAAAGTTAAGCTGATTTTTTTTTTTTTTTTAACAAGGAATTATAAATTACTACAGGATTTCATTTAATACATGGTATATATGAAAGCTTTAAAACTAGAAATATTTTTTCTCTGAAAGGAGCTGAATTAACAATGCCAATGCAATAGGTCCTACTTTTAATTATATATTATATTCAGAAAATTAAGAAAGTGTAGAAATGAGTGAGGGGATGCCAGCCCTGTTAAAATTGTCAGAAAATCATAAATGTCCTTTTGGAATATAATGTCAAAGAGTCCTTGATGGTCTATCCATATAGGAACTGCATTTAATTAAATTTTGGGAGAAAAAAAAAAAAGGAAAAAAAAAAAAAGATTAATTTAAAATATTGACCACGCAATAACAGAGAAATGATTATTTCCTGTTTTAGTTTTCTTCTTCTAGTTATTTCATGTTTTAGTTTCAGCTACAGAATCAAAGAATCAACCAAGTTGGAAAAGACCACTGAGATCACGGAGTCCAACCCTTGACCTAACACCACCTTGTCTACTGGACCATGGCACTAAGTGCCACATCCAGTCTCTTCTTAAATACCTTGAAGGACATTGACTCCACCACCTCCCTGGGCAGCCCATTCCAAAGTCTAATCACTCTCTCTGCAAAGAACTTCTTCCTAATGTCTAACCTAAACCTTCCCTGGCACAGCTTAAGACTGTGCCCTCTAGTCCTTTTGCTCATTGCCTGAGAGAAAAGACCGATGCCCACTTGGCTATAACGTTTCAGGTAGTTGAAGAGAGTGATAAGGGCAGCTATCAGAAGCAGAAATACTGCATAAATCATTATCTAGAAAATGAACTTGAACTTGCATAGAACTTTATCAGTGAAATGAAACATAAGGAGCTGAAAAGATCCCAGGAAAATAATATGATTTAAAATTTTCATTCACTTCAGATTTGAATTATGGAAAAGTTGGAAGAATGTCCAGATAGATGTTTATTGATTGCATATATGCACGGAGAGTATGCTGGAAACTTTGCAAAATATTTCTCCTCAGAAGCCGAAGTGTAACTATAGAAATGGCCTTAGAAGCTCACAAAATTATTTAGTGTATTTATTGTCCCATTTAAGAGTGAAATACAATTGTGGAATTATCTCTGATGGGCTCAGTAGTAAACTGATAACCTCTACCAGTCATGCCGCCCCAGAAACAAAATGGTTTATAAATTGTGTCTTATCAAATTTTATCTCCTGTGATACTTTCTTCTTGCTCTCAAACCATACAAATTTATACTCTATTTTTTCAAAAAGCCTGCTTTGTCATCTCAGCTTACACCTTTATGTGGAAGAGCTTGCTGCACAGCGTAACCATTTGCTGGTGGGATTCCTGCTTTCCAGACATGTATGCCTTCAATGATAATCTAAGATGATTAGCTAAGCAAGCTAGTAAATAATGGAAGGTCATGCTTCTCTGTGTACAATTATGATGGTACAATTCTGTGTGAAATAATTAGTGTTTTGCATCATCATGAAACAGGAATTCAGTGTCGTCACCATTAGGAAAACCAGCTCAAAAAATTCTGCAACATTACTGTATAAGAGCAAACTCTGTTCCAGGCGCGGCATGTTGAAAGAGTTTCATGAAACATACATAAATACTGGAGTGATAGAAGGTATTGTTCTCGGGCCTCTCCTAATTTAAAATTTGTAGCTTCTATGTACCAGCTCTTGTAAAAAAACGAGAACTGAGACCTTGAGTCAATTGACTAAGTAAAGAAATACAGAAATTCAAAACCACACTCTACATATGCATTTTATCCCTCATTCACAGACCTTAGAAAAGAAATTTCCTCTCTTCCCAGAGCATTGGGAAAAGCCTCATAGGATTCCAAGACCTATAGATAATAATACTTTAGTGACTAAGAGAAAAACACTTAGAAATCTAATTTATTCTCTGATTTATTTTTTATTTATTTATTCAGCAGTTATTAAAGGAAAAAGAATAATTTCAGCTGATAACGGTTGTTTTCAGATTGTCTGTGTAATTTGCCAAATTGTTTCAGTAAATGTAAATAACAATTGATATGTAACTGTTAAACTGTAAGTTGTAATAAATTTTAAATCTAAGCTCTTTTAGCTGGGGGAGGCAGTTGGTTTATATTAGCTGAATTTTCTTCTAACTTCACTGCAATAAACATAGACTTTTACTGGAGGTAAAAAAATGTGCTAATTAACCTTTCCTTACAATAAAATCTAGATTTATGAAGGCATTAGTGTCGCTATATTATGCAGATCCACCAGGGAGAGCAAGAGCTAAAAAAATGGAAAACTACAGTGGAACAGAGCATTAATTTCAGGCCATACTTGCAGCTGTGTTAATAGTGGTAAAGAAACTTTAAATTATATTGGTCATCTGCTTTAACATTGAGGTTTGGTTTTGCATTAAGTTTTTAAAAAATTCAGCTGAATGTAGCTTCTTTAGGTTGAACGGTCTCAGCTCTCTCAGACTTCCCTCACTGGAAGAAAGGCTTCGGTCCCTTCATCATCTCTATGGCACTTTGCTGGACCTCTGTCCAGTATGACTGCATCTCTTTTGTACTTTTTTGTACTTTTCTACTGTAACCCAGAACTGCGCACAGTACTCCAGGTGTGGCTTCGCTAGCGCTGAATAGAGGTGAAGGATTATCCCTTGACCTGCTCTGTCTAATGCAGCCCAGGATAGTTTTTGCCTTCTTTGCAGCAAGGGTGCATTGCTGTTTCATGTTCAACTTGGTGATCACCTAGTAACCTAAGTCCTTTTCTGCTAAGCAGCATTCCATCTGGGTGGCCTGCAGCATGTAGTGGTGCCTGAGGTTGTTCTGCAGGTTCAGGACTTTGAACTTCCCCTTGTTGAAATTCCTCCTCTTAAACTTCATTAGGTTCTTGTCACCCCATTTCTCCAGCATATCAAGGACACTCTGGATGGCAACACAACATTCTGGCATATCAGCTAATTCTCCAAGTTCAGCGTCATCTGCAAGTTTGCTGAGGGTGCACTCTGTTCCATCATGCAAATAATTAACAAATATGTTGAATGGGATTGAACCCATTATTAATCCCTGGCTAGTTGCTGGCCTTCCAGCTAGGCTTTGTGCCACTGATCACTGATCCCCTGGGCTCAGCCTTTCAGCCAGTTTTAAATCCAGCCCACTCCTCCTCTGTCCCGTACATCAACATCTTGTCTATGAGAATCTTGAGGGAGATGGTATCAGAAACTTTACTAATGTCAAAGTAGACAATACACACTGCTTTCCTTTCAACTACCAGGTCAGTCATTTCATCACATAAAGCTATCAGGTTGCTCAGGCATGACTTCACTTTGATGAATTCATGATGAATATTCCTGTTACCTGTCTTCTTCTTGTGCACGAAAATATTTTCTAAGATTAGTTGGTCAGTCGTCTTCCCGGGGATCAAGGTAAGGTTGACTAACCTGTAGTTCACTGGGACCTTTTTCTTACTGTTTTTGAGAACAGAAGTGGTATTTGATTTCTTTCAATCTTCAGGCACTTCTAACTGCCACAATTGTTCAGAGATTATAAAGAGTGGCCTCACAATGACTTCAGTCAGCTCTGTCAGTACTTGCGAGTGTATCCCATAAGGGATCATGGACAGCATAGTCACTTTGCATAAATATTCTGTAACTTGATCCTTTTTTACCAAAGTAATGTCTTCCACTGTTTCCCTTTGGTGTTAGGTACCTGGAATTCCTGAAGACTAGTCTTGGTAGTAAAGACTGAGGCAAGGCACCATTCAGTATCTCAGTCCTTTCCATGTCCTGTGTCACTTTTTCCATGCAGCAGCAGGCCCACATTTCCCTTAGAGTCTTCCTTGTGTCACCTATGTGTTTATAGAAGCATTTCTTCTTGTCTTTGACATCACTGACCAGATTAAATTAAAGGTCTCTGGTTAAAAAAAAATGTATTCTAATGGTCTCTCCGTACGTTTCCCAGGTTACTTGTCCCTACTTCTACCTTCTGTAAAAATCCTTTTTATATTTATTTTTTTTCCCAAGAACTCTTAGTCCATCACACAGGCCTCCTGACATTTTTACCTAATTTTCTGCTCTTTTAGGTGGAATACAACTGACTTTGGAAGAGGTGGCCCTTGAATATCAGTGAATATCTTCTCCACAGACCTTATCTTAATTAAGAATGCAAATTGTAAAGTGTTAGCTTTACGTGTTTGACACAGGAAAACCTGCAACTGCAACAGATTAGAGTTACGAAAACCAGGGAAAGTTTGCCTCAAATGTTTATTAAGAATATATCAAGGTGTATCACTGCAGCTTCAGTAGTGGTTACTGTTGCAAGGACAGACTCCAAAAAGTGTATATATTTATCTGTGACTGCATCAGCTCTGTGTCATGTTATTTCAGTAGTGTTCAGGGTGAGAGTGGAGGGTTTTCCTGGGAGAAGATAATGATATAGCTGTATGTGAACTTGTAAAGTATAAGGAGGGAAACTTTGGGTGTGTAAGGAGTTAAGAAGCTCAGTTGCCTGTCTCAAAAACTGTTAAGGCTACAGAAGGACTTTGCCATGAGATAAACACAGAAGAGAGTGACAGGATGGTGCTAACTCCAGGACTCGCAGAGGCAAGATCTGGTTA
>JAWWEW010000001.1:62098301-62136129 GCA_035583185.1 Anabacerthia variegaticeps
AAATCAGCTCTGACTGGGTAAAAGCAATTCTGGCACAGGAGAGATCACAACCCACTGACTCAGGATCCACCAATCAATGAAACCCAGTGACTCAAAAGAAGAGTCTTTGTCACACTGAGAATGTGCACTAATTAGCATTAGGAGTGAGGAGATCATTTAACCAATGGAATGACAGAACTTTGCATCCAATCAGCATTAATTTCCCTTGTTTGTTAAAATGTATAAATAATGAAAAGTTTTGAATGACCTTTGAGTCCCCCCACAAGGAAGTCCAGGGGAAAAAGGACCATTGGGACGCTGTTGAATCCACGGGTGATGACTGTCTTCTTCTTGATGTCTCTCTCTCTCTCCTCTCTTTTCTATTTCCTTCTGTCTCTTTGCCTCACATTCATTGTTAAGTAAAATTTGGCATATGGTCTTGTTTGCACTTTAATTCGGTCAGAAGTATCCCTCAATAATCAGATCTTAACAGGCTGTCATCTTCCTTTAAGAATATCAGAGTGAGATATCATATGCTGGTAAAAACATAGATTAGAAATATTTTCATATTATCTTATATGACATAGGTTGAATGTATCATTGCCGTGTTCTCTGCTGACAGGAATATTTTCCTAAATTGTGTCACTAAAACTGATTCTGCAATTATCATAGCACAAGACAAAAAGAGATTTCTAAGTGACACGTTTTAGATTTGGGATCAAAAGCATTTGTTTTGAAAGTTCTGTAAAAGAAAAATCATTTTCATCCCAATCAGCTGTGTTCTTTTACTTAAAGGTTATACTATTCTTCTAGAATGATTGGTATGAGTTATAGTAAGACAGTGTTTGAAAGCATTTGAAAGACTTAGACTATCAGCACAGACTTAGACACTTACTTCCACAATTTTTATATTCAAAATGTCTTCAAAGGCTATAATTTACTTTAAAAAAGGAACATCTTAAGTGATAGAACAATAAAAACAAAGCTTTCAAAGCTTCTTTTTGGACTCAGTTTCAAATAATATAATTCATAAGGTGACTTTTTTATTCTCCAGTATAAGATGAAAAAGAGGAGAAACAATTGTATAAGCTTTCACTTTGCCTTTTAGCCTTTTTTTTTTTTTTAATTGATAATATCTAGCAGGATTTTGTTCTGCAATGCACATTTCCTTCTTGTAATATTCTTCAGTTTTTAGTAAGGTAGACAGAAGGGTCAAATCACAAGGCTCAAAACAGAAGTCTCTTCAGCCCTTTAGCAGGAGTAAGGTTTTGGAATTGATACTGATTGGATATGCTGGGTAATGGGCAAAATCTCTCATTCAAAACCTTCTGTAGACTTCTGTATGACTAGAGTCACTCAAGCTCCACCTAAATGTGAAGAAATAGTATAAAAGTGAGTTAATAAAGGGTAGAAAACAGAGAAGAATCCATTGTAGTTTCTGGGATCAGCTGAAGGGCCAAACCTACTCTTCTGTCCCATAGAGACACCTAAGGCATCACTGTTGGTAAGAATTTTATGTACACTAAATTGAGCTAGTTTTCATTGGTGATTACAGTTTGCCCGTATATTGCTTCAAATTAGTTTTTGCAGTCAGTTGCTATCAACGGCAATATTCAAACCTTAACCTACCTCAATTTTCTATTTTCAGTGTGTTTGTTAGTAAAGTGTTACTCCATAAACTGTTTAGCATGAATCCTTCAAGGGCATTAGCAGTTGCCAGCAGTGCACACACTCGACGAAAATGGGGAGATTCAGGAGGAAGCCTCTCTTTCTAAATTGTAATAAAGGATTTGATACGCCCCTGAACAAGTTAGTGGAATTACCTTCCTGTACAGTGGACAGTTCAGTGCAGTCTCCATATGCTGACAGACTGAGCAAGCACAAGCTTCTCAGCTTTCCTGGGGTGTTGGCAGACTGATCAAACATAAAGTGTTCAAGGAACTCCTTCCCTTTTACATGACATTTCTCTGTGCTTCATATGATGCCCCTAATTCATGCAGCAAATAATTTAAATTCAACTATCTGGAAGACACTCTAAAGCTGCTTGCTTCGCACAGCAATTTTCTTTAAACTACTGCTACTTAGGTGAAGCCATGGTGAACGTGTGTTATTTGTTTTTTGTTTTACACTGGGGATTGTGGGCATGTACATAACTCTGTTTACTTAAAGCCTACCTGTCAAATGTGCCTCATTGTGAAGGATGTCCCTTATTTTAGGCTCAAACCTGATGTTATGCTAAATTTATTCTTTTAAATTACTTATATAAGAAAAGCTGAATCAGTGTATTGAAGTGATTCAAAATGTTGCACTGAGTCTGCTTTGCCAGTAGAACCATGACAATGGGCCTCACTGCCAGGATCATATTCACTGTCAATACTCTTCCTTATTTAGCTGACAACACAAGAGCTTTCCCACAGAAGACATGTGCAGGGAATTTTTTTTCAATGCCAAGTAAGAAGAGCAGACAGTTAACTTCACTGGCTTGAATACTGTGTTTGATACTTGAATGAATCTTGTATTTCACTGTCCCTCCTCTCCCATCTGCCTATGGCATAAAACTACATTTATCTTGAAGGAATTCCAAATGTTCCTCCTACATAAATTTGCATATTATTTTATTATTATTTTCTTCTTTGAGAAATAAATGCAATGATCATCCCATCATCACAAGTATTCAGATATCATTGTGTTGTATTTTTGTCACAATTTAAAAAAAATAATGTAAATAACAATAAATTTAAAGATGCCAAATTCAGTGCTTTACCAATGCATTTCTGCAAATAACCTTGCTTTACTGTAGACTTTGCACAAGGTCCTAGTTCTTTTCCATTGTCTATCATCTTTTCAATGCTCAGAAACTGAAAAGACAATAGTAATGAAAATGCATTATACAAAGCTCACAACATATAAAACATAGTATATTGAGGATTTATTAAATACTTTATTGTGTGTGGGTTTTGTTTAAGATGAAAGTGTAGCATCATTGCAGAATCTGATACCTGTAGCAGGTTGACCATTTTTTATAGCAGCAGCAAGATTAATGTGGTTGTATAATAGCCTAATTAAGTATAAATTTGGTTTCTCAGGTGTCTGAAAAGTCCTTGAGGTTTCTCAAACAGAAAGATTAGAGAGAGGATTATTCTTTCTGGAACAAGAACTGGAAAATAATTATTTCACATAGAAGAATTTTATTTTATTTTTTTACTTCTAAGAAAGAATTAAAAATGCAAACAAATTATCTTTAACAGAAAACATTTTTTTCATGTTTTAATGCAGAGCATTTAGGATGTCACTGTGGTTCATAACTATCATTCTTTGGAAATTTTTCCACCCTATTTGTAGGGAGTCAACAGTAGATTATATAAAGGTTAATATTTTTAATATGCAATAATCATCAGTATGCACTTCTAGTAATTTTTCTGGCAAAACAGTCATTCTGTGTGACAGAGCACGATTTATTGTACAGAAAACAGAGAGGCATCACTAAATTTAAACAAAACAAGTAACAAATCAGGTACTGATCTGTAAGGATTGGTAAGTAAAGATTCTTTTTGTTCTCCAGAGGAAAAGATATTTACTAACAAGAAACATTAGCTGACTAGTAGTAACATGCACACAATTCTTTCAAAGCATGATGTCTTAATTAATGGAATTTCCTTACCAAATAGGCTCTTTAAAGAAGTCGCTTGGGGAATGGTGTGTTTTTATGATCACACTTCATTTTCTGTTGCTTTGTTTTGTTTATAAGTTCAGGCTATATATGCTTTATTTTAATTTTACCATATGATTGGTTTCAGTATTTTCAGCACTGAGGAATCTTTTTCTCCCTTTCAGCTTCTCTCTAAGCACCCATTAGACAGTTCCTCGCTTCAGTGTTTGGTCCCGCTCAGTAGCCACAAAACCAGTTTTTAGACCTGTCCATCATATGAGGCAATCTCTTATGCTCTGCTGTGTGCCTGCATATTTTCATTCTGCCTTTCTCTTCCCTACCTTCATAAAGTTTGTTTTGGTTTGATTTGGGTTGGGTTTTTTTTGTAGCAAATCCACAGATCTTTTGTGGCCATTCTGTTCTATGCAGCAGAAACAACTGAAAATTCATGTTTGTTTCATCTTTTTCCTCATGTCTTCAGTAAATTCTCTGCTCTCATTTTAGATCCTTCTACTTTTTGCTTGTTATTTTTTATCATTACTACACCTGAGAAAGCAGATTTTAAAAAAAATAAGAAATCACATCCTGAAAACAGAACATTTTTTCACCATTTTACACTAACTAGGGTTTGTTTCTTACTGATTTTCCACTTCATTTTCCCTGTCATTATTTCCATTAGCTTTTTGTCCATTATGTTTGACTTCTTACCACAGAAACTTCTGAAAAATATTCACAGTCTATCTGCCTCATTGCATGACATTTTTACTCTTGAGTTTTGTACCCAGAATACTAACATATTCATCATTCTTCTCCTTGTATTTCTCTTTTCAGTGCAAACTTAATACACCATTTTGAAGTTCATTTTGTTTATGATGGAAGTAAATTACTGGGAAAAAAACCTAGTACAAATAAAAAGCCTTTGGTACTCAATACCATTTCCCACAGAAAGTCATCTAGTGCAATTTGAAATACTTAAGAGTTGTTTGACCTATACTCCAGAAGCAAAGACTTAAAATTATCTTTCATCTACATGGAAAATTTTAATGATTTTCCTTTAAGAATTTTTTTTCTATAGAACAAAGGAGTACAGTTTTTATCTGAAACAGAAGCAAAAGTCTTCCAGTTTATCTGTATTGTGGGAATATCATCCAGATTATTAATAATAATGCTCTTCAAAATGACACACTGTTATCATGATAGTACATTGTTTCAAGGAATGTGGACAATCTGCTAGAAAGTGTAATTACATAATTAGTTCTTCCTGTGCCTAGAAAGTAAAATGTAGAGAACATTCCTTTTTTTTTTTTCTTGCAGAAGAGTCTCTTTCTCAACCCCCCTCCCAAAAAAAAAAAAAATCCCAAAGATGAAACTGTTATTTTAAAATTTTATTTATTGAAATAAAACGGGAGACATGGAAGCAATCAAGGAGCCCATGAACAAATAACACACATAATTTTTATGCCTGGTTTAGTTTCCACAATCCCAATCTAATTTTCTGACAGCTGGCTTCTCAAACTCTGCTGCAATCTTTTGTTAACAAGCCATTCATTTGCTGTGATGAACAGGCACAACTTGATATCCTTTTGACTAAAGCATCTCCTATCCCAGTATTGCAAACCTATCATCTTCCCCATAATCAATGTCAACTGAGTAGACAATAGTTTCACTTGAAATTATCTGGATTGATTCTCTGAAGGTACTGCATAGAATAATGTGTAGAATTTCTGTCCTAATAATAGTAAGAGAAACTGTTTGCAGTTGTTCAAACTGCCAGTTTAACTGTCCCTCAGACAAAACAGCAGAAGTTGTTGAGATGTGATCTAGATCAATAAAAAGTATCCAGGAGAGTCCTTCCCCAAAGCTACATGTACTACAGTAACCCTTTTCTTACTACACAGTAGGACCTGCTTCTGATTCCTAAAACTCTGATTTTAAAACTTAACAAAAATTAGAAAAACTTATGAGGTTTATTACTTTAGCTAGACAATTCTTTCAAACAAATCATAGGAATTTAAATTCTGGGTTTTTTTTTATTTCAATGGTTTGTCTTTTGTCAGTTGCCGTCAAAATATACAAGGTTTTCAACCAGGGAAATTGAGTACTGCAGTCTGCAGTTTGGTTTTTTTGTAGTGTTCATGCAAAATAAACTTTTTTTTCCCCTCAAACTGGGAAAATGTTGCCATTTTATTAGTTAATGTAAATCGCCTTTTTTGTCCCATGTAAGATATCCTTGACATGTTTATTCAGAGGAATACAATAATCATATCAGATCATATTTTATATAAATTATGTGTGTTTGGACTCTTATGCAAATGTTGTGTTTCATATTTCTAGAATTTCTCCCAATCACTGTCTCAGATGTGGAAAATTGGCAATGGAAGTTTTGTGAAAACCTGAATTGTAATGTAAAGATTATTTTTTTAATTTTTTTTTATTATTGTTTTTTAATCTGAATGGTTCTGGTTTTTATAATTTGGGGTGGTTATGTTTGATTCAATTCATTCACTTTTAAAAATGTTTAATGACTACACATAAAAATGCACTTATGTTTTTGAATATCTTAAAGGTAGTAGTGGTTTCTGTATATTGGATTGAAAACAACAATATTTGGCTCTATATCTTTCATGGAAGGTCAGATAACATGAAATCATAAATGGTCAGCATAAAGAAATTTTAATTTTATGATCCTATAGATGGGTATATTTTTCTATACACATGCTCTGATAGCAGGTTCAAAAAATTTCTCACAGAGATGCAAGCATTGTGATGGGTATATTTTTATAACTCTCCCATCAGAAAGCTATCGCTTTATTCTCAGGTGCCACCACCTCACTCAGCATCCATGTCATTAAACTTTGCCATTACCCAGGGGATTTTACTGCTGCTGCAAAATTGTAAGTTACATCTCTATCACTATACCTGATAAATGTGTATACAGACAAACTGTCCTGCCACACAGCAGATATAATTCCACTGCACTCACTCTGGTATAGACTATAACTTAAAACATAGTACAATCATATTAAATACCTATTAATAGTGAATGAGGGTTAAAAGAGGAACATTACAGATGTTGACTATGGGCCAAATATTTCAAAACACTGAGCAAGAATACACTTAGTGTATTAGGTGAAGATACAAAGCTTAAGCCTTCCATTTGAAAGCCTCACTCAGAAGTACCAAGAAGGTCTTTTTAACAGTCTGGATTTTCTGGGTAAAGTCAGTTATCCACACTCATTCTTCCAAATAATTGACCAAAGCTCAGGTAGGTTTGTTTGCCTGTTTGATTTTGTTTTGTTGTTTTGAGGTGATTTTTTTGTTTGTTTGTTTGGGTTTGTTTTATTGTTTTCTGTTTGGTTTTTTTTTTTATTTTCTAAATCCAGCTGTGAATCTGTCTGCTTTTTCAATAACTGTCTTTATGTTAAAGAAAAATTACTTACAAAGAGTGAGATAGAGGTCCAGTTCCTTTCAGTGCATGAGTAGATTAAAAACCATACTTCAATTTTCCAGTTAAGTGCCCTAACCATTGTGTAAGCTACTAAGACTATTAGGATGGTTCCACTTTGAGGAACATAATTCAAGAATCATTGAGTCATACAAAGAAAACATAAAAAGGAGCACAGCTTTGTGGTTTTAGTAGTTATAGACATTACAAAGCTGGGCAGAAGCCTAAATCCAGTGCCAGCTCATAGGACAGCTTCTGTGTTTTAAATAGTGGAATTAATCTGTAAAGCCCACACTTTTTCTTCCACATTCATGCTGACTATTGTAACCCCTACATTTCTTCTTGCTTTTTCCTTTTTTTATAATTTCTTTATTTTGATAGGCCTTCTGCAGTAGTTGCAGTAGAAGAACTGATAGTTACCTTAAGTATCTTTTTATAACATTCATGTCAATGGCAAGTGCAAAAATCTCTTCAAACAGAAGAAAACACAGAAACCATTGTTTCCACCATTTTGCTGAACCTCATAACTAGTGAATTTTTTTTATAATTAGATTAGAGCAACTTCTATATATAGTATAGGAGTATATATATATACATATATATAGTATATGTAAATATGTGTATTTACACACATACACTTACAATAGTTTTTTGTGTAAGTTGCTCATACTAGTATAAATTTTGTAGATCTCAGTCATATCAGCTTACTCACAGAACTGCTGAGCTCTTACCACTTCAGAAAATCTGTTACGTGCAAAAAACAGACATTGAAAAAACTGAGAAAACTGCTAGTTAGCGTGTCACTCAAGTTGACTATGATTTTTTATGCTTCACTGTCAAGTAGCAGTTACCAGAGGACTAGCAGGTTTGTAATTTTGAATACATGCACTTGTGTTCAGCAAAGAATCTAAATTCAGGTCTAAAAACTCCACTGCATCTGAAATTCCTGGTTTTTTTTTTACAGTTTCATATCAATCTGAGGTCATTACTAAACTTGCTAAATAAATATAATACACATATATATTTATGATATGATTGCTAATAGCCAATCATGCCTGCATATGCTGAAATGTTACAATATAAAACAATTCAGAATGTGCCAAAAATTCTGACAAAGTAGATTTAATTAACTTATTATGTGAAGGTGAAATTGAGAGAATCAAAAGAAACTTGCATCAAAAGACATATCCAGCGTGCATCTTGCATAGAAAATAGTTAACAGCTGCTATTAAAAGTAAAAATAAAAACCATAAACCCTCTTAATTTTATATCATTGTATCATGGTGTTCCTATATGTGACACCACTACTAAATAATTAAAATCTTTTGGTAAAATTTAAATACAATTAACTAAACCAAAAAATTAAAACACATTTTGTACATTAAAAGATCATAGCTCATGCTGCTTCTATGAATTGTTTATGTAACAGAGCAGAGGGATGCATGAGGCATATGCAGTTTTAGACAACAAAAGATCATCAAGGATTTATGAAGGTATGTGTGTTTGGTTTGGCAGAAATTAAACACTGCAGAATATCGTGCTGAAAAATCAACCCCGAATGAATAGAGAATTGATACTGTATGGCAAATTCCAAAAGGACCTGGAAGACTGGGGTTTACGATAAGATTTCAAATTAATGTTTTACAAGGATTGCTTTAGCAGTAATTCCTAGGTGTTTGTATAATAAACCTTTCAAATCCATAAATGTTTTTATATTAATTACCTTACAGTACTGTATCACAGAATCAGAGAACATGCCGAGTTGAAAAGTACCCAGAGGGGTAATCGAGTCCAAATTCTGGCCCTGCACAGGATCATCCCCAAGAATCACAATGATGCCTAGATTCCTCCAAAAACCTTTGAAGACCTCCTTAGTGGAGATAGATAGACAAAGTACCTTTATTTGGAAGCTTCCAGGTGCACACCTGAATTGTCCATACGCGTGTTCAGTGATGTTGCAGTTTTTATAACTTCCAGTAATTAGCATACATGATTTCTATAACCAACCCACAGTACCCATTTCCCCTGATGCCCACCCTCAGAAAGCTCAGAACTGCCCCTTGGAGCCTGTCCAATGGCTCTGGGCCCTCTCTTCTGTTTTGTTTTCAAGCTGTCTTGCAGGTGCTGCTTTGCCTGATGTCCTCCAGGACAGGGTTGGCTCTCCTGGCTGCCAGGGCACTGCTGACTCATGTTCAACTTGCCATTGACCAGAACCCTCTCCATGGCACTGCTTTCCAGCATCTCATTCCCCAGTCTGTACAAACATCTGGGGTTGCCCCATTCCAGGTGCAGAATCCCAAACTTCCTCTTGTTGAACTTCACATGGTCGGTGATTACCCATCTCTCTGATTTGTCAAGGTGTCTCTGCAGGGCCTCCTTGCCCTTGAGGGAGTCAACAGCTCCTCCCAGTTTTATGTCATCTGCAATCTTGCTTAGTATCCCTTCCAGTCCTGCATCCAAGTAATTTATGAAGATCTTGAATAGCACAGACCTAAGACGGAGCCTTGTGGAAACCCACTAGTCATTTAAATATATTTAACAGGACTGGTCCTTGCAGACACCCATTTCTTAACAGCATACAGGACTGAGAAGGCATGTGGTATCACTACATATTAAATAACTTTTGCTGCTACCTATCTGTGCCTGCTTTCCTATTCCTGTCAGATGATTGACACTTTTAGGCAAGTGTTGCGATATCTCGTTCTTGATGTCTGCTGTGTTGAGGAGGAAATATCTAATATCTCATACAAAAATCCCAGAAAAGTATAATGTGTGGGATTTCACACACTGTGAGTGCAAAATAAGTTGAAGCTGACTATTAACAAGAAAAGTTCTAGAAAGCTTACTGAAGCTAATTACACATGGAACTTACAAGACCTGAATCTAGAATGAGATTCTTAAACACTTGTGTTCATTGCTGCTTAATCATGTGGATGTTTAACTGTGTGATCAATCACCTTTTGACCTTTAAGTTTTGCACACATTCAAAGATGTGTTTTTACAAAACAGCAAATATTTATGCCTACCCCAAGTATAGGATCCAAAACCAATGTTTTTTTTTCTGTTAGAATATGTTTGCATGTTGTAAAAGTGGCCACGACTTTTTTTCCTTTTTCCCCACAGGTGTGTGAAATGCTGATGCCCCTCTGTGGGGATAGATTTACATCCATCTCAGAGCAGGGTGGCCTTGACCAGGTTAATTATAGTAAGTTTGTTATTTCCCAAACCATACCTGAACCTCTTTTGGAAGTGTACCACCTGGTATGGAACAAAACATGATGAAAAACAGACAGGCAGGAAGAGAAAAATGCATGCCAGTGTTCAAGACCATGACGTGTCTTTTAGGTTTAATAGGGTAGATGTAGCCTGAGAGGCACCATTCTGTGAATCTTCTATTATTAAAGAATAATTTTTACAGATCTTCAGGATTCTGTTGCCTATAAAAGACAGTTTTCTGCCTGAAGAGGAAATACTTTACTTTTAAGGGGTGAGCTTCGAGCCTGAGGAACTGCTGAGCCTTTCAATTTACTATCCAGTATCTTGGAGACCTTTGTGTCTTGAGCTCATGTTTCTTACTTTTGGGGAGAGTAGTTTAAGGCTAACAGTCACCTAAGGTAAGAATACTTATCCAAAACTTCTGAATGTACAGAGCTTGAGTTCTCTTTTCAACAGCTATTTGTGTATCAGTTTTACATGAAACAGCCCTTGCATGTGTTAGGGACTGGGACTCATTCTTCTTGGACCAGCATTTCAAACAGTTTGCTGGAGAGTCACACTTCCTCTCCTCAGGTTCAGGGTGTTGATTTTACCTGCTTTTTTTTTTTTTTTTTTTTTTTTTTTTGACCCCTGTATAAGAGTTCTGTGGGATAGACCATTATTGAGCAGATTTTGACTTCTCTTTTATAAAAAAGTTTACATGAAAGTAAGATTGTCTTTACAGATAAAAAGTCAAGTATTAGGAAAAACACTTAGATAAAAAGTGATATGTTAAATGGAACATATACTACCCCAAAATCTAAACAGAAAAAATCAAGGATTTTCTGGAATTCTTTGAGAATGAAGTAAAAGTTTGGTCTCAAAAGAAATACTTATTTCTTAATTTTTCCCTTTTCTTTTATGGGTAACAAATCTGATAACTATTAAAAAAAAAAAAAAAGGGAAAATAATTTAAACAAGACTCAGACATATTCAAAGCTAAGCATTTTAACTCCCTGTAATATTTTGAATTTTTTACCAAACATGTTGATGAAGTTGACAAAAAGTGCCATTCAGATTAAGATCTCTGCTTATGGATTTGCTACTATAACTATGAACCTATTACTGTAGTGAAGGTAAATTAAAAAAAAAAAAAATTGTTGTGCGTTTCAATGCATATTTGAAACACAACAGCTGTTTTTTTAAAATTAAAATCTACAAGGTTATAAATATAACTGGAAGTGGCAATTTATCCTGCAGAAAATTCAAGACTAACAACTTCCTGGACTTTCATGAATATTGTCTTCTGTTGTCTTTCAACAGACATTTATTGAGACCTCAGTAATTTTTCAGACTTCATTACTGTCATAAGCAGATCCTTTCTATTTTTTTAATCTATATTGTAGTGAAGATATGCTTTAAGGAGAATGATTCCCCCTCACCCCCCTTCATTAGTGAAGGATAGGATTTGTCTTGATTCTCTTCATCCTTTTATAAGTCCCTGTCAATTCATCTAGGCTTGGGATCTGCTGAAAGAGGACACGTGAAAATGTTTATTTTTTTTTCATCTACCTTATGGTCATGTATCTTCAGTCTCTTTTCATTGACTCTGAAATGGAATTAATCAACATAGTTTGTCTTTGACTAGATATCAAATTTAAAGACAGTTAATGTTTGCCAAGATAAATCTCATTCTGAGTCAGTGGTGAAAGGAACACTTCAGCCATCATAAATCTTAGTGAAATCATGAACATTTATTTAATATATGCCCATAGTCTGAAGAAAGTGATACCATTTTTATTCATGAATATTTTTTTTCATGTGAAATACACTACATCCCACAGTGAAATAAAAAGGGGCAAAGAATGGATGCAATTGCAATTTTTCACTCCTTATTAGAATTTGGAATATTAACATAGTGAGCAGTGCTGATCAAATAGAATTACCTGTATTTGTACTTTAATAATTGAAAGAAAAGAAGTCAGAGACAAACGTCTTCATACAGTCTGAGTAATAACAAAAAAAATCAGACATCAAAAAATTTGTAAAATCACAATATTTTCTAACAGATTAAAAATTTTTCAATTGAACATAACATTATAGATTTCAGTATATATGTATAAAGTAACTATTTCAAAGAACATAGCTGAAATGAATATTTATCTTTATCAAAGACAAACTTTAGTCAAAATTATGTAGAGAATATATAGATTGTCCATCCAATGATTTATTTAGTTTGTTCATTTTTAAAATTTTTTAATCCACTGTATTGTCATAGAAATTTTAATTGGTCTGTTTTCTTGATACAGACTTGCAGAAGTGGACAATATTTGGTTCAATATGACATCATTGCTGCCAATTAAATATTTTAAATTTGCAGGGGAAAAATGCTTAGATAAGACCTATAGCTTTGCAATAAATTTTCTGGGAGGTTAGAAAGTGATTTTCTGATTGATTCAGGTAATATGAATAAATTATTAGTCCTTATGGTAGCAGAGAAAATTAATCTTTTGAGCACAATGAAATTAAAAGGTTTTGGCTTGCCTGATCTGAATAAAGTAAGATGAATTTTTAATACAGCAAATTAATTAGGCACATAATGAGGAATAGGATGCATAATAAGTCTAATTCTGATAAATAGCAAAATAGTTCAGATCCTCAAGGAAATAAATATCATCCATCAAAACACGCCTTAAATTCTTTTTGTTGGGGAATATTAATGGTAAGATAGCTTGCATGGAGGAGTTAGATAAATTCTATTTGCTGATTTTGTTCAGGGCAATTACATTACATGTTGACCCTCATCTGTAACTTTTTGTGAAATTGATTTTAGGACATTATTCATTTCTGAAGGTGTTAATGTACCATAAAGGATTTGTATTATTGTTAAACATACTGTCTATGCCAGGTGTTACATGTTATTTGCTTTTGCCCTGAAGATCATTTAACAGCTTATAAATCTTTATGGCCCCATGACGATTTGCTACAGTAATTTGCATCTTTAAATGGCTTCTGAATGATTCATTATAAAAAATAAGTAACAGGCAACATTTTTGTTATCAAAAAACATGTCTCTTCTGTTTTACAGTAGCGTTAGTTACAAATCCCAAGAAGAGCTAGTATGGGAAACAAAAAAGTTGATTAGGAATGTGAGAACAATTTTTTCTAACTTTTTACGGCATGAAGATATTTCAGTTCAGATAAAGCAGTTAATCAGTTTAAGAAAATTTTCTTTTATGAGGACTATCCATGATCTTTAAGGAATATAACTATATATAACAATAGAATGGCATGGATCTATCAATAAATGTATTTTGAAATCAAGAAACTAAACATATATTACTAAAATCTGATATAATCTCATCGCTTCTATAACACATAGAAACAATGGATTTGGAATTTCAAAAGTAACTGACAGATCTGTCATGACTTCTTGTTACTGTGTGTTGTCTTGTTGTCTTTATTTTAACAAATAGGTCTATGCACCAGAGGAGACCACTGCAAAGACAGGGGTTTGTCTTTTTTGGTTCAAACAGTCTGAACCACCATGGAAGAGGGAGGCTTTGGGAAAAATTGGGCTCATGCCCATACTTCAGGAGGTAATGGATATAGAATAGTAGAAACAACAGGGATGTTATACCAAGAAAGAAGCATCCTCAGGGAAGCATGAAGAGAACAGTAATCATCAGAATTTACAGAAGAACATTTCCTATGGATACTGAGAGGAATTTTACTTTGCAATTTATGTTTAATCCTCACCTCTGGTCAGCTAGTACCTCCTTTTTATTAGTTGAAATGTCCTGATGTTTCTGATGCTGCTATCTTAGTGGTCACGTGGTGGTCCAGATGATTCATATGCCTACTTCCAGCTGAAATTCATGAAAAAATCCCCACTGACTTAATTTTGTAGATCTGAACTCTCTTTTCAACAGAAGGTAGTGAGAAGATCTATCCTGTTTCAATTTTAATTCCTGAGATTTCTTACAAAAGTATGTCTACGCAGGTTATACCCATTTATTGCATATGATATCGACTACATATTTATTAGTAAAATAATTTGAAAATAGATGGGAAAACATACATTGACTTTTAACAGTCGATGATCTAAGGCAATTATCATAAACCCTGCTGTAAAACTTATATTACTTTTCCATGCTCTTATTCACTAACAGTAAAAGGTAACTGTTTTATCTATATTGTCAGTGTTATTTATTTTCTGTATGAAAAACATTCTGTATACTCACAGTATTAGTATTGATTCTATCTTTTTTAATTTAAAGTTTGTATTTTCTTAGTAGTTTTCACAATATTCACAGGCTACTTCTTTAACTTTCTATTAAAACTTAGAGACTATAGAAGGCATATAAATCATGATTTAATTAAAAAAAACAAACCACCACCACCAACAAAAAACAAACAACAAAAACAACAACAACAACAAAAAAAACTAAAAACCAAACCAAAAAAAAAGGTAAAAACTCCGAGCCCTCAGTACCATTAGGATAGCTTATTAGTATACACTGATATATATTCTGAATAGGGTATGGAACAAGGTGGTGATATGAACATAGGTCTGAAAATCTTGAAAAATAAGTTAGATGGTGTTGAAGAAATTTTAGGATTACCAAGTTGATCTTCATAGCAATTCTGGTACATATCATTCCAAACTATTTGCAGAATGCTTTTTACTAGTAAATAAATTAAGCCGTATTTAAAAGTAAAAAGGTATGATTGCTGATACATTTTTATGAGAAATAAGAGAGGCTATTACTTGTATAACATTCTCAATGTTTTATAGGGAGGTAATGCAAGCTGTTGGTTCACTGGTCATTGTTAACAAAAAAGTCCGGAGAAAGCAGTATGAGGAATGTTCAGTGTTAAACTAAAGGAAAAAGAAAAGAAAAAAAGAAAGAATGCCTATTGAATGTCTTATCATTATACAGTGTTTAATCCTATTAGCCATAGTAATAAAAATGCACAAAACTGCAAAATAACATCAAGTCATCAGAAAAGATACATTCTGTAAATCCTACTAATTCTCTGATAATAACCTACTACAGAAATGGTTTATGCCTTTCACATGCCATCTCTCATGTAGTCTGTCTGTTCATATTCTAATCACCATAAAGGATAAATCTAGTACACAAAGAAACTTAAAGTTTTTTATTGTTATTCTCTTATTGAACTAAAGACTAATTTCTTTATTATATTTGAAACATATTTATGAACCTGTTTTATACAGGCTTTATGACTTTTAGTGGAAAAAATGTATTTATATAGTAAGGAAAAATATGATTATTATGGAGGGAAAAGATACAATTGTTCAAATATAATTACATTATTAGAATTTTATTATTTTGTCTTTTTAATTTTTTTCTTTATTCATTTGTTATAAAGTCATCATCATAGGTTTAAAGTTATGTTAATTTTCATTTAAATTTCTTGTTTATTTAGAAACAAAACAGTGATTTCTTAATACTTCTATACTGGCACAAGACACATCTGTAACCAGGCCTTGACAAATATAGCCTCTACCTGTTATTCTCAGAACTAAACCCAGTAACTCAGGAGAAAAACACTTGTTTTGCTTGCCTCTCCAAGGCTGTTTTCTTACAAATATTGAATTTCAAAAAAAATTATGATTAGAGGATGTTCTTAAGGGCACCTGATCTACAAATTGCAATATCTAAAGGAAAGCAGTGGAGGTATACCATCCGTTTGCAATCAATTAGCTGTGAAATGTGAAATATTACTAATAAACTTTGGTTTAGTGGGCTAGTATAGGAGCACAGTTTATATTATTTCTTTTGGTTGTATTCTGTTTTTTCTTTCCTGCGTTTATTCCATTTTGGCTAGGTCAGTAACAGAGTGTCTCTTAGCTATTCTTCCTTTTTTTTTTAATCTTTGTTTTCACTGTCTCTCTGTTCAGTCTTTTATATGCATTCTTTATTTTTTTTTTCTTCTAACTCTATTTCTCTCCAACTTTTTTTTTTGTCTGATTGCCTTCCTTGTCTTTTTCCAGAAATCAGACTTTAGTTGGGATTTATCTCATTTTTATTTTTACAAAAAATTAAACATTAAATAAATAAGCATGACTAGATAGTTAAGGAAAAAAGTTAAGGACACTGAAACGGAGGACAGAGGGTCCTATACTCAAGTGAATGTCTGAAAACCTAAACATTTATCTTCCTCTCCCATGTGGCAAATGAATAGGTGCATACTTATATCAGAGAGCTAGAGATTGCTGTGATGAGGTGTTTAGAAGACTGACAAATTTGGTCAGTTTTAAACTTTAGATTTAAAGTTTACTAAGTACCTTCATTAGAAAAAATATTTCTTGCAAATGGCTGGTTCTTACAAATTATTGACTGTTTATTCAAAGCTCTCACTTTTTGGCAGTTACATTATAGTTCGAGTATAATTTGTGAGTGCACATTGCCACAGAGCTTAAGTTGTACAGTTAGCACTGACAGCTTTCTTGTTAGCTCTTATCCTCAAGGTCAAGGTGATCAGACTGGAGATCTCATCAACCAGAAAGCTGTAACTAAGGTGCAAATTTATTTTTCAATTTAATTTGTGTGCTCTTGTCTTATATTTTTATGCTGTTGTAGTCTTCTCTGCTACTTATGGAACACATATAATACATGGTCCTCTTTTGGGTTAAATAAAGGTGGCCCATCTACCTTTGTCAAGAGCAATAATTTCCAAAGAAAGGCAACAAATCTGGTATAGGGTCTAGAGAAAAAGTTCTCTGAGGACCAGCTGAGGGAAATGGGATTGTTTATCCTGGATAAAAGGAGGGCCTTATTGCTCTCTGCAAGTACCTGAAAGGAGGTCGTGGAAAAAAGAGTGCTGGTCTCTTCCCAAGTGACAAGCAATAAAATGAGAGCAAGAGGCCTCAAGTTGTGCCAGGAAAGGTTTAAAGTGAATATTACGATAAATCTCTTCACTGAAATAGTGATCAGGCATTGATCCAGGCTGCCCAGGGAAGTGATGCAATCACTACTGATGGTGTGATGAATGCCATGATATGTGTGAGGATATGTACAGCTATACTGGTCAGAAGGGACACACAAAGAAGGAGGGGTAGAGACATTTCCCTCTACATCCAGACGTGGATGGTGAGAAGAGCTGTGTGAAGAACAGACATGAACAAGTTGAAATCTTATGGATAAGAAGCAACAAAGGGAACCTTGTGGTTGGTGTCCGCTACTGTCCACTAATCTGTTGTTGGAGCCTTCTTACTTCAGCTACAAGAGGCAATGTGCCTGCAGACATTTCTCCTGCTGGAGGACTTCAATCACTCTGATATCTGCTGAAAAAGTAGCAGAGCAAGTCCTGTGTGGAAGAAAATTTCTTAAGCATGGTAACGGACAGTCCTATAGGAGTCCTATAGGAGGACAGTCCTATAGGAGGGGATGTGATATGGTCAGCAATAATTGGTGATGACAGGGTTGGAGGCAGTCTGGGCTGCATTAATCAAACACGGGTGGAGTTTACAGTCCTAAGGAGTATGGGCCAAGGATAGGATAAACTCAGGTCCCTGAATTGTGGGTAAGCAAACTTTCACAAATATGGTCAGAGTGATGGAATATCTGTCCTGTGAAGAAAGGCTGAGAGAGTTTGGGGGTTTCAGCCTGGAGAAGAGGAGGCTTCAGGGAGACCTTATTGTCGACTTTCAGTACTTTTAGGGGCTTATAAAAAGAAAGATGGAACCAACTTTTTAGGAGGGTCTGTTGAGACAGGATGAGGGGTAATGGTTTTAAAATAAGAGGGTAGATTTAGACTTGATGTAAGAAAGAAATTTCTTTTTTACTACAAGGGTGATGAAACACTGGAACAAGTTACAGAGAGGCTGTAGATACTCATCCCTGGACTCATTCAAGGTCAGGTTGGATGGGGCTCTGGGCAAGGTGATCTAGTTGAAGATGCCCCAGCTAACTAAATGGATGTTGGACTAGATGGCCTTTAAAGGGCCCTTCCAACACAAACTATTCTATGATTCTAAAATTTTATTCTGAAACATTAATTTCTATACATCCAGATGAAGTTCAAAAAAGAGGAAATAGAAACAAGAGAACTGAATATCTTTAAGGAGGAAAGACTGGGTATGAGACATGAAAATTCCAGATCATAACATGATATCCATGGTGTTTCACCCAAAAGAAATCTGAAAAGCTTTGAAACTAAAGGGGCATAGCAAGTCCATTTAGCATTCTTAAGATCATACATATCCCTGGAGACTCAGTTTCTGATTGCCTATAATGTATAGCTTTTGTTTTGTTTGTTGTTTTTTTTCTCTCATGCTATCTTTGTTGTACAGTTTCTCAGACAAATAAGGGCAGCTGTTGGGACAATTTTTTACATTAGTTGCGCATAGTCTTTAGAGCTTTTTAACAAATAGAATATAGAGAATATAATAAAAATGCTCCCTTTACTTTGACAATCTTAATTACCCTGGTAATTGATTACCAGTTGCATTGCCCACAGTCAAAAAACAGCAGAAGATTGCTATGTCTAGTGATTAGTGTCTAAAAGTCTCATATAGAATGTGAGTTAAAATGATTACATGAATTATCACTGGGAATACAAAACAGACTTGACAAACTGGCAACTTGGATTTTCCTTGATCCTTATGCTTCCACAAATATTTTTAATCTTTTTTGAACACTTTTTTTTTTTCTGCATTGATGAGGTCTTAAGGATCATTTAACTGCATGGTTTGTTTTCCTTGGAAAGAAAGTGAGAGCTAAAATATCTTCACTGTCTCTTTTCTAGCAAGTTGCTCCTTCAGTCCTGCACATGAAAATTACCTGCCTAACTCTAGGTTTTAGTGCTTGACTATGTTGGCATGCCAATCCTCCACTTCAACCCATACTTTCTTCAAGGCTTGCTACAACTGTCCATTTCAATGACAGAAGTCTAAAGATTTAGTCACTGTAGAAACACAGGACTCATGAAAAAGGGTTGTAAACCATGGCAGTGCTAATTCAACAAGAGTACAAAGTGCTTCTATGTCCTTCTCAAGTATTGTGATTTCCCAGTTAATAGATAACATTAAAAACATACTTGGGGTGGAGTAGATCCTTGGTATTTTCATGAGCATCTCAATACCTATTTTAGGACTTGATTGCCATATTCTCCTTTAATTTAATGAAACTCCAAAACCCCAGAGAAAGCACCACCTAAATAAGATCCTGGGCTCAGACACAAGGGTTCTTATTGATAGTAGTTTCCTATGTCTAACTTTGCCTTTCTTTTTCAGACTCAAAATTCAACTGGTTTTCTGCATAATTTTTATTGCTAGCTTTGCTTTGGGAATTAAAAATAATGAAGATCTGATATAAAATACATGCAAAGGTAGCAAGAAAATGAGTTATTAACTTATTGCTATTGCTGCAATGGGAGAATAAACTAAGCTGGTAAATTTTTATCCCAAAATTATTTAAAATTATTCAATAATCAACAGTCTTTTTACACTGTGCATGAGTTGCCAGTGACTGACAATGATAAATATTTCATTCTCTTATTCAGTTGATGATAATGAGTTATTCACATATGAATAACTTTATCTAACTGTTATATTTTTGACATTTTTGTATTGTTTAACTATTATTTAGTAATAGTTCCTGAATAGGATGCACAAGTCCCTGAACTTAATGTTTCTCCCAAATCCAAAGAATATGCAAGGTCCTTCACATTTTTGTTGTTGAAAGAGCAACATACAATTTTAAACCATTGAACCAGACATTTCAGTTCAACTTCTTCAGTGAAAATATTACAGATGTAGAGTAATGCATTCTTTTTTTATGCCTCTTAAGGTATACATGTTTAAGCTACTGCTAGATGACAAGGACATATATCTTGAAGGACAAAAGTATGTATGCTCTGTGATCCAAATTTCCACTGCTGTAAATCAGAGGAACCCTCAGAATTCAAATTGTCTATGCATAAACATACAATCTAAGGATATGGATTATACAATTTTTACAAAAAGCAATTGGTACAGCTACATTTTTTGCTTGTTTGTTTATTGAAGTCAATGACTTGCCTGATATTTGAAATATTTAGGTTTAAGTTAATCATAAATTTAAATAAGCTTATTACCTACCAATGATTCCAATTACTGTTGATTTCTTTACATCAATTCCTCTAAACTCAGGTATCTAGTAGTCCTCTGACTTCAAAAAGAATAATACATTTTTTCCTATGTTAATTCCAGACCCTCAGTGAAAACAGTGATTACAGAATTTCAATATACCAGATTTATGTCCAAGCTTTATTTTTCTAAAGATTTCTCTCTGATTTTTGATCATGTGGATACATATATACCTTTTAATTTTCTTTCTAAGCTGTATTCATTCTCTGTGGACGTCTAAGAAAGATGAATTGTTCTTTTCTCCATTTTGAATTTTGAAATCTTTCTCTTTGCCTCTGAAATATTAACTCAGAGAGTATTTTCTAACAGGTTGTTTTCTTTCATCCATCCCCATCCAGTTTAACTAAACACATACATTCAGTAATACATTAATGGTTTTTAGGTTTTTTCTAATTTAGAAACTCTGACAAAACAAATTTCAAGGCATGAGAGAAATAGAAAGCCTCTGAGGTTAATATGCTCCCCACTATCTTTCAAGAGAATGCCTAGATTTTACTTGCTTAGAAGCTCGTTTTATTTTTTCCTCTTGGGGCACAATATAACGTAGAACAAAGTCTTAGAAAGGGTTAATCAGATATTATTAAATATCAGCTTTATATCTCTTCTACTCTGTCCCACTTAATTTAAGCTACCTAAAAATTAGGTCTGTAAGGCTATGTCTGTACTGCTAAATGATTTTTGAGTGGTGTTGGGGTTCTGGAGAGTTCCAGCTGACTGGAAGTAAGTAAAATTTGTCCCAATTTTCAAGAAGGGCAGGAAGGAGGACTCCAGAAACTACAGGCCTGTCAGTCTCACTTCAGAACCTGGGAAAGTTATGGAGAAGATTATTCTGGGAAGTATGGAAAAACACCCGAAAAACAATGAGTCATTTCTCACAGCCAACTTCATGAGGGGAAAGTCCTGTTTATCAATCCTGATTTCGTTTTATGAGAAGGTATCTCACCTAGTTGATCAAGACAAGCCAGCTGATGTAATCTTTTTGGATTTCAGCAAAGCTTTGGATACTGTCCCTCATAGGATCCTTGAGGACAAAATGTCAAGCACAGCTGAATAAACACATCATGTGATGAGTGAGCAGTTGGCTCATGGGTGGGGCACAGAGGGTAATACTGAATGGGGTAAATCAGACTGGTGACCTGTCACTAGTGTGATTCTGCAGGGCTCCATCTTAGGCCCTGTGCTCTTCAACATCTTCATGAATTGCTTGGATGCAGGACTGGAAGGGATGCTCCCATAGAGGACCTGTCAATCAAAAAGGTCCTCCTGGTATCCCACCCTCCCCCTGGAGCCCTTAATTGGCTACACCACCCCTCACCACAGACAATAAGCAGTGAGTGATCAGTGAATCAGACATCCTGCCTGGGAGAGGTGGCCATGCTGGCCAGACCACATAAATACAGCAGTACGTGGACTCCATCTTGCTTTTCCTCTCAGGACTGTCCATCACTATGTGAAGCCCAGGACTTCCATAGGAAGGGGTAGTTAATTAATTCTCTTATTCTAATATCTTTCTTTACTCCTTCTCTCTTTTTCTCTCTCTCTTTACTCTTTAAATCTTTCTACTCTCTTTTAAATCTCTTTTAATCTAACTTAAAACTAGTGGGTTGTATTTTACTGAATTGTTTGGGATTGGTGTGTGCTGGGTATTTTGGTGAAATATTTTGTTTTGGTTGTGTTACCCCTTTTAACTTTTCCCAAAATGCCTATTTTTTCACTAAATTAAATCTCCTGGGAAACATATATAGCATTCTCTTTTTACACACTCTTGAATTATTAAGAACTAAAGCCTTTCCAAAACAATTCAGTGCATGAATTATTTTTCAAAACTTAAATATAAGTAAAATGCTTGCACAAGCATGTGGCTTGGAGCTGGGGTCTTTCACCTGTCGGTCTTTCTTGAAGCTTAATAGTGAACCACTTACTGTGCTACCTACACTACTAGAATAGAAAGTAAGGTCACACAGAAAGTTAAGAATAGAGGTTAATAAGAGGATATGATGGATTGTGACAATCAGTTACATTAGAATCTTCATTAAAATCATCTTCAATAAAATGTTTTATTAAATATAGTATTTAACTGACAAAATAATCTATGCCTTTGCCACGTTGACCAGTGTTTACCTGCAACCTTTTGTTTTATACAGTGATTGCAGATTTTAAGGTATCCACTGATTCAATGTTAGATAAGGGAATAACAATGAATTCTTTGCCTATTTCTAATTAAGTTCTGTGTCACAAAAAAAAAAGTAAGAATAACCTTCAATTTCCTACATGTGAGTGATTGCACTGAAAACTCTCTTAGGTAGCTGCCTTACCCCTTCTGATTAAATGAGGTTAACTGCCTTGCCTTATGGATAAGGTGCCATGCTCATTTGAATCTAGGGGACTTTTAAATATTGCTTCTATCATGGATGATCTTAGGTCTTCTTGCAAGACTCAAGGAAATAATATACAGTTTCGCAACATTCATACTCAAAGTCTGCCACTAGTTAATATATTTTAAAACATAAAGGAGCACAGCAGACAGATGGTCCTAGCTGTCAGTTCTGTCAGTTAGCTGTAAATAATATTATCAAAGTGGCTTTCTGGATAACATGGCAAATTTCCCTAAATGCCTGCTTCAAGAGGCAACGCATCTCCTTTAATAATCAAGAAGTAGAAAACATACTTTACAACTTATAATTCTGAGGTAAGCCATATAATATGGAAGACAGTAGCTAGTTTAAACACAAACATAACAATCTTCTGATATATTATATAGAAAAAGAATCACAGAAAAAATTATCTTGGAAGTGAAGGTCCTTTTCTGTTCGATCATTTTAAACTTTCAGAAAATGTGGACTATTTAAAAGTTGACGCTCACCTGTAAAAACAATACTTCTATTTTTTAACAAAATATATTGTGAAATCTTAACTCATCTGCTGATCTTTCAGGTATACAATTCCTTTTTTTTGCCAGTATGGCTTTTTTTTTTTTTTTTTTTCCATCTGATGTACTGAAATACCAGGATAGTGCATTATGAGAACAAAAGTGATATAAAAATGTCTGTCATCAATGCATACTCTATAAGAGCTCTGATCACTCTTGTCCTGGTGATGCGTTGGTACAATACATCATCAGGATGAAAGCCAGAGGGAACAGAAGGCCAAAGAAAGGTCTTTTTCAATGCTTTCAAAAAATGTTATGATTCCTTCTTAAATGTTAGTTAAAGATGATCCTTTTGTTTGTATGTTTATATAAATATTAGGGGAAAAAAAAAAAGTTTTCCTCTGGAAAAGATAACGAGGGTGGTCCTTTAAAAATAACTGACATCTTATTATGCAGAGGAAATTCACAACTCTTCTAAGAAGTTTCTTTCATTGCATTTCAGGACTTTAGATAAACTCAGTCCGAATCCCTTTTGCAATTGGTAGTTGTCATGTTTGCAGAACTATTGTAAGTTCACTGTAAGTGTATCTCAAATACTCTTTCTTCATCAAACAATACTTCACCTTTCCCACTGTGAAATCATATAATTCAGTCATGCTGAAATAGAACAAAATCATTCTTCATTGCCTTCCTACTCTCTATTTTATCGTAACAAGACCAAATGGCTTCAACACACGTAAGCCTTTTTACTCAAGGATATGGAGCCAGTGACTGACAAAAAAAAGCTTCAAAGAACAAAAGAACAGTTTCTTCACTTCAACATAAATAGCAACAAATAAAGCGGGGAAAAAAAATTAGTGAAATGATTAAAAAAAAAAAAATAATTCACTTATGCACATAGCCTCTGGACGCTTACCTTTTACATTTCTTTTTCTCATCTGAGTTATTCATGTCTGGAAAGAAAAAAAAAGCAAAAAAAAAGCAAAAAAACCCCAACCCACACTGATTTTCTGTAGCAGCATCTCATTGACTTTACCTTTTTGTTCTCTGTCACACATAGACTCATTAATGAATTCACATCTGTATACATATTAGTTTCTGAACTTCATCTTTCCTAATTCAGAAATATAAAGGTTCTGCAGTTTCCTTTGATACTACTTTTAGTCTGAGAAAAATAAATCCTGTTTTCCAGATGAAACCTGAGAGGGTATATTCAAATTAACAGCTTTTCCATGAATCTATCAAAGACTTTTAATAAGATATCCTTTCTTATCTCTGTTGCAGTTGCTTTTCTTGTTAATTTTGACCTAACAGGTTCTGTTTAATTTAATGCTATGCAGTCAGAATAATAACAGTCCTTTAAGTAAAGACATATAAATTTTCTCATTTCTTTTATGAAGAAAAATATTTTGTGCATTTTTTCTTCTCAAGTGATTGGTTTGATGGAAAAGATGAAAAACATAACTTGTAGTTACTGCTTTAAGTGCCTTTTCCTCTCACTTTTGGATGTATACTTTCCAACAAAACAGTTATTTCAATATCTTTCTTACCTGCTTACTCACTATATTTACTTGCAGCTGAAAGCCAGCCTTGCCTGACCTGAATTGAAACATAAGAAGTGTATCGTGAGGTTTTCCTTTTTCCATGTCCACTGAATTTAGGATCCAAATTTGGTTAGTTTCATACATTTTTGTGCTTCACAGACTCAGAATTAGTCACTTAGTTCATGTTGCACATAACTACACTTTGCAAGTATATAATGTGGTCATGAACAAAGTGAAATGTGAATGAATAAAGAAAAAGCCAAACCCTGCCTTAGCTTCTGTATATATTCCCATTTGATAAAGTATTGTATAAATATAAATTGCTGACAAAATTAGCTTAGAAGAATGCAGTAATGTAACAACAGGAGTACCTTTTCATGCAGCTCTCCTAATTATTGCTTTACACTCCTGATGATATATATATATACACACTCCATGAATTACTATTTGTATTTACTCAATATTGTATAAAATTTCACTGCAAATCAAACTTTGAAAATATTTTAGTGACAGAAGAGATGGAGTCCAACTGTTTTTAAGATGTGTGCAATGTTAGAAGTAGTAATGATAACCTGGCAGTATTTACACGCTGACCTAGCATGTCAAACAACAAAATGCATGTGACATGTAAATAAAGTTACAGTGTGCCACTGACACTCTTATAATAATTATTGGTTGGAAACTCCTATTTTGTAACTTAGGCATGAACAGTTTGGTTGTCTATATTGTAACTAATCATACAGATACAGTTTACATTGAAATACCAGATCACATGATCAAGTAGCCAGGACAATGCACATGTCAACCCATCGCTAGTCAAGCAAGGAGTGTTCTGTGACCTCTTGCAAGAGCTCAACTCACACAGATTTATGACCCTGGAGAGAATCCAACTCAGGGTTTAAGAGAAGTGACTGACATTGTGGCAATGTCACTGCCTATAACATTTGAAGAGTCCTGGAGATCAGGTGACATCCGCATGACTAAAAGCGGGCAAATATTGTCTAAAATAAGGGCCCAAATAAGATGTAGAAAACTACAGGGCTACTAGTTTTACTACAGTCCCTGGAAAAGGGTTGTAATGAATCTACTTAAAAACTATTTCAAATTAAATGATGCAGGTATTTGGGAAAAGCCAGCTTTGATTTACTAAATGCAAATTATGCCTGACTAACCTGATCTGTTAACATCAGAAGAACATGGAGGTTGTTTACCTGGACTTCTGCAAAGTGTTGAACACTGCTTCCCACAGCCTTGTCCTGAACAAATTGGCAAGATACATATTGGATGTGTGCACTGTGATATGGATGAGAAATTGACTAAGTATAAGGTTCTGCACCTGGAATGTCAAAACCAGAGGCCAGTGAAGTCTAGGATCTGTGTGCTGAGAAGCAGCCTTGCTGAGAGGGACCTGGGGGTCCTGTGAACAACAGGCTTAACAAGAGTCAATACTGCACTGCTGCAGCAACAAAGGCAAATCAGATCATGGACTATATTTGCAGGGGCATTTTGAGCAGGGGTAGAGACTCAGCACTTTTCAAGCCACAGCTGAATTGCTGTCTCCAGTTCTGGTACCCTGAATTCAAGAAAGATGAAGACAAAATGAAGAAAGTCCAAAGGAGGGCCAAGAAGACTGACAATGGGCTGGAGAACCTGCCTTGTGAGGAAAGCCTGAAGAAGCTACACCATTTCACCTTGCAGAAAGTTCAAGGGAAACCAGTACTTAATGCTTTGCTACAAAGAGGATGGAGGCTCTCTTATTACAAGGAGACACATAAAGAAGATAATTGCTAATGAGTATAAGTCGCACCGGGTGAGGTTTCATCCTGATATAAGAAAGAAATTTTTTTACAGTGCAAACAGTCATGCATCTGAACAACCTTGCAAGGGATGTGGCAGAGTCCCCATCACTGTAGGTTTTCAAGATGCAGTTGGACAAGGAGCTAAGTAATCCCATGTTGGCTCTTTTTCCAACAAAATGTTGGACAGATGGTCTTTTGAGGTCCCTTCCAACCTGGACTGTGCTATGATTCTATGATTCAGTGAAGTAGAAATTAAAGAAAACCAGACATTTCCAGAAGATTAAATCCATTCAGAAGGACTCATCTGATTAAATTACTTTACTAAAGTGCTTATTTCTTAGATAATCATATTGAAGAGACTTAGATCCATTTCTCAGATATGACATTTATTGTTTATTTGTTTGTTTGTTTTTAATTCTGGGAAATGTCTACTCTTGTGGTATTAAACTCCTTTACATTTTTTTTTTATTTATTTAGTGACTAAATAGGAGAATCTGGAAACTCACGGCAAGTCACCTAATATCTTTGAAAAGCCTGAGCCCCTCCTGGCTACTGTTCCAAGAGTACCGCCCTACTGCATATCTCATGTCTCTGTGCCAGTCTTGTGCATGTGCCTGATGCCTTAGGGTTCCCCAGGCAGACCTTCTTTTGTGTGGGCAGATGGAGTCAGGCCGTGCTTGCCTGCAGGTAGATACCACAGACATCTACGTTTGCTCAGTTCTCAGGCTGAATATTATCCATAGGAACCTACTTCCCAACCAGCTTCAGATCTATGTATAGTATGCATGTATTTATTTATTTATTTATTTGTTTGACATATCTCTAGGCCTGTGGTAAAATTTCCATAGTCTTATTTCCATTTTACATGTATAAAAATAAGCAAAACTATTCATGTTTAGTGTACAGTATATGTTGTAAGAGTAGTACTTGAAGACCATGTTTACTAAGGAATATTGAGTTAATTTCTTCATTTCATATCTTTAGGATTTAAAAAAAAAATCCGTTTCTTATGATGATAGTAATGGCTAATATAATGCCATGAAGAAGGACATAAATTCTCAAAGAGTAGAATTCTGAATAGGATTAGAAAGATGAATTTTCTTTAAAAACAGCTTTCATAGTTTGTTTGTGGGTTTTTTTTTTCCCTATTTGGTTTATTTTATTTTTTATTATCTATTTTATTTATTTCCATGATGAAACAAAGGAAAATCTGAGAGAGTGTATTGAGCAGGTGCTGTGAAAAATGAAATCAGAGGATATAATGTTATTTGATAAATATGAAATGGTGTTACTTTGAGATTTGCCAGATGTTTCTGACAGATTTAGTTTAACAAATTCTGTTATGCTGATTGCCTGTGGTATTAAGTTTAGAAGAATCACAGTATTTGCCATAGTCCAGTTCCTTAGAGGATTGTTTAAAGGAGAATCAAAGGGAAAGGGAAAAAACCTATCTTACATCCAATATGACATACAGAAACGATAACAGAAAAATAAACAGTAGTAAGATATCAAGAAGATGAAGAAGATAGAATAAGGTAATGAGTGGAAAAAGTTGCAAGAATCTCTTTCGTGTCAGTGCAAAAGGTATATTGCTTAAAAACTAGCTAATGGAAACTGTACATATGTGCATCTGTGCATATGCACATGCTTTCTGGGGCAAGAATAATATCTCATAGATATGATTTGCATCTTGTTTATCACTTCAAATACAATGTAAAGATTACTGGAACAATGGATACATTATTACTTTAATCATTGTTCTTAATTTTAATGCGATATTGATAATGTCTGATTGCTAATATGCCTGAAATTACAATACAAAATTGTACTGAATGAATCTTGTAATAGTACTGCTATTTATTTTTATGATAGCTAAATATGCATTAAGTACTATATCAATGTACTTTAAAAACTTTTTATTTTTTTACAAAGTACTTATGCAGTGAGTTTCAAGCATATAGGGTATTATCAAATTATGGATGCACATAATGATAAGGGCTTACACAGCAGATGTAGATCCAATCAATTTCCAAAAGGTTTTATCAAGTCAAGAGCTAGCAAGCATCCAGAAATAAGTTACATCAAGATCTATTGCATTTTGTGTTACATCAGTGTAAGTAACATTCATTCTCTCTATCCAGTCAAGTATTTAGTAGCCATTCTGGCTATCTCCCTTTTGTGACAATAGGAATAGGTGGGAAATACGGGAAACTGTGCTCTGTGTATATACATGACTTACCTCCACAACTATTCCTTTGCGGTATCTTCAAATATATATTAGCCATAGCTATATAATTTTAAATCTATTATTCCTCAGTTTAATACCAATTTAAACCACACTTGGAAATGTTTTCTGACATTTATATTATTGCTCTTGGTTTCTTAAAACAGAAAATTAACTTTCAATAGGATTCATAGGGCAATGATCCAAAAGCAAATATTCACATTCAAGTTTAAAGGAGATAGGAGCCAATTTTACTTCCCTTTTATTATTTTCCTTTAAAAGGAAAATATTCAGCTGATGAGAAATGACATAAAATGCAACTTGTAAATAATGTTTAGCTTATATATTCAGCATAGAGGAAATAAATGTAAAAAAGAAGAATTTTAAAAGCACATATAGGAACCTTCATAAAATTAAATCATGTATTTTTCTTATTTTGGTGAAACGTTTGAAGTATTAATTTACTTGTTAAAACCAATTTTTTGTTACACAAATAACTTTAATAAATATTCTCAGATTCTCTGATTCAACTTAAATCTCAGTAAAATTATGTTATTTAAACGCATCATTAAGTAGAGGCTTTTTGTACCTGCTAACATTGTACTGTTGCAAAAATTTAAACCCTTTCTCCAAAAATAAAATGCCCAAATCAGTCTGACTTCACTTAGTGAGTGATCAACAAATTCTGTCACTTCTGTTGCAATGTGACTCATTTACTTATTTAGTTGGTTAGTTAGTTATTCTGAAAAGCCCAGACTTGAAGTCAGAAAAAGCTGAACACAAGTTCCTGGTGTTACAGAAAATCAAGTCAGGTCTGAATGCAATTAGTAATTCACTTGAGTGTATTGGATTGACTTTTTTTCAATTCAGCTACCCTCTTATCCCCGATGGAAAGTGCTTTTCTTGACACAGAAGAATTTTCCTTCAAATATCTTTGAAATATACGACTATTATGTAAATCAAAAGCAATAAAGAATGAGAGAAGATGCTAGAAAAACATTTAGCACAAAGTCAGCTATGGAAATGTATGTGAAAATGTATAGATGAATGATTTATACTTTAATTGGGAGCGGCAAAAGAGGGAATTTCTGTGAAAACCTTAGATATTCATCATTTGATGTAATATTTCTAATATTAGTTGGCAAGAGTGATATTGATTTCTGCCACTAAAATTGCAACTTCAGCTGTAAATCACTGTATAGCTAGTAAGACAAACATATTTCAGTGTACATTTTGAAAGCCTTACAAAGTACCAAAAAAAAAAAAAAAAAAAAAATAATAAAAAATGGAAGTAGTAAGCTGGTTGAGTTTTTTCTCAAATACATCAATATTTGCATTTCTTAATAATACACAAGGGAAATCTCCAAAGGGCAGATGATGAAAGTTTGTCTTGATCAGTGTCCTTTAACGCATATGTAATACTTTCAGAAAACCAATATTGGCTAAATACATGTATATTACTAGAACCTTGAAGCACTTCAGCAGGATGTTTTTCAGCATTTCTTCAAGAAGTGAAAGGGAGAAAATACTTAATTTGCAAATTTGTGTGTCACCCCTTGAAATTTGGAAGAAAACACTAAAAAAATCTATTCTCATTGTATATGATATGATAGCATAAATGCGATGGTGTATGTGCTATATCACATGCTGTCCCTGGTTAATAACAGGGCATTGATAGTCCCAGGCTGAGTCTGAAGGAGACTATTTTGTAGCTCTAGATGGATCCCTTGGGAAGGAATCCAAGGAAGAGAAAAACCGGAAACATATAAAAAGAAGAGCAAGAAGACTCTAAGACTACGAAAGAAATCCATACTACTGTGGGTATTTTATTCCTCATGCCAAGCAAGTGGTAGTGCTGCTGAGTTGTAACTACTTTCTATGTCCACCCCAATTCCTGAAGAAGACTGAAATTGCAGACTTTAGGACCCAGAGGGACTATGGGAGAAAAGGGGAAGATCCTGGGGAAGTTCTGACAGCAATTTTTACCTTTTTTTTTTTTTTTTCTTTTCACTATACTTGAATATCAAGTAACCCTGTCCCCATAGTCTTATTTTCAGATTCTTAGAGTAAAAAAAAATCCACCAGTATATTTTTAATGATACACAAAATCTCTGGTCATACAAAGAAATGTACAAACCAACCTTCTAGCAGCATGGGTTTTCTTATTAGGAGATCACACCAAGTCTTCTATAAAGCATTGTGTAAGTATGTGTGTATCTATGTATATAAATATATCTAAACTGGAATCTTTTCTTCCAAGGGAAAAATTAACTTTTCCATGTTATTAATATGACTAACTCACATAGTAAACACAAGAAAGCTACTAAAAGTGTACCTCTATAATTTCTTCATTTTTTAAATGTGAAATTGATCTATATTAGTCATATTGACTATGTATACTTATTTACAGATTTTTTTTATGAACTAAACTGCAGTAAAATTATATTTAAATAGCTTTCCAGCAACTGTTTTGTCAATAGCTGAATATTTTGAATCATTCACTGGAAATTATTGAAAGGACAATCTATTGAATTTTACTCTCCCAATGGGTTTCTTAGTCTCTGGAATTTGTTTCTTTCATGAAAAAATAGTAAGATTTGGACACATAAAAATAAATTTCCAATTCTGTTCTTAATTACTAGGAATTTTGAATTTTAAATATACTATCTGTGGAAAATAATTCATCTTTCAAAAAAAAAAAAAAAAAAAGCAGCTCCTTGAGATGAAACTAAAATTCTGTTATATACTAAGTATATAACTCAAGATGCAAAACTTTTCTGAGTGCAATCATTACAAACCCTTTTCCCTGCTCTTACCACATCATTCGGTTTTCTCTTTTCATGCTGGCTTATTTCTGAGATATTTAGACTGGGGATTTAAGCCTCTATATAAAAATTATTCAGGCTTAATTAGTTTATCTGTAAGACAGAATTTTTCAGTTGTGTTCTGTCTTTTTGTATCTAAAAGTAACTGAGCTAACACAGACACCCAAAGTTATAGAAAACTGTTCAGAAAAGACAGCAGACCTTGAGGTTTTGGTTTGGAAGCTTTGAAGATGAGTAGGGGATAGAAGGCTGCATAAAGTTTACCACATGAATTAAGCAGCAGTAGATATAATTAAAAATATTTCATGTGTACTTAAATCAGAAAAGATAAATTTTTAAATGAAGTATTCTTCCTATCAAGTTGTGATTTAGACATTAATATTTTCAAGCCTTATTATTCTTAGGATCGTCTCTGAGATGAAAAGGGGAAAAGGTTTTAGAGACTATTTGATTAAGTCCATAGTCCAAGATCTTCCTGCACACACATTAAGTCAGTGGGATTTTCAATATATGAAGGAGTTCTTACTCTGTTTCTGCAGTGTCAGTGACTATTTTATCTCTATTCTTTTCCCAGGTATTTTATCTTACATTACACCATTAACCAGCTCTAGTGCCTGGTACGGTCATACCACACTAGTCAGTTTTTTACTACAATTGGAAGACTGTATTGAAATATAGCTTGTATCTGGTATTTTAAATTTGTGTAATTTTAATTTTTCTTTGGTTTAAATTTTACTTAATGAGGTCTCAGACCCAGTTTTATATGCTGTTGTTTTCAGTATTTTTCATAGATTGTTGTTGCATCATTCAATTTCTTTCTTCTTTAGTGACAGTGTCATAGTTTTACTCCTTCAAATTTAATCTCTTTTGCCTTTTAGGTTAAGATAAAACAATCTTTACTGGGGATCAACTACTTATCACTGAATAAAATCTAAACAGTTGACTTTAGAATAAGTACATTGCCAGCTTTTATTGTCTCTGTCTAAAGCAAATCTATGGAAAAGGCACATTCTGTTACAAGTCCAAAAGAGCAAGCACAAAATTAATAGATTGATAGAATAATCAGTAGATTCAGAAAAGGGTGAAATAGAGGAGCAGTTAGTCTTATGATTAATAAGCAGATGACAGTTCATAATAGTATCTCTAAAGAAAACACAGGAAGTGGTCTTAAATATTTTTTGAAGGAACAAATCTGGTAGTTGTATGAACATAAATTCAAAGAGAATGAAAGTAGTGGCTCAAGTGACTGAGGAAATGGGTTAAGTATATTTAGCATTGAATAAAAAACACAGATGATACTTAAAAGCAGATCAAATATGAAAATGTAGCTCTACTAACTTAAGTAAAATTCCAGCTGATGTTTACTAAAAAACTGGCATTCTTAAACATTTATTTTTTATGCACGATTATTGCATTTTGAGATTGAAGCCCCAAAGTCCTGTGTTTTACTTTTTTGGTTTCTTTTTAGTACACGTAATACTCGGTGTACTTATATATATACTCCATACTAGTATTTTCACTAGTGATTTGGCCATTATTGATGGGATTTCAAACTCATGCTGAATTGTACTCTGTTAAAAAAAATGTCTTTTTCTTTTGTGTTATCACAGCTCTCTAACTCTTGGAGAATTTCTTTTTTCTCCTAAACATAAAAGGGAAACAGAATTTGTTTTACATACAGTGAAAGTAATACAGTAGAAAAAAATTGAAGTGATGTTTTTGCATTAATATTTTACATGGATCATAGTGGAAAAGCACCACACCACTTCTATTCGATGAAGCATATTTCTTATGAAAGAGCATAATACATCAGAAAGAAATATTTCTATCAGCTGCATGGCCACTTTCTATTCAAAAGCAAGCTTTCATTTGTATTACTCTTCCTCCAAATATAGCACCCTCATGGTTCACATCTCTGTACACAGCACATTAATTCTGCAGACATTAGACTCTTTCATAAGCCAGTACTCTCCCCGTTGTGCGCAGCCATATGATTTTGCCTGCTCTCTGGCTTCTTTGCTCTGACATCATTCTGCTTCTATAATTTTCTCTCTATTTCTCTGGCCTTTACACTTTCTTCTTTTCCTGGAGAGAAAGGTTGGTCAATGCTGCAGGTAATTTTAGATTCATATTTTGAAACCTCAGATCCCATATTCCCAAACTCGTATAACAATTATCTCATGTCAGCAGGATATGGCAGAATGTGTATCTTGCTCTATACTTTTTTCAGTGCCTATAGTCAGACAAATTTCCAGTGCTTTCTGTGTGCCTCTGTCAATAACTGCAGGCAGGCAGAGTCAGAACATATGCGCTGGTTTGGGCTGGGGTAGAATTAATTTCCTTCATTGTGGCCAGTGTGGGGCTGTTTTGGATACAGTGAGGTTTTTTTGTTATTGCTGAGCAGTGTTTACACAGAACCAAGGCCTTTTCTGATTTTTGTACTACGATGTTGGCAAGGAAGTTGGGGATGCATGGGAGGTTGGGAGGAGACACAGCCAGGACAGGTAATGCAAACTCACCAGAGGTTTATTCCAGACCATATGACACCATTCTCAGTCTATAAAGTGGAGCGGAGGAAGGAAGAAGGGTTTTTACTGTTGGCATTCATCTTTTCAAGTAATTGTTATGTGTAATGGGGCCCTGTTCTCATGAAGATTGCTGAACATCTGCCTGCCCATGGGAAGCAGTAAATTAATTCCTTGCTTTGTGTTCAGTGGCTTTGCTTTCCCTATTAAACTGTCTTTGTCTCAAGCCATGAGTTTTCAGGCTACTCTTTGAATTCTCTCCCTAATCCTGCTGGTGGGAGAGTGAGCAAGTGGCTGTGTGAGGCTTGATTGCCAGCCGTGGTTAAACCACAACAGTGTATTATACTTTTTCCTTTGTGTACTCACATTGGCCTTTAAACTCATATATAGTGTGGGATTTAGATAGCTATGGATCTGCCAAATAGGTGTTTCCTCTTTTTGATCACATCAAGACTGTTAGAAATTCTGTGTCCACAGTTTTTGGATGGGATGTAACAGTAAGAATCATTGCTCTTCTGTATGAAATGCCATGGTATTTAAATTTTATCAGAAAACAAACAAAAAAATAAATACAAAACAAAAACCAACCCTGTAGAGTCTTCCAATTCAGACAGAGATTCCCAGTAAAACTGAGCAGAGACTAGAGTGCAGACAACTAGAGTTGTAGATTCAGTTTGCTTTGAGATCTACAGAGGTACCAGAGAAAACTGAACTAAGAATACCAGGATAAAACTCGGAGATATAGGGTAAGCTTTCCACAACATAACGGAGAAATACTGTGATCAATACCCTCTGTTTTCTTACTGTAACTATGTGAAGCTTTTGGAGAAGCCACATTTTCTGAACCTGCTGGCTTTCATCAGACACCATTTGTTCTGCTGCTTTTACTAATGGAAGTTGTCATGCAAAATGATGTGCAGAGGTCACCATGGCTCATTTCCTCTTGTGTCTGGCCATGACCATGTTCCATACTGTATATACTGTTCCAGTACTATGTTTTCATGACAGGTCCTACTTCTCAACAGGTTTATTTCCTTTACACCAAATTCAGTAGAAAAGGACCTGTGAATCAACTCGAACTAAAGGAGAACTTACCACTTCCTTAAATGCATTGCCATCATATGTTATTGCAATGTTTAATTATGTGCCTAACAGAAGGCCACTCCAGTATCTTGAGCAAATATTTGGTTTAAAAAAGTATGTTTTTAGTAAGCTTTTACTGAAAACACCTTGTGACACAATCTTCCCCTGTTAGGTATCAAGGTACAACATACAGTGATCTAACACCCATTCATGTACACATAAATACTGAATTTGGTACCTAATGCAAGCAGATAAATCTTCCTCTTGAGGCCTCCAACTCATCTCGCCTTGTTTCCTGACAAATCATATGGGAAAATTAGGTACTTAATTTAGGCGTACAAGTTCATTGCACATCCGAAACTAAGATACTTATGAGTTAAGTAAAGTAGATCTTATAGTAGATTCACAATCAAATTCTACTCTAATTAATTATATCAATGTTTGGTGGTTTTTTGCTTTTTGTTTTTTTTTTTTTTTCTTTAGGGATCTCATAGGATCTCCTCTAGTAGGGCAAGAGGGTACAGTCTTAAACCATACCAGGGGAGGTCTCGGTTAGACAGCAGGAAGAAGTTCTTTACAGAGAGAGTGACTGCATATTAGAATGGGCTGTCCAGGGAGGTGGTAGAGTCATCATCCCTGGAGGTATTTAAGAAGAAATTGGATGTGCCACTCAGTGCCGTGGTCTAGTAGACAAGGTGGTGTTAGGTCATAGCTTGGACTCGATGATCTCAGTGGTCTTTTCCAGCCTAGTTGATTCTGTGATTCTGTGATCCTGTAAAGATTAAATTACTCAGCTGGCTGAACATGAACCAGCAGTGTGCCCAGGTGGTCAAGAAGGCTAATGGCTTCCTGGCCTTTATCAGAAACAGTGTGGCCAGCAGGACTAAGGCAGTGATTGTTCCCCTGTACTCGGTACTGGTGAGGCCACACCTCAAAGCCTGTGATCAGTTTTGGGCCCCTCACTACAGAAAAGACATTGAGGTGCTGGAGCATTTCCAGAGAAGGGAGACAAAGCTGGTGATGGGTCTAAAGAGCAAGTCCTATGACAAACAACTGAGGGAGCTGGGGTTGTTTAGCGCAGGGGAGACATTACTCTTTACAACTACCTGAAAGGAGATTGTAGTGAATTGGGGATCAGCCTCTTCTCCCAGGCAATTAGTGACAGGATGAGAGGACATAGTCTTAAGCTGTGCCAGGGCAGGTTCAGGTTGGACATCAGGAAGAATATTTTTGCTGATAGGGTGGCTAAATATTGGAATGGGCTGCCCAGGGAAGTGGTGAAAATGTCATCCCTGAAAGTGTTCAAGAAACAGCTGGAAGTGGCACTTAGTTTAAGATTTAGTTGACATGGTGTTCAGACAAAGGTTGGACTTGATATTGGAGGTCTTTTCCAACCTTAATGGTTCAATGATTCTATGTTTTTATGATCTTGACTAGCCACAGAGATAAAAATAAGAAGTTCTATTTGACTAACCGTTTCAGCTACTGTCACATATGTAGTTGGTTTTTTTTTTTTTTCAAAGAGAGTTAATACATTGAAAGTTTTGTGAAATGTGCAGCTATGATAACAGTGTATAACTTTGACTGCATGTGATCAGATAGATTCAGTGAGAGGATCATTTATTAGATTAAATCACTTAGTACTTACAAAGAGGTATGTTTACATTACAGTATTGAAAGTGCTATTTTTCCACTTCATGCTTCAGTTTCACTCAACTTGGATCCAGTTCAGGCAGTATCTTAAATTATCTGATATTTTTTATATCCAATGTTGAATATACTTTCATACATATTAAAAATCAATAACCTGTACATGAGCATAAATATATATTTGTATGAATGTGGGTGAGAATATATTTACATTTAGATTTACATTGATATAGTAGTTATTGATAGCCCTTCCTGCAGCTTTACAGTCCATTTCCACCACCCACCCTGTTCAAACACATGTACATGCTCTTTGTGGTAGAATAAACCTTGTATTTGCAACAGCAGTATTCAATTTTGCCTTCATTGCTGAACTGGTTTTTTAATCAGGTATACAGTACTTCAGCTCTTTCAAGGGATGCTTATAAAGTCATATCCTGTGATTACATTATATCCTCTAGCATTTTGGCAATATGGTATTAAATCTGTATGTAATTGTTAAGTTGCTTAAGCAGCCATTGTTCTTCTTTCTGTTCCATTATAATTTTAATGTATTTTGGTAAGCAGGGAAGGATTATAGATCTTCAAGAAGGTACTGCTTTGGTACAGATAAGTATTTCATTTAGGGCAACATTATCTAACCGTATCTAATACAAAGTATCAGTATAAAGATACCTCTCTTGTTTAAGTCTCCCGGGAAAAAAAAAAAAAAATCACAGATATTTGATTTATGAATACAGAACTTTTCAAATTTTCCTGGAAATAAGGAAGTTGATTGTCTTTTAACTTTTGTGACAATTTTATTAATATTATGCACAGAGTAGAATTAATCATAGCCTCGAAATACTAATTTGTATATATAAAAATTTATATAAATATAAATAT
>JAWWEW010000001.1:62136229-62201242 GCA_035583185.1 Anabacerthia variegaticeps
ATATTATATATATATATATAAATATATAAATATATAAAAATATATAAAAATTTACAGTTCCAGAACTACTGGATATCACTAACTAGAAAAACACCAAGGCACAGATATTCTGATAAAATTGCAATTAGTTTTGACAACAGCATTTTTCACATGCTTCACATGCATCTGTGTCTTTACATACATGAACTATGTATGTATATATTTGTCTAAATGATCAATTTTTTTCAGATGTACTTGTAGCCAATTCTATACAGTTGTTGCTCCTCTGAAGAGAAGGCCACATTTGGCATTCTGTGATATTGGCAATCCATATCATCATTTCCTCTTGCTTTAGTAGTATATGTGAAAATAACTGCATTCATGTAAATAGGAGGAGAAGGCATTCTCCAGTATAATGTCATTTGCATACTGGCTTGGGTCAGACATATGAATACAGGAATCCACCGGTTTAGTTCTTCATAACACTATCACTCTTAAGGTAAGTTTGTGTTGTGGTTTAACCTCAGTCAGACACCAGTTACCAGGGAGCCACTGAGTTTTATCAAAGTTCATTCTTCATTAATGCAGTGATCATAGAGTATATCCCCAGAGATTCATATCCCCAGAATGTTTTTAATAGACAGTACAGGAACTCTCTCCTCTTCCAAAGTACATAAGAGTTTTGATTGGGCAGGGCCAGATCAATTGGCAGATTTCCAGGTGTTGACTAACCAGGTGGCCTTTGCTGAATATGCATTTCACTGTTTGAAGGTTCCACTGCCCATAGCTCAGAAAATTAACTCCACCCCAGTCAAAACCAACACAGTTTGCCACTGTCATTCATTGTTTTAAATCTGTAGTGCAAATGAGAACATACAATAACTTAAACTGCCAATTATTTTGTTTGTGTTTTCCCTTAAGCACTTTATACAAGCATACTTGTGAGAATAATTGGTAAGTTACATGTACTTTCTTAGTATTGAAAGATAACTAAGCTGAATGAGTCCCTTTATGTGGATAAATGTCAGCTAATGGAACCCCAGCTAAAGGACTCATTATAATAATAAAAATAATTAAACCACAATATCCTTCCAAAGAAAAATAACCAACCAACCAAACAAACAACCATCAAGAACAAGAAGAAATACAGTCTAGGGAGAGAAATTATATCATTAATGCCTTGTAATACAAATAGCTCTGCACTCGTTCTGTTTCATGTGTTTACTGCCAGCTGAGTTCAGAGTAGTTATCAGTAAAATTCAGAACAGTGCAAACAATTTATATTCAACATCAAGGGCAGTGTCAAAAACTGCAGCTATGATACCTTGTCAAAGAACTGACTGTAACATGAATCTATAGAGACTGATCTGCAAAAAATACCTGGACAATGACTATTCACTAGTACAACCAAAAGCTGAGTTGACAAATTCACAGTATGTTACAGACAAACCTTCCTGACAAAGAGGAATCATACTATCAGGTAGAAAAGGTAGATAGGATGGACATGTGTTTTATTTATCTTTCTGCCTCTCTATCTATCTATCTCCATCCATTCATCCATTTTTTTATTTTATGTACAAATATATTTGCATTTATATAAATCCATTCTACTCTATACTTTTCAAAGTTTTTATATAACAATAAAATATAATCTTTAGTTATCTTGTTTGCAAAATTAATGACTATTCAATTGAACAAATGACTCTGACCCTGTTTTCATATATTTTGTAGAATAGAAACATTTTCCTAAAATGTTTCTGAGATCTATCATATATTCTAATCCTTCTGACTTCTGTCTGATTCTGTCCTTCCACTTGATCAGGAAGGACTCTGAATCCCTTTGGAGTTGTTAACTAGGAGCAAAAAGATTATAGTAGACTTCAGATGAAATACAGTTGGCATCAAACCCAACACTTTACTCTAAAGGGAATAGATTTCAACATTATGGAAAAAAAAATGTAATAGGAAACAACAATATCCAGCATTTTGGTTTCTAGAAGCTAACATACAGCAAGGATTTTTTTTAATTTTTTTTTTTTTTTTTTTTTTTTAAATAATTCTTGAGGCAAGGACCTGGCACATATTTAAAACAGCGTTCTGGAAAATCATGGTCTCTTTTGCATGATTCTTGTCCTCACCAAACTCAAGGTATTTATTTTTCATTCACAGAAGTGCTTCAGAAGATGAAATAAGTTCAAAACCTACCTCCCGCAACACTAGTCAAGAAGGGTAGTGTTCAAGGGAGAGAACTGTTTCGTCCTATAAGAAATGTGGAACAAATTATTTCAGCAAAAGGGCTGAAATTTGAAATTTGGGCTTCCTACTTTTGAGGCAATAGCTTTGTATCTGTGAGGATGTTGAAAGGTTTTCCAGAGTTTTACCTATGCTGTAATGAACATAGGGAGCTAAACAGAGGCATATTCTAGCTCTTTGGTATGAATGAAATATAATGAGAGTTAGGAATTCTGCATTCTGTTACAAAATAGTAACAAGAGAAGGAATTTCTTGCATAATATTTGCAATTTTAGGTATTTCCTTGGTACATAATTATTTTTCTTGGAAGTAAAACTTCTGTTAATATTAAGGAGGTAATTTAGCAAGCACCATTTCTTAAAATGTATACCTAGATCAATATAAGGAGGTTGTTTCCATTACAAAAACAATAGTTCATCAACAACAATCTCTGTATGACCCATTGTTCATGGAGGAGGGGAGGGAAGGAAAGGGAATGTAAGTTGTATATAGTTATTTCCTCTTTATGGGTCACAGAAGAAGTTGAATGACATAGAATAATATTAGAGATATTTTTCTCCACAAGACATTTTCAATTAAATGTTATCTTTTAATGGTCAAGAAGCTGTCTTTTAATATGCCTAAGGAGTAACTGCAGATGCTTCTTTATAATATCTATAGAGCATAGCACTTAATATTTATAATCCATAAAAGTTATGTTAATTGTAATTTTACTGGATGGAACATGATATTTTTTCTGGATGCTTTTAGCATAAAGCATTCAATAAATATACAATATTTTTCACTTTTTAATTACTGTTTATTGAAAATAATTTTCTTTAAAAAATATGCCAAATAAATCAAACTTTAATCTGTCATAGACTAAGCATTGGCACCGAGCATATAACACAGATTATATTTAGTCATGCAGCCATAAAGACTGAAATTAAATCATATTCTGACAGTTGTTAAAATACTTAAATCAGTAACTGTTGATTCATCTAATTTATTATTCATGGGATGCTATACACCATTTGGATATTCCTAGAAATGGTAACAAAATGTTGGAGGTTTCCAGGAGGCTATCTTTTCTTTCTCCTCCTTCACCTCCCTTAAATGAAATATCCAGTTTTCATTGCTTGTTGTGCCTTTGTATTGAAAGTTTGACTCATTCAATCTGATAACAGAAACATAAGACATGAAAACATACGTCAGGAAAAATTATTAGTACCAATCTCAACTGCCTTATAGTGCTGAATAAAAGAATTGTACATGGATTTATACCAGTAGGAGAATATTTCTGATGATCACCAATATTAATACAATGTTAATGTAAAGTGAGTAGGATATATAACATGTACAGACCTGGAAGATCAAATCACTGTTGGCAAACAACTCATGCCATTTAAAAATCCCCGTCCAGAAATGGATGGTGTATAAAGAAGAAAAGACTTCTTTATGCTAATACTCTATACATTGTGCATGTTGCCTGAAAATAGCAACCAGGGTGAATAATGTAGTACCCTTCTCTGGAGTATTATGTGATACTGTGAACATTCCCACAAGGATAGTATCAAAGCCACCGAACTGCAAAGAAATGCAGAGTTTAACAATGCATTCTCAGTCCTATGATCTGTGGCCCAGCTCGGCTGCTTACCGCTTGATCTTTTTTCATGGGTATTGCCTTTGGTTTAGTTTTTTTCCTGACACGTGTCTTAAAACCAGGTATCTGAGTGAGCTACACACTTTTGACCCAACTTCCTAGCACTCTTGCATAGTCAGAAGCATCTGGCCTGATCTTTTGCCTTAAAGGGATTTAAACATGACTTGTTGGAATAAAAGAATTTAGATCAGTGATCTGCAGAAGGACTGATTACACATTCAAGAAGTCTGTAATGCCCTAAATGAAATAAGAAGAAAATGACATGCATTAACTCCCTAATGATCTTTGAATTAACAAAACCTCAGAAAGAGTATTAAAAATGAATCCTAACTTTTAAAAATATATAATATTGATGATCCTTCATTTTTGTACCTCTAATCTCTCTAGAAAGAAAGTCCTCATTTTATAGTCTGAGGGAAGGGCAACAGGAGACTGAAGACAAACTGTGTGAGATTTTAAAAGTAAAATTATTAATAATCTAATATATTATAACAATATTTTTAGTATTTGTAATGTGTAGATTAATTCCATATGAATATTCATCTTTCTCTGTACTGCAGACATTTCATTTTTTAGTTCATTGGAGGTTTTGTTCATTTTGCACATTTAGCATTAATTAAACAGGGACTTAGAAATACTGAATTACCTCCTCTATCTCCCCCCTCTCCCACTCTCTAAACAATAAACTGAGTTTTGAATAAATAATTCGGATTGCATCTATAAAGCCTGGTTTGCTTGCTTGGGGGTTGGCTTATTGTTTAGTCATCAAAGTTAACGTTGGTGCACCTTCAACACTTTCAACCATGCATTAAGTTTATCAGAAGGCACTGTTCATGGGTTGTAGCTTTATGGCTATAACTATAATACCACTCCATAAAAAGAAGATCTATTCTGACTAACTTCAGCATATGACTTCTTCTTATATAGTTGGCATCTTGGGTAAGATTTTTTTAATCTCTGGAATGTCACATCAGGATAACAATATATTTCAGGCCAAACAAGTGTCCTAAATAGATCAGGTGAAGTAGCCTCTGCAGATGGTTATTAAAAATACAATGTTGATATTTGAGACCACAGATACAGACATTTGTTTTAGAGCTAGCTGTCTTTTAGAGATTTGAAGTTTGTTTATACAACTTTCACTTCTATTTTTCATCTTAAAACATATTTAAAATGAGACACCCATTTTAAGGGTTTTCACTCTGAAAGTCTTCAGAAGTAGTAATTTTCATTAACTACATAGGGAATTCAGACTTTTACTTTTAGAAGATGCATCTATTCTGCTTGATATATTTGTTGTGTCTCAATAATATAATTTTTCCTCTGTGTGTGTATTTTTCATGTGTGCTTGAACAGAAAGTGACTAACACATTCAATATTTGATTGTGCCTTTAACAAGATGTAAGATGAATTAAGTACAACAAAATACAGCTATGAACTTTTGCTATGTATGGAAGCCCTACGTGATCAGTATTTTTAACTAGTTTTCAAAAGTCAAATATATCATTAAGAGTAGATTATAAGATTATAAGTGAAATAGTGTGAATTCTTACAACAGTATTTTTAAGGCTGTTAAGTTTTTCTTCCCCTAATATCTAAGGCAGGTAGCACAACAAGTTATCAGCTTGTTGCTTTTCATTAAGCCAAAGCAGGGTGGGAGGCAGCAAGCAGGAAAGTACCTTTTCAGTTAGAGAAATAGTTTCAAGAATATTGAAAGAGTCTGTGACTTCTTGAACCTGGAAAGTGAATTTACAATAGCAGTAATAAAAATGCTGTGAAGAATTATTTCAGAGGTTATTTAATTCAGGGATAACCTGGATCTGTTTTGATGAATTAATTAAATTAAATTTCAGTCTTTCCTCCTCTTACGATCTTGAAACCCTTACTCTGAAGTGTAGTTGATTTCCTTTCCTAACATTTTTTAACATCCTAATAAATGGTAATGAATGTTTGGTATAAATTAAGAGTAATTGAGTATGTTATTTCATGAATACAGATTTTTTTTTTATAAGGGACCTTAATAATTTTGTTGAAAAACTCTAAATATGAATGGGAAAATAAAATACATTTGTTACAAATAATGTAATTCATAATTTAGTTGTACTTTGTAGCATTAAAATCACACTATTAATGAGATGCTGATAAAAGTTAGTCATGTTTTTATGTGCATCTACACACACACACACACACACACCCCCCTCTCCTCTTCTGCCATCTCTGATGGGAAATGTGGTTTGTCTCAAGATAAGAAGAGCAGGTCAGTATTGAAGGAGGAACTGCTGTCTGGATGCTCTTATAAATAATGCATTATAGGTATGGGGAAGCTGAGGTGTTTGTGTTTGACTTTAGTGCACATCAGCCTGCAAAAGGGTTTAAAATACTGCTGGAGCCCAGGCTAACTGGGCAAACCAGTCTCCTGAAATTACAGGCAGCTTCTGGGTGGATCATCGCACTGGCAGAGATTCCTGTGAGGTATGTCCAGCCCAAAGACTCAGTACTCACTTATGCATGGTGAGTACAAAAGCTCAAAGATCTGGTCAAATAGAGAGATAAAATTTTAAAGCAGCTACATAGGTGCTTTGTTGCTTTATAACTGTGCGTTCTGCAAGGCCAAAGACTAAATCTGTAGGGTTCTAGCCAAAGCTACTTAAACTATAACTCTTTAGCCATAGACTATTCTCTAAAATTGAGAAAAACTAGACATAGCCACACCCAGATTTCTCTGAGTTTAGAAAGCAAGGGGCTGTTACTCAAGATTATGACTCAACAGGAGGGACTGCAACCTGGTTATAATATATTCCATAGTAATAGATCATAAAATCCTAGAAGCCTAGAACATCCTGAGTTGTAAATGATCCACAAGGACCACCCCAAGAAACACACCATGTGCATTGCCCAAGAGCTTCTTGAACTCTGGCAACCTTGGTGCCATGACACCTTCCCTGGGAAACCTGTTCCAGTACTCAACCATCCTCACAAATCTCCCCTGGCACTGCTTCATGCCATTCCCTCTTGTCCTACCACTGTTCACAATACACAAGAGAGAGATCAGTTTCTTCCCCTGCACTTCTCCTCGTGAGGCATCTGCAGACCACAAAGAAATCTCCACTTAGTATCCTCCTTTCCAGCTTGAACAAGCAAAGCGATCTTAGTCACTCCTCATATGTCTTCCTCTCATCACGACCATGGGTGGCCCAGAGTAGAAAGGTGTGGAGGCAGCAATATTGGTTCTCTAGCATGAATCTTTTGACATAAGTCTTCCAGACCCAGTGTTCCTGGAGCTTTAGGATCTCTGGATCTCTGAAATCTAACTTTGTAAGCTTTGAGATCAGGCAGGCAGCAATGTAGGTGCCCTGCTATGTGACATTCTAAAACTGTAATTTACATGATATAAAGATTCTCTGCTCCCTCTTTGCAGTAGTTGACAATGAACATTGCAGACTGAAAAATCATTTTTTTTAGAAAGAAGTTCCAGAAGTGTTTGAAAGAGAGAAGGTATTTGTATTGTTTTATTGTAATTAATTATTAAGGATTTTTTGCATTGGCTGTTGTGGCACTTCAAATAATTTTCTAAATTTAGAAAAATGCAATTTTCTTTTTTATGTCTTTAACTCTAGCTTTCTGTCTACAAACCTATAATATGTGAAGAATATATCATGTCAGCATTTAGGGCAGTCATAAAGATGCTATTGAAATCAATTGGCATTTTACAGAAAAATCAGTTGTAGGACAACGGAAAGTAGTTCACAATAAATTCACTGTATGACTTTATATGACAATGGCTACTCTTCACTGATTATCTATAGATGTTCTTTAAAATTTGAATAAGCTGACTCTCACAAAAGCACAGGCCAAAGTATATGCCAAAGTGTGCATTCACAAAAGAGGATTATTTAATTAAGTTCCCACACTGATTTGGGTTCCTAAATGTGCTTCAAGTTGGTAAATGAGTTTCTAGGCTGTGGTAAAATATACAGAATATCTTATTTTTTTGCATATGACTGGAGTAGCATGGTCTTGAGTCCATCTATCCATGCTCCTGCTCACATGGAGTTTATTTAATTTGAAGTGGGACATCAGCCAAACAGAATAGAAACAATTAAGAATGCTTATCTTGTGATGAAACACATATAATACACCATATGAAAAAGCAGACCTGTATTCGAGTCTAAAGATTTCAGTGTAGAAATATCTACATGGTCACTTTCTAAAACTTTGTTTTAGAAGTGACAATTAAAAGATGAAAGCTGTAAGTGACTGTGGGAAGCTAAGCATGAGAAATCTGAACTCTTTTTGACACTTAAATTCTGTCAATTTGATTATATACTGAAATGGGTTAGGATATTTAAGACAGTCAGTTAGCTCAGTTGAACTGAGAGTTATTAAGTGCCATGATTCAGCCACAGCAGGTTATGTGAAGACTGATTGTCCTGGCAAAAGGGACAATAAAGGGTTTTATATCACTTGCAAGCAAAAGCAGACTGCTTGGATAGGAAAGGGCTGATCTCACCTGAGATGTAGCAGATGCTTCGTTTTTGAGACTGTTTGCTATCTCTCAGCTGTTTAGATCAAGAATGTGGGGCTGCCTCTCCTTTCTTATAAAAACACAGGTGGCCTACAATTTTTTCAGTTGCTCACTGAAATGGAGTGGGGGAGAATTACTCATGCAAAATTGTCAGGAAAAAAACTGAATACTTCTGTTTCACAGTCATGACAAAACTGATAGCACAGAAACTAAATGGGCTCAAATATCAAGATGACTTAATCACAGAAATATGCACATTTTTTCTTGACTTTCTCATCCCTTGAAACATAATGGGTCTCTCCAGGAGGAAGGTCAGACAGCTCAGTGCAGCACTCACAGCTGTGCAGCACACACTGTCCTAGGGGTGACCATGGCATCCTTTGGATGTCACTTTGGTGCCCTCTTCTACAGCCTTGTCGGTTCTGCCTCAGATTCTCTCTCTCTGCCCCTGGAGTCTCCTGTCTTCAAGGCTACTCCATCCATGTGTCTGCAACAGTACCACTCAGAGCTACTCTCCACGAGTCTCACCTAGACCCTCTCCACCAAATGTCTCCACAAGAACATTTGTTTCTGTGATTTTCTTTATCCCTGGAATAAAATCCTATGTCACCTGAGTCAGAGCCTTCAAGTAAAATCTTAATTTCGTCCTGCTGAACTGTAATGTTCTGTTTTATTACTGACTATCAATAGCTGTCCACGCTTGGAGGGACATGCCATTCTTTTTGATATTTTAAATTATCTTCTTGTTCCAAAACTGGATAGAAAACTGAGGGTCAAATCTGGCTGAAAGTTTCTCTACAGCCTAGAGTGGTTTGGAGTCAGTCTCATTTTTTGCTTTCAAATTATTGATGATTTTCCAATCTAATTTCAATTATTTTAATAATTCTAGGATTCAAAAGATAGTTGAATATTTCAACTTTGCAAGATAACAGAACAAGAATAAGCTGTTGTTTACTTGCAATTGCAGTTTGTATTTTAAAATAGATTTCATAATCTAAATAAGCATTATTTACATCTCTATTTCTATATCTAATGTTGTTTAATTAATCAATCTTGAATTTGTGTTCCATATTACAATGTAACTCATTGTAAACTAGGAGAAAGATTAGAAGTTTTGGGTGGTTGTTTTTTTTTTATTATCTAAAATATTTTCTTAGTTTTACACCTTACAAACAGGAATTTCTCTAAGTGTCAAAAGAAATGGGAAGAATTTTGGAATCTGAGATTAATTTAGTATCAAGACAATTATATGAAAGATTGAACAAGTGTGTCTCAAAATAGTTTTCTTTTTTTTTTTTTTATCAAGGGTTTTTTATCAAGAGCACTGCATTCTAGATTATGCTCAGATGTAGTTTTAGAAAAGAGAAGAAATATAAACATGGTTGATTCACAGGATTTTTTTCTCTAGGTTCTACATTTGATGAAATCTATTTGGAAGAATTATAACCTGATACTGAATTACATTTTTGCAGCATTTTGACATTAACATATGCCACTTATCCTTCTTTTGGGAACACTAGTTCTCCTTTCCATCCACCAGGAAGAGGTAATGGTCTGTTTTCCAGACAATGTAATAATTGCAGTAATTTGGGGAGTTACCCTTTGCATCAAAGGCTGTGAATGGAGTTACATTTGAACAAGCCTGCTACAAACCTCTTTCTTTTCCAGAAATAAAGATTTTTTTATTTTCATTATATAAGTGACAATACGCTTTTTTATGTTAGTGTTATTATCACTAGTAATAGGGACCCCTGATCCAAAAAAACCTAACTTTTTTTTACACTTCTGCAGCAACTATTTTATCCTGATCAGATGGAAAAACTTGAATAAAAGCACTTTAATAATTTTTGTCTCATGTTTGTATGAAATTTCAGGTTTGTGTGACAAGAAACTTTATTTTTATAGGTAGTGCTTACAAATAAAATATAATTTAAAATATAATTACTAAATATTCACCAGCAGTCTCAACACTTCACGATTACTCAAATTATGAATAAAAGGCTATTTACATAAGCAAAAGTTAGATGTTCATGTGTAGTAACTTGGATAGTTTCATAATATATTTCATGCTGTGAACACATTAAACAACCATTTATAGCTGATAGAAAATGTTACCAGTGTCATATGAAATAAGTTGGAAAGTGACTGTCAGGCGACATTTGTTTGCAGTTCACTACCCAAAGAGTGCATATATTTTCCAGTTCTTGAACATGTGATTATGAGCTTCACAGTCAAAAATAATTTTTCTAACAGTAATTGCTGCAACACAATATTTTGTCTTCTTAAGCTTTCCCATGCCTCAGGTTTTCATACCTATCATCAGTCATTCATAGGAAATTGTCCTTAGCTTGGTTCAATTTGTTTGTTTGTTTGTTTGTTTGTTTGTTTTTAACTGCTGAAGGGTTATGAGCTGTGAATGTTCTTTTATGACTGTATCTCATAATTTTCATGGTGCATTTATATAAAAACTAACTTGAGTGCCAAGAACTTAGAAAAATGCCTTTCAAGTCTTCTTGACTTGGTTTCAGTTCACTGTTGTTCTCAGTAATAACTGGCTCTCTTTCAACATGTACCAAGGAAACTGACTGTCAATGCCTGTGTAAAGATACTTCAACAAAATAAATGAGCTAAGTAGAAAATACCTGTATGGAAAATGACCAGAGAAACATTAGAAGCATTATATTTAGAGTTGTATTAGTAGGTATTTTGTTACAAAGCTAGCTATTGATTTTTACTGGAGGTAATGACACCAATATTCCTGGATGATTCATGAGACACACACATTTATTTATTAAAGAACATCTTGCTTAGACATACCATGAGAGGAGAGTTTCCTCATCCAACATTAATCAACTTAAAATCGTTGCCTTAAAATCAGGCATCTGGTTTACAATACTCATCTATATCTGCATCTGTTGTCAATGTAGACAGTCTAACATTTAGTTTCTTTTTAGAAGAGTCTCTGTATAATTTTTTTAAGAGTCTAAGTATTTTAAACCTGAACAATTGTTATTTTGGATTGTTTTTTCCCAACACAGGATTTGCTTTTGTTAGTATGAAGTAAATTAAGTAAATAGTCTGTGCCTATACCTAAACCCCTAAACTCTTTGGCTTCTAAACCCCACTAGTCTAAAACCCATCTTTGGCTCTGTTAATATGATGAACAAAATTAGTTACAGGATTTTATAATGAGTTCTTTTGTGTAGCAGTAGAGCAGTTTTTCCCTCATAAATAAATAAACTTTGAGTGGGAAAAAAAGAAGAAACTTCATGAAATCTTAGTAGTGCTCTCACTTTATGCAGAGAAATGGAAAGGATGGTCATGACTGATCCAAACCTACTTAGATATTAAACATACAAAAAAAAAATTCTGCTCTAATATGGATTAATTTTTGACAAATATAGCTGTCTCTTTTTTCCCATTAATAATTGTGGTTCAACATTTTATGATTTTTATAAAATTAAAAAAAAAATGTATTTATATTAGTCACAAGATTGTTAAAGAACACTGGATTTTTTAATTTTTTCTTAATTCTACCTAAATTCAACCCTGTAATCTTTGAGTAAACTCAAATATTTACAGTGATCTACAGGTACTCACACAAAAGTACTGTTTTGACAACAGTTAAAAGAGCTGCTAGAAAGCATTTCATAGAAGATATAGTTCTTCCATGTGTAATGCAACTATCCAATAATGTCCCTGAATATTTTTATGAATACACAATTTGATATCTCAAGAAAAATTATTCCATGCATTATTAATGTATATGATGGCATTATCAGTCACCCTACATTAATTTCAACATTCTGCACTAAAATAGACGTGTATGTGTGTGTGCATACATGTTATTTTTCAACATCCAATATTTCTTATTTCAGTAATATTTAAAAACCACATATGAAATATTGCATTCAGAATCAGTTAGGCTCAAAACATAGTGAATTCTTTCTAAATCTTAGCAACAAAACAAATCATAGATTAAAAAAAAAAGGAAAAAAAAAAAGATGCTTAAATAAAATTTATGTTTAGATCCTGGAGAACGATTGATATAGAAAAATGCTGTCAAACTTGCTCAGTCACTTGAAGATACTTTAAACCCTAAACCTGAAGATCATGAGTACTCATGTATTTACAGCTGCAAATGTCTAGATAAAAATGAGCAAAATGCAAAAGAGAATCAGTGTATCCAGTATGCTTAGAACAAGTACTTTGCACTTTAAAACTCTGTGCTGTGTTATTTCAGTTACTTCACTTAATATCAAAGGCTTTTGAATAAATTTTCAAGGAGAACATTTTCTGAGAGATAGGAAGACCTGGGTTTAAACTTTTGCAGTTACGTTCTTAACAGCCCAGGGAATCACCACAGTTCCCTAAAAAAACCAGATCTTTCATGACTCCTACTGAAAGCAGGCATTGTGCAGCTAAGATTGTCAGAACACGGCACCAGAGGTAGAACAGGCTATAGAGGAGCTGATTACATCCAATGCTGTAGCCAGAATGGTGACCTGTTGTATATATACACTATAGGTAGATTAAAGAAGATTAAATCGATATTTATTTGTTTTACATAAGTGAAACAAATCAGTATTAAGCACTTCAGAATTCTGTAACACAAGATATGTCATGTCAGCAGTATGTAAAATGTTACTTCAACAGAGACTTGCAGCACAGGTCCACAAGCAGGGTTCAGGAATATATCCAAGCAGTAGAATCTAGCTTCCCTTGTCAAAGGGTTCTCAGACATAGACATCTTGATCTCAGGGATTAGGAGAGCAAAGGGCTGTAGCTGTCAATTCTAACTAAACACTATCAGTTCCATGTTGCTGCTGGTTTAAGTGTTAAAGACTGTTTCATATACTTAGTAACAATTATTGGTAATGAATAAGAAATAAGATTGACAATGTCTACTGGTAATGAATGGCAATGCAATAAACTATTATCCTAAAGTTTAAAACTGACCTCATCTCTCCATCATTTCTATTCACAGTGATTTCTAATTTCCTTACTGAATGTTTGCATATTTTATATGTGTCTGCTATGCGACAGTATATTTCAAACGTGTTCACATTTGTTGCATGTAAACATTGTACTTTTGCAGCATATATTCAGTTATAAAACATTCCTTACCATTTTAGGAACCAGGAAGTTCTTGTACAAATCTTTTCGAATACAGTTCTAAAGATGCAACAGGTGAGTGCAGGGTCTTATAAAGTATCTGTATTTGTCTGGTTTTCTGTGTTCTGGAGGTGATCATCTAAGCCTGTCTCAGCAAGGATATCAATGCCACTACAGTGCTAATTTAGGGATCCAAATAAAATTCTGTTTGAGATCTCAGGTCCTCAGGTATGTTGTGTGTCTCAAAATACTGTAATTGCTAAGAGCACTGTTAATATGCAGGACTGACTGTTAGTTCAATTAGTCTTATAGCAATGTTTAAGCCCAAGTCATATAATAAATGTAGATAAACCTCACCAATGTCAATACAGTTGTTTTACACAGAAATCACTTCTTTGTATCCACTCCTTTTCTTTGACATTATATTGATCTTCTTGGTGTTCCTTTGGGTCCTTTCGTAGAGGACTATGACAAGGTGTCGGCGTCCAGAGTTCTTTCCTAGAAGGAGCAAGATGGTCATAGTGTGTGGGTTCTTCCTCATCAGTAGAGGCTTCTACTTGTTGCACAACTTGTGTGATTTTTTTTGTTTGGTTGGTTGGTTGGTTTTGTTTTATATTTTTCTACAGTCTGCTGCTCCCAGCTAAGTTTTGAAGGTTATACACCACTTCCTTCAACTCATCAAAACTACTGGGCTTCTGTTCATTGCACCTTAGAGTGCCAGACCTTTACCAGTTTAGTTATTCCTGGATCTTCAGCTACAATAAGTTTATACTTTAGCTTAAGAAAGAGTTCTGCAGTTAATCACAGAATTTCACTGGTCTTTTAGCATACCTTGCAGCACCTTTTACCTGACCACTCTGTATTTCATCTTGCCACATGTCCAGATAGGTATTGGGAAGTCACCCTAGCAAAACTAATGGTGTACAGAATCTCTAAATCATGTCTCTTCCTGGGATTTTTTTTTTTTTAATTCCATTTTTTTCCCAGAAAAAGTATGTCTGTATTGCAATCTTACCTTTTCTTCTAAAATAGAAACTTGATTTCCACCTTGATATATCTGTGATTTAAAGCTAGTAACTGTATGAACAGCCGAACTATCTCATGTAAACAATGTATAATTGGTTTTCCTTTAGTAGTTTAATTTCCTGAAATACTGTGATTAGTCTTTACCAAGATAAATGTCCATCTTTATATGTTTTTTACACTATCTTTGTGTGTTGTGAAAATGATTTATAGGAATAATGAAGAAACTAGTTCAGAGAGTATTAAAGACTTCCAGCTAATAATTACCAATCTAAAATCTACACTGTCATTTAGAAGTTATTTTATTTACATAGGAATTTGTTTGCCATTTCAGGACTCTTAAGGGCGATACAGCAAGTTGCCAGTTAATAGTTTTGATAAAAAAAAAATTGTTCTTAATTTGAAAAATATATTGATAGTTCTTCCTATCAGGTGAAAATGCAGCTGAAATGTACACTGAAGCATACTTTTCTGTTCCTATATCTGAAGGAAAAAACAGCCTAAGGAAATAGAATACTTAATTGGGGAGTATCAGGAATGATCAAACAACTTGAATTCACATGTAATACTTGGTCCTGAGAAAAGTTTGAATAGATTGCACTCTGGACTAACTGAAAGCTGAAAAAAGCTTAACATTGTAGGAAAGATTTATTTTATTTTTTTTTTTGTTGTACTATTTCTGCTGAATTCTGAGAAATTAGATTTTGTATAGTCTTTGTAATAGGTAGTATCGCATCAGCAAAAACCTCATCCTGCAGCGTGAATTTGTTCTAACTGGAATAGGTTAGCTAATTCTTTGAGGAAAAGACAAACAAGTAAATAAACAATTTCAAAAAATACTTACTTAGTTAATGGAAGCATACAAAATTTATTTCCCCATATTCTTTTTCTTTCTGTATAATTAAAATACTTTTTTTTTTTTTTCCCCCACACTGTATTTTCTAATTTGGCTGGTAAAACTAAAAAGAAATTTCACTGTCCTCCTTACATGCATTGATAATAAATTGCAAGAGCTAATTCTGGAAAGAACTAATAGTGACACTTCAGGACTTTTATTATAATAAAAAAGCACAGTCTCCATTGTCTTTTACAATGACTTAAGAAATATAATCATAGAGAGTATTATATTTTTTTCTTAATATCCTTAGAGGCAGTAGAGTACTTGTAATCTCATTATTTCTACAGGATGGCTGTAAGTATATATGTAATATTCATGTTAATTTTACTGAAGTAGAAGAATATTTTTGAGTAATCTCATTTTCTTTGCTATATGGTTGTAGGATTGCATACATAAAAATTCCACTTGGTGATAAGATACATCATATTGAAACTTGCAAGCTTTTGCTTTTAATGAGGTTTGAATTAGATAAAAGATTCAGTTTCTGATCACTTATTTTAATGCACTTGAAATAAAGAATTTTCAAGAGAATTTATTGTTTTTGCCATGTGATACCTATTTTATGAATTTGTTTTTAAGTCACATTCCTAATGTCCGTCATTATCAAGGGTGTCATGGAGAAATGGGGGAAGGTGGAGAAGGAAAACAGACTAGATGTTAAGATTAATGGCAACAAACTTAGGATAATTTATTCAAAAATCTTTAAGATAAGCAATGTTGTGATAGTTCAGTGTAAGATACACATAAAAGCAAGGGTAATAATAGAAAAGAACTTATATTTTTGATTAAAAAGGCCAAAAAGTAACAAGAATTCGTTATTCCTGTACCTTTGTTATGGACTTCTGAAGAAAAAATGTCAACAGGTTTTTAGTGCGCTTTTCTGTAACGGAAACAGGATGGATCATAGAGGAAACAAGAAGGTCTGCTTAGTTTTAGAATAGCTTACATGAACTAGACTGACATGACTGAAATATCTAGCCTTAATTCCTGATCTTTTAAAAGTCATTAAGAGATGGTAACCAAACTTCATTAAGAGACACGCTGAAATAAAATCCGACCAGAACATCTCTTGCGGTTCTTCACAGGTAACTAAACACTTTTTGACTCTTCAGGGCTAATTTGTAGTACTTTTAAGTGCATTGCACTATTTTCCAATCTGCTGTGTTTAGAATTTGTAACTAAAACAGTGTTGATAATACAATGTTTTGGCTTCATCTTAAATATGCCTGCACAACATCAAGGCTCTGTCTCGTCCCAGTGATAAGCCAGTAAGCAGGAAATCAGCACGAAGTTAGGAGAGGACATTAGGTCAGCTGAGCTGGCTGAAACTGGGCAAAAACTAAAACCTGGGATAGAGGGAGAAGGTCATTGAAGTATTTTGGCTCCCAAGGTAGCTATTGATCTGAGACAGTCTGTGCATCAGTCTGCTTGGGGAAGGTGGTGAGGGATTGCATCACTTGTTTTTCTTCTCTCACCTTCACCTACTATAGTCTTACTATAGTCTTACTACATTTATATTGACCCATGAATTTTCTTGATTTTGCTCTTACTAGTCTCTCTTGCTATTCTCTCTCCTGTCCTGTGGGGTTGAGGACTGAGTGAATACCTGTACGAGTGTTTGGCTGCTGGCCAGGGTCATTTCATAATGTCAGGCAATGTGACTGTATTCCCAAAGCATACTTTGGAAATGGAGTATTGCTTTCCAGCCTGAACAAGCCACTTACGTGGCTAGCCAACCTCATGAATTAAATACAAGATACTGTAGTAATCTCAAACAAGTTTCAGGAGGACCTGAATGTTTAACAACCTGAGTATTTAACAGTTCAAGACCCATTGTCCATAATCAGTCCTTTCGTGATGTCATTTTTCAATGTTTTATGCCGATAAAACTGGTTTAGATAATTTTATCATTGTGAAAATTAAGTAGACTTCTTTGACAAGTTCAAAATCTTTATTTTACTCTCTGGGAATCTCATGATTCCTATTAGAGTGAACTACTCTGGGGTCTTCTGGTACTCATATATGGCCTGTAATGCATTTCTTTATGTTTCCAAATATCCTAAATACTGTAGAATGAAAACACTTAGCACACACTCTCTTTTTCTTTTTGCAGAACAATTGGATTTTCATTTTCTCTTCCCTTTTTCTTCCACTAATGAAAGGTCTTTGTTGAATTCTTCTAGAAAAGTCAAGTCCTAATATCAGTCTGGAGTCTACTTGTGCTTTTATTTAAAACATATTTTGCTCAAAAGTTTAAGTCAATTCGGAATTGCTTCCTTTTCAGTTGTGCCATGGAATATTTTTTCCTATTATTTGTGCTTTCAGAAAGTAAATATTTTCTAAATTCTATCTATTTCTATTTCTATCAGTGTTGTTTTGTAATACAGCTGAGTTTTTACATGTATGGTCTACATAGTCTGTAGTTCCAGAACTAATTCTGGCCCACTCAACCATGAGAAGAGACTACTGAGAAAGGACCTCATCAATGTATTTAAGTATCTGAAGTCAAGATGATGGATCCAGCAAGGCTCTCCTTGGTGGTGCCAAGCAATAGCACAGGAGGCAGAAACTGATGCACCAGCAGTTCCACATGAACATGAAGAACTTCTTTACTGTGTGGGTGACCAAGCACACTAGAACAGATTTCCCAGAGAGGTTGTGGAGTCTCCCTCACTAGAAATATTCAAGAACTCTCTGGACACAATCCTGTGCCATGTGCTCCATGATGGCCCCTGCACGGGGAGCTTGGGTCAGATGAACCATTGTGATCTCTTCTAACCTGACCCATTCTGTGAATCTGTAAATTTTAGGGCACTTAATGAACCACCTAAGTTAGGAATATAACCACCTGTGATTCATTAAATTATTGAAGGATAAATATTTGAAACTCTAGGAAGAAGTTCACATTTTAGTTGCACTTTTTCTCTCCACTATTTATATAGAAATAGAGGGAAAAAAGTGTGTTTTGGTAAATTGCTGATAATCACAGGGAATCAATCTTAAATCACTAGGTTGGTGTTAAAGGAATTATGAAATATTGACCAGAATGGATCACACATAAATAAATTTTACACTGTGAAAATCAGGAAATTAAATATAAACATAGGAAAATTTTAAAAAATAATTTCAAAATTCTATATTAAATGGTAGAAAATTAAACTCAGACCATATGGTATCAGGTATAGTTCCACTATCTACCGACTTAGTGCTGATATTAGCTTTGTTCACACTGAGGACACGAGGATTCTAAGCTTCGTTGCAACCTTTTCATGAAAAAAAGTGAGGCTACAAGAAAGCTGAAGAGGGACTTCTGGTATGTAATGATAAAAAAAAGGATGTGTGTAGGACTGAACATAAGCATGTTTTCTCAACCAATCTGACTGTTATGACACCAAAGATGGGATTGGAAGAGAAGGTCTTGCGGAGGTGGGGCAGTGCTGTTCCACCACCTGCTTCCACTTCCTACTCCACCTTGAGACTCATGCTCAGCCTCCCCATCTGCGTGGACTCACGTTCTGGAGGAGGGCTCAAAGGGCTGTCTGTGCATGCATGAACAAAATGGTGTGAAAAATCTAGTCTACATGAGAGGCGTGCACCAGGTTAGCTATAAAAGGAAGTGGATTGCATCCCCTTGTTCCCTTTTTCCTGTTTTTCTCTCTCTTTCTTTGTCTCACAACCCCAGCTCCTGAGCATCTATGCAGCAGTATTTAAGGACAGGTGATATTCTTCATTTTCTTTCCTTGCTTTGCCTGGACAAAGCATGGCTGTCATATTCTACTCCACACTCAAGCAACGAAGTTTGTCGTTGGAGTGGGGAGCTTGTGGATGTGTTTATAGCTTGTTTGACAGCACCTTTGAGTATTGGTGTGTTGTGGCTTGTGAGCAAGCACTTTTGAGGAATTTTTTGTGGCAGTTGAGAACTTGTTGATGCGTAATCTACAAACTCTAAAGGCTTCCACTTTTGTGGAAGTGTATTGTAAGAAATGTGAGGGCTTGTTAGCCAACATTTTTTCAGTGTCAACAGCTGATTGCTGGAGTGAGCAACTGTACAATAAAAATACAGGAGCAACCTGCACATGGTCTGGTGTCTTTGTTCAGATTGATGAGAATTTACAATATACATCACACCCCTACTGATGGGTTGTCACAAGGTAATGGCTTTAAATTGAAAGAAGGCCGGTTTATATTTGATATTAGGAAGAAATTTTTTACTGTGAGGATGGTGAAGCACTGGAAGATGTTGCCTAGAGAAGCTGTGGATGTACCATCCCGGAAAATTTTAAGTCCAGGCTGGATGGGGCTTTGAGAAATCTGGTCTGTTGAAAGCTGCTCCTGCTCACAACAGGGTGTTGGAACTAGGTGACCTTTAAGGTCCTTTCCAACCCAAACCATTCTATGATTCTGTGGTCATAACACTTGTATATACTAGTCTGATGTAGAATGCAACACTAGAAATATTCTCAATAGAAAATAATAATAAAAAAAATCTATATGCTTTTCTTTGGTATTACTCTCACTAGGATTATAGTATTATGCAAGTTCATTGGTATTCAATGCTAAGTCCCTCATGCAATGGATCAGATACTGCTAATGTGACTGTATGTTCCAAATAACAGAAGCACATTTGCTTGTGCTTCTCCTTTTTTATATATAAAGCTTTCCTGGCAATAGTAAAATGCCCATCTAATTTTTGGTAAGTTTTTTTGTAAGTGACTTTTCAAATTCAAAATATTCTCTACCCAGGACCACTATAGGGGTTAAAACTGAACATTGAACTCAATTTTGAGTTCAAATGTGGCTGTAATGAGAACTTCAAAAAGAACAAACCACCACTAGCAAGAAAAATACAGCCAGACATATACAGTGATATACAGTGTGTATATACATATATATAAATATAAATATATACAAATATAGAGTAATATAGTTCATTGCAAATAGTTCAGCATTTTCCCAGATATAGAGATTGTTTACCCAAATGTAACATTCATTCCCTATAATTTTTTTCACTTTTCTGCCTGCCCAATAGTAGTAAATTAATAAAGATTTCAATCAATGTATTACTGTACATCTTTCAATCAATTTATTTCAAAAGAGTAAAGATTCAAAGTGCAGGTCAGGAAGCTGTCAAGAACATCCCACATCTAAAACTCATGAAAAGCTTGATTTTTGTTGATCTAGGATAGAATTTAAGTTTGCCAGATCAATGCTTATCAAATTATATTTTCCTTCATCTCTTACACTTAAATTTTTGATTCTCAAGACCTTATATATACTCAGTACTCAAAAGGAAGAAGAAAGATACCTGAATTAAGGCCCTGTCGGCTCTGTAGGAACACAAAGAAATTCAATGAAAAGATTATTGGAAATACTGGTAAACAGGTCTCATAACTACTCACTAGGCTGTCTGAAAACATTCACCATGGGATTTTTTTTCCAACTTGATTAGCATATTTAGTAAACACTGCATCATAATATGGGAAGCGATTTAACTACTATCTAGAAATATTTAGGATGTGTTTAATAACATGACAAAAAGTGTTTTACATAATAAAAACAAAAAGCAGAAGCTAAAAGTCTCATTTCAATTTCACTGGCATATTGACAAAGAAATTTCCAGAACCCCAGAGAGAATTGATGTAATTCCAGGTATTTTTGCTATTGTTTTTTAGTAATAAACAACTTTCAGAACATGAGGCTGGTAACCAAGAAGCATTACAAATATAGATGTCCGATAATAGCTGTTGTTCTCCAAATTAGCACTATTTTTTTCTTGGTTTTCATTACTCAGTAGGAGACTGATTACACTTTTACCCCAGGAAACATGTTTGCCTTCATTAATTGAAACATAAGATTCGGACTTTTATGCTTTTAGCTTTATTTTGAACTTGAAACAGTCTAAGAGTCTTTGTTCTTGTAGGAACTAATAACGATGTCCAACATGTAGTAAAATAATATCTTTTCAATTAAAAGACTTTTGGTGATCTTTCAATAGGAGCTGACCATACCTGTTGATAGCATTAGCCAACAGAAATTCACCTGGGAAATTTTATATCTTTTCTCTTTAAAATTTCCTTCACTTTTTTTATGTATCATGTTTGAAAACTGTCATAGTTTCACCGAAGGTATTGTTTAAAGAATGAAGATGTTACTAAGTTATCTGCATCATCTGATTTCTGAGGGAAAACCAAAAGAAAGCAAAACAAAACACAAAAGCCAAACTACAGACTTGTAGGAAAAAGAAAGGGTCAGTGTGTGGTCAAGATTGTGAATGCAGTCTGTTGGAACAAGACAAAATTAGGACTGAGGTTAAAATGCCTGGAGTATAGAGTAGGCATAAGCCAGCAACTCTTTCCACCCCACATTCCTGCAATATATTTTAAAAGACTAAATAATGATGAGAGCTAAAATTTTTGTAGTATAGTTGTAATCCTCTGGAAAGAGTAATTATTTGTATGTGCCTATCCATTTTAGGACTTACCACTATGATGCTTACTAACTTCACTCAGGTCTTTCAGCTGTATAATATACCTCTCATACTCTCCTTTCCCTGGGCAAAATTTGAATCTCATAGGAGTGCTATAGCTGAGGGTGCCTAAAATAGTGATGGATATCAGGTATTATGTGTTATCTAGAGCATTCATCTAGCTAGGTATCTTGTGAAAGGAGAGGAGTATAATCTCTGAATCACATGCATTTTGGTCTTGTAGCTATAGTTTGTTTCTTGCAGAACCAGCATTTCTGAGAACGAAGTGAAACAGGTCAGTGACAAAAACAAATCAAAATTTAAGTCACTTGTAGAACTGAAGTATCAGATGGATGGTAGGCTTAAGGATTATGACATTTGGATTCTTGCATTTTACTAGTTCTTAAGCTCCAATTTAGGTGCCTACTGGCTCTGTAGAAGTAGTTGAATTTTTTTCTAAACTAGCTGTTCAATACAGACAGATATGAACTAGAACATGAAAATATCATGTGATGTTGTATCCTAAAGGAACTCTTCGAGGTAAATTGTCTTTAAACCACTTCACAGCATGCAAGATCATAATGGTATGTCCATGTGCCTTTCATGAACTGACCTATTTAATTCTGAAGGAATTCAGGTATCTCTGCATGATTCCAGACCAGTTACCATCACAGAAAGCGGGAAGATTAAGCCAATTATATGGAGTTCTTACCTGCATAATGTATGTGATGCTTCGTGGATAGCAGAACAGATAGTGAGAAAATAATTGGGGCTCTCATACATAACACTGTTTATCAAACTAAATAAAGTGCAGTTTTAACAAATAATACAGGTGCTGGCCATTAGATATGAATGATAAAATGTTAAACTGGTGTCTCGGTTTTTGAGTCTAATTTAAATTTATATAAAAATCAAGCTGTATTATTATAATTTTTTTGCAAAAGGGGCATCTAAAATGCAATTTGAATAGAAAAGTAACCAGCATCATAATTGGTAATTTTATTTTATTTAGAATTTTGAAAGTTATGGGAGCATTACTAAAAACCAGGTGATTTTCTTTTGGATATAAAGATAGTGATTTTATAGAAGTCATTCTCAGAAACTAGGATTTGAAAGTTTTGACCTTAATTTTTATCTGTCTTTCATGGAATTTGTATCACATAGTAGCTTCTGGCTATATTTAATCTTTTTAAGGAATTGCTTCTGACTGCAAATCTAATGAGATTATGTTGGGTTGTGATTTTTTTTCTTTTCAAGCATTATGCAAAGCTATCCTTAACTAAGAGTGAAAAATTCCAAAGGTCACTTACTCCTATTCCTTTCAAATCATTATGATATCAGATTGAATTTTCTTTTAATTATATAACTTAACTGTGATGTCTCATATTTGAAGGGATGTAATTAATTAGCTCTACATTCACTTGTATCCAGAAACTTGCAGGTTTTTCCTAGACTCAGATGGACTGGTGTGGTTGCAACTTGAATCCTGTAGGCCCCTCACCATGGAAAAGACATTGAGGTGCTGAAGCACATTCAAAGAAGAAAAATAAACCTGGTGAAAGGTGTGGAGGACAAGTTTTATGAGGAGCAGTTGAAGGAGCTGGGATTGTTTGGCCTGCAGGAAAAGAGGCTCAAGGGGGGACCTTAACACTCCCTAAAACTACCTGAAAAGAGGTGGTAGTGAGGTGCGGATTGGTCTCTTGTCCCTAGGTAACAAACAACAGGACAGGAGGAATTTACCTCAAGATGTGTCAGAGAAGGTTTAGATTGGATATGAGGAAAATTTCTTAATGGAAAGGGTTGCCAAGCACTGGAACAGGCTGCCTAGGGATTTGGTTGAGTCACTAAACCTGAAATCATTTAAAAGACATGTAGATGTGCTTAGTGACATGGTTTAGTGGTGGTCTTGGAAGTGCAGGGTTACATTTGGATGTGATAAGTTTTTCCAATCTAAAAGTTTCTATGACTGTATCACTATTTTAAGAAATCAGTTACAATAACAAGGAAGCAAAATTACTAGAATCCACCCTGAAGCAATCAGGTGACATTACTGCTACTTGAAAATATTTCTTCTAGTGATTTTGGTGAATTATTATTATTAATAATATATATTAATGCTGGTGAGTAAAACATAAACTAAGAATGATACTACATTGCTCTCGCTACTCTATGTAAGGTCCAGTGCACATCCTTCAGAAACTTACCTTGAACCCAATTTTTAAGTGTATAGCAAGCAAACTATCATGAATGTTTTGATTACACAGGGAAAGGCAAGATGTTGAAAACTATTGAAAGACTTTGTCTACTTAACTTTCGGGCCCGAGTTTACACATGAAATTCACTTTCTGTAAGTATTAAAAAACGTCTGCCTATCTCCATATTCCTTACAGCAACCTTATAATACTTAGTGAGACCTGCCTCATTCTGAGTAGCTGAATGTAGATATAGTAGCTAGATGACTTTCCAAAGAGTTTAAAGTCAATGGATATTAGATGACCATGGGATGGGAAAAAGTCTGTAATATACAGTAAATGACATTTTACAGCACATGTCATCTCAGTTCAGTTCTGCGGGGAAGATGGGAAGCTTAATGAGAAACTAGTAATCTAAAAGGAGGTGTAAAAAATATTTTGGAGGGACAGCACAAGAGCATGAACAATTACACAGGCTGTGCCACTGGGCTGATTATCAGGAAAGGACACAGGGTTGGAGTAAGACATGACAGTAAAAAGACCTCACAGTGTAACCAAAGGCATCTTTAAAGAATGATCGTTTCCACATTTTAAGATATTACTACCTATGATGTTACTATTTGACTGTCTCCACAGTTCTCCCCTAGACAATTTGGATTTAAGATGGAAAATCTAGGCCCTAGTGTCCCCTTTTGAAAAATTTGTTTGTCTCTATTTTCTCTCTTGCCCTGTGTCTCCTCAAATCATCTCTGATTATGGCCAGTTTCCCTGGTATTTAGCTATTATTGAATGCAGTAATGAAAGAAACCATAGAGATACTTAATTATCCACACAGCAGGTGTCCAATGAAGAAACTTAATTCTAACCTTTTCTTCTGTGATAAGATAATTAGTTGGATATAATTGCTGCTAATATAAATATTCACTGATTGCAAACTGTGGTCTGAAGGCTGTTTCTGTGAAAAGAAAAAAAAAATGAACTAAATAAAACCAAAATAAAACCCCCAAATCTCTTCTGTAACACCACAGGAGTACTGTTGCTCACTTCTAAACAAATACAGATTTTACATTAAAAAAAAAAAAAAGAAACAACAAATTCTATCCATTTTTATTGTGAAATAAAAATAGATTGCCATATCTGGGTTAAAAATTCTTGTTATTACTATACATCTTTACACATGTTAGATTTATAACTAAGGAAAAACAGGTGAAAACCAGATTTTTGGTGCCCCTATCAAATACCATATTCACATAGGAAAAAAACAAACAATATCACAGGAACTTTGAGAGCAGATGACCCTATGACCCTACACACTGGTAAAGAGTTGGGAAATTAGAAAAGCATGTGGGGATTGCTTGTGATGATCTGCAAATCAATCATCAGTGACACTGTTTATGATACTGGCATAACTTGTCATGTTTTCATCTCATTATTAAACATTAAGACACTGACACAGAAGTTTTGAAAAGGTTTTCCTTGATTATATAGGCATGCAGCCAGATTCTAATTGCAATGATAAAGCAAGACCCAACCATTGCCTTGCACTGATATGTGAGAGGGGATACAATTTAGCATTGTTTACTCTTCACACTTATGACTTTTTTTTTTTTTGTGAAGCAGAAAAAAATTGAAAGGAAAAACAAAAGAACTCAGGAGATTTGCTATTTGCAATGCAGCTTCGTGGCCAAGAGTTCATTTTGAATGGAGTACCCTGGGCACAGATTTGCACAGTTCATGGGGCTCTAAGAATAAAAGAGATCAAATACAGGCTATTTTTGAACAGATGTAATAAAAAGAAATTCATATCTTGAGCTGACTTGCCAGTAACCTTTAGAAATGCCGTACTTTTAGCCAAGACCCTTTATACAGAACATCTCTTAAATCCATCATCTTGAATGACAAAAGGACCATAGTCAGCACGTTGAGAAGCTGTTCAGACCTATGCAAGACCAAGCCTCTATTTTCCATTGTCTTGTTTTCCACCCACATTTAACACAGAGTTGTAGTATGAAGACTAGATTCTTTTTGCCCCACTTTATCAGAAGAGTTAACTCATTTTCCTTCACTCCTTGGCTTCAGCTGTCATTGTTGGTGTTAGACCAACTTGAGGTGAAAGATAAATTCTTTCTTCTTGATCTTTGTTTTAATATGGCAATATTATGAGAAGGCAGCTCTGAGGTTAAAAGTGTAAAAACTCTAAAAGAGTTTAAGATTATTTTCTGGCAGAGGCATTTGTTAAAAATAAACAGGCATACCTAAAAATATCAACTGGAATACTGTCAGACAAAATACTAGAAACCATATTGTAACCAGAAGCAACTGGTTATCCCTATTAAAAATTCTCTCAGAAATAAATCCAGAATTTTTACTCATGAGATGTACAGATACAAACTAGGAAGAACATATATTATTGAAATTCACTGTGGGAGAGAAATGAGAAGATCTATAGTTAGACTGCAGCCTTCCAAACAGTAGCTATGAGCTCAGCTTAGTGTTAGTGTCATGGCTCTGGGCACTGTGAAATTGTTAGATTTCAGTATCCTAAATAATGGTGGCACTGATTCAACAACCGCAGGATTACGGAAAAAACTAATACTGATGTGTATCGCCTTTTTTATCTGAAAGTTCCTTAGGCAGTTTTCATGCAGTATATCCTGAGACTGTCTTCTGAGCTCCTAGACATGTTTAGTGGAGACCCAGAAACTGAGCAAACTACAGTCTAATTTTGCTGCTTTTCAAAAATGTGTGCATGAGAGTTTTTACATATGCATTCATGTATTTTAATGTATCATTACATAAATATTGATATATCTTTACAGACCTTTACAGTTCTGAATATTAGTTGGTCTCAGACAGGCTAGTTGAGTACCAAATATAAACACCTGGCCTTATTAAAATTATGGGCCCTGAAAACTTTGGAAATTTAAAAAAAAATAAAATCTATCATGAGGCCATTAAAAAGGAAGAAAAAAGTAGCTGTTAAGTCCTATCCTTTATACATTAGTTTTATCTCCTAGTGTCATTTTTGACTCAGGAGACATTTTGTGTTAATATAGCAAAGCTATATTTTGCACCAACACTCTGATCTCCTTTGAAGGAACATTAAGCTGGAAGCTTCTAGTGCTAGTCGTTCCTTACTTTCACAGAAGCATAAGATACTTTTTGAGCTAGAGGCAAAGAATTAAAATAATATATATTGCTTTATTTATGTTAAAAAGACTGTTTAGATCTGCTTGCAATGAATTTAAAGCTAAAATATATCAGGACTGAGCATTATTTAACAGTACTGCTACAAAAAGAATTGCCATTAAATGTCTTAATTACTTGGCTGGCTCCTATATTCATATTCATGTAATATCTGCAATCTAACCAGGGCAAGGTCCAGGTTTCTCCATAAATTCACACACTGGAGTTTAAACAGAAAACATGTAAAGCACAGAGATCAGTTGAAAGTTATGTCCCAGCAGGTATATCTGGACCGGTCCAGATATCAAAACCTTTAATGCACCTCTGACCAAGTGAGAACATTCAGTTTCTAGAAGCTGGTAGACGGCCAATGCTGGCAAACATCACTGCTGGAGACAGAACAGCATTGGCCTTTTCTACACCCTTTATGACGTTGGTCCAGCATTTGGATGAGCTGTTTCAAAGAGAAGGAATCATTGATGTTGTCGATGAAGTGTAGAATTAGTTCCAAAAAGTGGAATCAGCTGCTTTACCTGGTCTTCGAAGAGTAGGGAAAGTGTAAAAAAGAGATTGTCATCTAAATTTGCTAAAATAACTAGAATTACTGATTATTTAAAATTAAATATATGCTTATGACTTGTCAAGGTAGGAACATGCATTCTTTATTTATTACCTTTTAACAAGGAAACTGACTAGATAAAATGCATTTATCAGAAGACGCATCCATCTCTTTTGACATTGGCCCGTTTTCTTGGTACATCATCATATTTACTAAATTATGAAATCAACATTTAGTGCACAATAAATATATTATTAATAAAAGCAGCCATGATAGCATATGTCTAATTCACCCAGGGAAGCTGAGCAACCAAGTTACTAAATAAAAGAATGATAATAGTAGTTGACATTTATTATTTGTGTTATGATTTTTATCTGTGTATATAGTTTACAGTGAATGACAAATTATTGTAAGTTTAGAAGTGTACTTTTAGATACAAGAATACAGGAACGATTTGAACACAGAACAAGCAAAAGTCCTGATTTTTGCTGTAACACTTAAAATATCCCAGAATATTTCATTTTCTTTTTTTAATTGCAAACATTACCTTTAATGGCACTTTTTCTGTAGAATTATACAAACATCAAAACACATTTTATTTTTTATAGTCTATATATAGAATGTCCATTGCTCTTTGAAGGTTGAATGGGAGCCTTCATTCATTGCACATTATTCAGTAAAAAAATCCTATGAGAATACTCCCAGCTTAGAAGCAAAGGTTGACAGTAGAGCTAATATAACTACACTTTTTTATTCATCTATCTGACCAGATGAAATCTAGGTGCATATTTTTAATAGAGCTTAATGAGGTTTCACACTGTTTATATGTTCTGGCTATACCATTGTAATTAGTACTGAGGCATTACTCACTCTTGCCTTTGTAAGAGTTTCATTTTAGCCTTTGTAAGGGGTTCTGCTACTTTTTTTCTTTTTCATTGTTTTGCTTTATTGAACATTATATGACATAGTAAGCAATTAAGTATATTTGTGAAAGAAATTAAATCACAGAAAGTGCATTAATAGTCAGGCTTAAATCCATAAAAGTGGGGAAACTGATATTAAGATTGAAATCTTACTTATCTCCTTGTGCCTAAAGATGATAGCTTGTAAAATATTCAAGTCTAGTATATAGTATTCATTTATTCTTTTCATCTCTGTAGCTATACACAATGTGGAGGAAGAAAGACAGTGTTTGCTATATAATTCAGTGTTGTCTTTTTAAGAGTCTTTCAAGTGCTCAATATTTTACTGATTATAGTTTTATCTTCTTAAAAATAACATTAAAAATGTCCATGGACACTCTCTCTATATAAGTAGATCCAGCTTAAACTATAATTCAAATCTTTTGATCAATATATTTTTATATTGGCAATAAAATATCTCAAAGATATTTAATCACAAAGACACATCTGTAACGTGCACAAGCAATGTCCTCAAAAGCACAGCATGCAGATATTACAAATATATCTTTTTGAAGTCTTTCTTTAAATTCTACACTGAAGAATTGTTTTAAGTGATGTGAAAAATAGAAGTTATTTTCTACTCCATTTTAGCAAAAGAATGGCTTTTCAAGAATATGTGCTAATTTAGGCCAAGATCTGTTTTACTGTATCTGGCCTTGAATATGAAAAAAACCCACCAAAACTGTATCTTGTTCTAAATTAACTCACTTTTAAAGTTGAAAACGAATGAGAAAAAGTGATTGTTTGCAGTCTCAAATGTTAAAACAATTTTCATTGAAATTACAAGGTAATGTATATTTATAGGTGACTTACCTTGAAAAGCATGCTACAGCAAATTGTTTGACAGTTGTCACAAAAATTTTCTATATTAAAATGTCTTGCAATTGCATCTTTACTCTTATTTTCAGGTACATTCCACTAATAATAAAAGAGCTAGGAAAGGTAATTTAATTGAACAAATAGTCTTTACCTATGATTTATTTATTTTTTTTTTAATTCCAAAATAAGCAAATTCTAGTTCAAATATTCTGAGTCCTGGATCTTGCAGGATACCCTTGTTTGATAGTCCTTAGGAAAATTCGTTGATCTTAGGCAAATAAAATATTTTCAGGGAGTATTGAATCCCAAATACCTGAGAGACAAAAATGAAGGTTAGAAAAGAAAGAAACAAATAAACAAATTGTATTGAAGAAATTATGATCATGAGAAGCCCTAGAGTAACACAAGAAACCACAATAATAATAAAGTATCATTTTATTGCTGTGGAATAGGAAATCTTTAATTCTGATAAGTGTTATTAACACTTTCTGTGACAGAACATCAAATCAGACCATTCTTTGAATCTGTCCAAACCCTCTCCTTGAAACATAACAAAACTTACACAGCTAAATACATAACAATCTAACTTTTATTGAAATACTAACTCATGATTAATTCTTTATAGAGAAGCCTTGAAGTTAACAAAGGGATGTATCAAAACCTAATGGCTCACAAACCACTTTACCCATTCTTCTGTACGCGTTCTTCCCTTAAGATGCCTATGATATTTATTTCTGTTTCCCCAAGCCCTGCCAGAACTCTGCTCTATGCAGAAACATCTCTGCTTGACCTTGTAGTGGATTGATCCCAGCTGGACACCAGGCATCTACCAAAACTGACCACTCACTCCCCTCTGCAACTGGACAGAGGAAAGAAAATATTACAATGGGTTCATGGATATAGATATGGACCAGGAGAGATCACTTACCAGTCACTGTCACAAGCAAAACAGAATCAAAGTGGGGATATTAATTAAATTTATTACTTAACAGAATCACTTCTTCCACTCCTTCCTCTTTCCCAAGTACTGCCTCCTCCCCACCAGTGGTGCAGGAAGAGAGGAAATGGGGGTTATGGTCTGTTCATCACATGTTGTTCCTACTGGTGCTTAGAGAGAGGAGTCCTCCTCCTGCTACAGCGTGGGGTCCATCCCATGGGAGACAGTCCTTTGTGAGTCCAATGTGACTCCATCGTGAGTCCATCCCATGGGCAACAGTTCTCCATGAACCACTACAATGGGGGTCACTTTTCCATGGGGTGCAGTCCTTTAGGCATGGGAACGGAGTGCTCCAGTGTGGATCTCCTAGAGAGCCACAAGTTCTACCCAGAAAACTTGGTCCAATGTGGGCTCCTCTCTCCATGGGTCAGCAGGTCCCTGCCCAGACCTTGCTCCAGCATGAGCCTCCCATGGGGTCACAGACTCCTTGAGGCATCCATCTGCTATAGCGTGGGCTCCTCCACAGGTTGCAGGTGGATCTCTACACTCAGATGGTCCTCCATGGACTGCAGGGCACAGCTACTTCACCATGGTCTGCACCACAAGCTGCAGGGGAACTTCTGCTCCGGCACCTGGAGCACCTCTTGCCCCTCCTTCTCCACGACCTTGATATCTGCAGTTGTTCACATGTTCTCACTCTGCTCTTCCCTTTCCACAATTTTCATCTGTGTAACAACTTTTTTCCTTCTTAAATATGCTATTACAGAGGTATTGCTATCATTCCTGATTGGCTCAGCCTTGGCCAGTAGTGGGTCCATCCTGGTGCCAGACGATATTGGCTCTGCCAGATGGGGGAAGCTTCTGGCAGCTTCTCACAGAAGCCACCTCTGTAGCGCCCCTGCTATCAAAACCTGGCCATGCAAAGCCAATACATGTTTAATTAGGCACTCTTTTTCTCTGCCTAATATGTTCTTCTACATGGAAACTTCAGTTTTATTAGCACATTCAGTTGACCATAGCGGAAGGACTAATTTCCTGCTTCTTCAGTACTGTCAAGCTCTTCCCCAGTCAAGTAAATAGTGCCAGGAGAATAAATAGAATATGCAAGATCAACAGTCCCTTCTGATAAGGTTTCACTGCCATGTGCTGATTTCGTGAGTGACATAAAGTTAGTCCTTAATAGGTAGACTCCACGGTTAAAAAAACCAACAAAAAACAAAACACAAGCAAACAAACAAACAAACAAAAAAACACCAAAAAACACAAAAAAAAACCCCAATACAAGGAAAAGTAGGAACAAGAAACAATAAGAAGCTTGTGTTTCCTGGACAGTATACTGTATCCAGAAGATACTATATGTTCTCAAGTTATCATGTAATAAAGATATACAAAGTGGCATGATATATACATGTATAAGTATGGGGTTAGAGGCAGGTATAGGTGTACATACATAGACATCTAATTTATTTTTATAAGCTAAATTATATAACATGAATCATCAGATTTGTTACAGCAAAAATAGTCCTACTCTAATAGTCAAATGAAAATATAAACACCATTTTTAAAATATTCTTAACTGTTAGAGAATATTTGCCATAGTTCAGTAATTCATAGTGTGTCATCACATTTTTAATTCTGTACCAAATGCTCTAGAAAAAGATATATAATCTTGTCAAACTAGAGTCTTTGGACCAGGATACACAGGACAATGCATATGTGAACCTTTCTATGGGTGGATTGGCACACCTGCTGAAGTACTAATAAGCAGACTACTCAGACTATGCATATTATAATCCTGTTTATAGGTGAAATCAATTTTCATTTTCAGATCTTTGCAGCTTTTATTATACCTCAAAGCCAGAGCTCTTAATTCAGAAATAAATCTTTTAAGAGTCTGTCTTAGATAAGTTGTGCCAACATATTTAAAAGGTTGGAAAAAATAACATTTTGTTGCATGAGCTTGCTGTAATAAGAGAAAATAGTATTGCCTTGGGGGGAAAAACAATCAGATTTTAGAAAGAAGGAAAGATTCCTTTGTATCTTCTATGGTAGTTTGCACTTCTGCAAAATTAGATTGACCGTCAATAGTTTTAAATATGCTGATAATTTTGATTTTTTTCTTGAAAGGACAAGAAATTAAATATTTCTTCCATACTGAAACAGTAGATTAGAAGGAAGGAAACTAACTCTTGCTATGCAACAGACATGTGACCTCCTGGTAGCTAACTACTCGCAATAGAACTTGACAGGAAAGAGCAATTTCTTTCCAAAACCCACTTTTCCTATATCACATTTTTATTATACAATGACAGTAGAAATCTCACCTCACCCTCTGAATGCAGAAACGTGAGGGAACAAAAGTGTCACCATGACAACAAAGTCACTGTGTAGCAGTGACAGCAGTTTACAATAAATATCTATTCCCTATCCATTCTAGACATCTCAGTATTTCCTAAAGAACATACATAAGGAAGAATTAAAAAGTCATTAAATAGCAAAGAAAAATAGTTGTGAAAACAATTTATTGAATAGTATTTTTTCCTTTTTTTCATTTAATGTTTTCTGACCAAGTCCAAGAAAGAGATTTTTCAAAGTACTTGATCAAAGTACTTGATCAAATAAAGGCTTGATTACTAACAGTAAAAGCTAATTGTTGACTGCAAAGTAAAAATTTCTGTCATACACTAAAAGTTCCTATGTTTACATTACAACCTAAACTAGCAGGACAAAAAGACATTTGCTAGGTCTACTCAAGTTACTTCAGACTAGCCAGCTCAAAATATGCAGAATTAATGCTTCTTGTCAGTTAAATGTCTCTCCACTGTGGATCAATGTTTTGTCACTTTAATTTTTTATTATTTGTATAGCGTTTCAAGGCTAACAGTAACAACAGCATGGAGATGGCAGAGAACATTTTGCAATCTCAAGCATTAATTAAGAAAACCATTCAAAGCCTGGAAATAAGCTTTACCATGTGGAGTCTAAATACCTAAAATACTCCTTTCACTAAAGATAACATTAAGAATTGCTTACTCCTCATAGATAGTTGTAGAAGAGTGATGTTTCACCAATGTGGTAGAGAATTGCTGACATAGGCAAAACTAGAAGATTAAGTGACTGGAAGTTGAAAAGAGAAAAAAAAAAACAAAATCTTGAAATAAGGTGCATTTTCCTAGCTGTGATGGTAATTAAACACTGAAAAGACTCCCACATGAGGCAAAGTACTAACCAGTGTTTGCAGTTTTTACAATGAGCTTAGCTGTCTTTAAAAGTATTAATGCTTTAATCAAGGGTTTCAGATAAACCTTATGTACTGTATGAACTTGAAAAGGAAGCATAGGAGCTGAGTATTTACAGTGGTCATCTCTGGCACTGAAATTTCTGATAGTGTAAGGCTGTTGTTCATATCTTATTTATGTTTGAGAAGATCAAAGTAGTAAATCTTGTCCTTAATATTTGCAGATCTATGCAAGAGAATGACTACAAATCAATTTCAAGTAATGTGTTTCAGGACTATTTCCTCCCTTCAGAGGTGAAGACCAACACAGTGACTGTTCCTCTTTTTCAGCTCTTTAATATAAACATCAAATGTAGATTATATAATGTGACACTTGGGAAGAGCAGGTATCTTTCCTTGGCACACAAATCCTCTCCCCTATCTTGCCCACCAGCTCAAGTACCAACACATATTTTGGGTTGGGAAAACACTTTTTTCTTCAGATGCAAGTCAAATGGAACTTTAAGAACAGCTCCCATCCTTTTCCACACAGAAATGTCATTTACCCAGTTGGATAACATATGCATTGGTATCATAATCCAGGTATGCTTTACATAATCAAAATTTCTTCTTTGTATGAGTCTGCAACACTGAAACATAGATAAAGCTTTTTTGGTTTCTCATGCTCCCTTTCTAAGACACAGTGTTTACTCCCCTCATAACTGAAAGGCTGTTCTAATAACTAAGCTCTCTGCTTATATTACAGTATTCAGGAGAAACTTCATGAAAAGTGGCATAGAAAAATCAAATTAGAATATTTCTGTATCCCATGAAACCTGGGAAAATGTAGAAAAAATACTATTTTTCAGTCCAATTCTTAAAAATATGTATAATCCAATAAATTTCCTAAACTCATTTATGTGGCATTTGCATACACAATTGAAGTTAAGCTTACATTTAAATGTTTAGATTAAGAAAAAAATTAAAAAATACAGGTTTAGTGAACTGCAGAAATAAAAAAAAAATTCAATAATGAATTGTAGAAATACTAAAAAATAATTTCAACAATAATTTTTGTCATATAAGTTTGGATTGTTCCATTTGTGAGGGATTGAAATTGGTTATAAAAGTTACAGATGGCTCAAAACAACCCTGGGGGGGGGTGGGGAAGAGCGAGTTCTGCCGACTTGGAATGGTGCTCTGTTCCCCTCCCCACCCCACACCTCACCTCCTTGATAGCCACTGGTGCAGCTGTCAGTCACTGGCATACTGTGAGCACTGTCCCACATCACACACCCTCTGTCCCTAGAGCCTTTATTCCAGCCCAGAATGGCTATTAGCCATTGGCATCCCTGAAACGTCACACCTCTGGAGCCCCTAACCCAGCCCCAGGAGGGCTGGCACACTGGAAGCCCCGCCTGGAGGGAGTGGCCGCAGAAGTCCAGAGCAATAAAATCAGCACCATGCGGCCACCATACAGATCGTGGTCCTTGGACTCCTGGTGTCTGGATCTACACTGCATAGTGCAGGTAGCTGTAGCTTGGTGGTAGCTATAATTCTCTCTTTCTTTCTCTCTCTTTCCCTCTCTTTCCTTCTTTCTCTTCTCCTAATTTCCTTTTCTTGATATTTGGGTAACTTAAACTTGGATGGGTTGGAATTTGCTAAGTCAGTGTTCTGTGAAATGCTTTATGTTGATTGAATGTTTGTTTTAAAGTTTTGCCAAGTTCCCTTATTTTCCAAAATTTCCCAGTAAAGTGTATTATTTTGACCCCTTGAAAAGCATCATAGCATTTTTCTCATGCACAGCCTCAAGATACAAAAGAACTGAAAACCCTTTTAATAAATCCATCAGAAAGGGTTTGGAGCCTTTCCTATCTTAATATAAAAGCCCTTCAATGAGCTCATGTTAAGACCTGGGGTGTTACACCATTTGAAATATCTCCAGAGATTCAAGCACTCGCAAAGCTGCTGTTTAAAAGATGCAGCAAGAAGAAAACACTGTGGTAGTGTTATTTAAATTAAACTCTGTCTGTCATTGATATAAAGAAAGATTCTCAGAGGCCTAAGTAATCACAGGGATCATGTTTTCTGTGTAAGAGAGGAAAAGGACCAAAAGGTTCTCTCTGTAATTTTGCTGGAATAAAAAACAATCTGGTCTGCACAATTCGATGGAGAAATGGCTTATTTCTTTGGGGAAAACTCACTCGTTTTCCTTAACACAATATATAGACATTTAATTACACATTCTTTATTAATGTGTCTAAAATACATGACTAAAATCAGATTAGTAAATAATTAAAAAAAAATAAATACAAAAGAACCTAACAGAGAGGACTGAAGAGGACTAACAATCTTAAAATAGTTGCTAAAATATTAGTCTGTATACAACAGGTATACTTTTTAAATGTTAGCATCCTCTACAAAAGTTCAAAGCAGAAATATTGTAATCAATCATCCTGCTTTCAAGGACTGTAAAAAAACTTTCTCCAAATTTGTTTAGAAGATGACTTTGTGATTGTTGTTGGCTGTTACACTACGTATTTTTAAAAAGAGTTGAGAGCACAAGAATTAACAACAGCCATCATGAAAGCACCAAACATATCATTACTTTTCAAGATAAAAAGCCAATTGTAGAAAGTAATAACAAAAAAAATTACAGGTTTTCTGTATAGGTTATTATTTTTAAAAAAAATTATTGAATATCTGCTATGTTTTCAAGCAGATATTGCCAGCAAAGTTTTTAGTTAAACTGAAACAGGTGTCAGCGCAAAAATTAGTGCTATAATAAACATATGCATATAATTGAATATCCTCTAAAATGTTCTCTGTATTTCAATTCATTTGATTACTTTAGTCTTCATTGCCTCCAAATGCTCATAAAATTGAATTATACCAGAGTATACATTTGTAGCTGGCCATATAAATTCACATATGAGAGTACCTCTGCAGGGGCGAAAAAAAAAGGAAAAAAAGGGAAGATTTGCGATGGCTAGAGTTAATATGAACATTCATTCTACTCCAATTACCCCAAGTCTTCCCATCTCCTTTTGCCTCCTGTCACATGTTCCAAGTTTGCCATGTGCCTGAAGGAGTGCTCTATGTGTTGCACCAACTTGCACACTGGCCATGCTTTCCAGGTGCCCTCTGGGACAGAGGTGGCAGATGTTCTAACAACGACTTGCAGCTATAGGAAGTTCTATTTCTATCTCCAGTGCAAGTTGAAAGAGACTTCTTTTTTTCTTTCTTTACGGAGTTCTTTGGGCTTTTTCCCTTGAACTGGTTTTGAACAGAGGTCTTGATAGGCAGAGTGCAGCTCTGAGATCTTTTTAACAGAGGGCAGTAACACAGAGACAGTTACAACGAAGTGAAATGGAGGAAGAGAGGGAGGGAGGTAGGTTTGAGTATATTGAATTGCTGTCTTCTCTAGGGGCATATCTGCCTGCTGCTATTGTTTTGAAGTCGTAATAAAATATCAGCAATGAGAACTTACTTGTTTTGAATACCTTCCACTGTATAAATATTCAGAATCAGTATTTTTTCTTCTAGGGACAGAAAAACTATGACCAAATGCAGGGATCTATTTTTAGGGAAAAGATCTGATAAATTTGGATACATACTTCTTTCTGCAAGCAACTGCTAGCTAGATATCTTAAAGAGTGTTCTTCATGATAGTAAAATATTTTCTCATACATTTCTAAAATACCAGGAAAAATATTAATAGCACTAAAATGTTAACAGTTTTGTGCTTGAAAAGGCAGACAAGTGTTTCAGAGATTCTTGAACACTCCACAATTTTTCCTCCAGGTTGAGAGTTTTAGTGTTATTCTGGGATAAGTAAATAAGTTTATCTCTACCACCAAATAGCAAAACATCACTTATATTGAAGTGAGATATATAAATTGCATAGGCCTTTGGAAAAAAAAACAAACAAACCCACAAGTTTTTTTTCCCCCCTGAGAGCAAGGTAATTTGATTCCAATTTGTTCACTAAAATCATAGAAGTGATGGTAGAGGCGTTTACTTACTTCAAATACATTTAATTTTTAGACTTAACATTTTTTTCTTGGCAGGGAAAAGGGTGGAAGATACAAGCTCATACTTTAAAAACTATATTTATTCTTTGTTTCTTCTCAATAAGCATTTAATTTGATTTTCTTCATTATGCTGTTACCTCATTACCTGCTCAGGTAAATATCACCTGCTCTGGAAAATTAAGGCCTTTCAGAAAGGCAAAAATTCACCACTTTTATGTCCCAGAAAATCAGTGTTAGTAATAAGTGTTCAGTCTGAATTTTGTTAGTCATCTCCACTGGATAGACTGATATTTGTGTTTTGACTTGCTTTTTCTGAGAGCTTTTTCCTTTAGAATATATACATATTCTGAATGGTAGTGTTGTATTTCAGAGCAGTATGTATAGCAGAATTCTCTTCAGATACAAGTGTCTGCATTTAGTTCTTCTGCTTTCCATGCTCTGACAAGAGAATGAAAACAATAAAATTGCCATATGTTTCTATACTTGAGATTTTTTTCCTCTTAGTTTTATATACAAAGTGGATTTTATAATTCCATACTGAACAGGTAATGCCTCAGTACCTTGTCTTTTTATTTGTCTGGCAATCTTGATCTCCTTTACTCTGCAAATGAGCAATGATTTATTTTTATTTTCTTATTTTACTTGCAGTGGACTTCACTGGACTGACTATTGTATCCATTCTCACTGATTGCGAATTTAGGGGAACAATGTAAGTGGGATTCGTCTAATTAAAATCTAGTTATCTACAATATACATGTTTACAGTTAAAATAGTAATTTAGATTATGCTTGTTATAAGTGTGGAAAAGCATATCCCATCCAGCCAACCTGATTTAGAAATAAGCCCTTTGACAAGGTGAACCAGGCCTTGCTCACACACAGCAATAACATGGCCAAGCACCTTCCAAATATGCAACATTAAAGAAAAGTTCTCTATGTAATAGACTGAATAAAACTTGTTAGATTTCAGTCTAATCAAATGAGAATACAGACAAGAATAAGGAAATTGGAAAACTAGAACCTAGAGAGATCAGCTCAGGAGGTATCTACCATCTATACATCAATAGTTAAGTGAATTCCATCCTGTATCAGGCAGCTGATGATAGCTGCCCACTGTTAAAGTGCCCTTATTTGTCCGTCTTAGTATCCTTACAACCAGGCTCTTCAATGGTTCATCAGCGGTGCTTGCTTGCACTCTAGCCACTGCTTTGCACTAAACTCACCTCTTCCTGCTTGACTTCCCAAGCTGGTCTTTCCTAAGGAGACTATATTCACCCACTGCAACACCGCAGACATGCAAGGAAGACATGCATGTCTCATTAATCTCAAAGAGGCCATAGTTCTGCAACTGAGCATGGATTTCTGATCACAGTTTGTTTCACATGCTACATGCATATATACATATACTTGAACTAGACTATTCATTGTGCTGTTTCCAAAGGAGAATGTGAGGACCTTGCCCATCACAGTGCTACCAGGCACTTCCTCACTGCCTGGTATGCCTTCATTGCTGTTAGGTTATGAGATGCATTCCTCATGTAATTTCTTTAATGATCTCTTCATTAGATTAGCAAGCCTGTTTCTAAATATACTCCTGCTCCACCTTGTCAGATGCATTAGGCTTTTCCCAACAATCCTCGTTACTCAATCAGAGTCCCATATTCATAAAAGCAAAAAGTCCAATTTGAGACACAACCTGTGCACAGTTCCTCCTTTCCCATGTCATAGCATTATTGAGACATATCAGCACACCTTCCATACTCTTCTGTCTTATCCCAAAAGCTTTGAAATCACTCTGGATACACTCCATGTCTGCCCTCACAGTATAATTGGTGCACATCAAAGCTAAGCAGCAAGGGACAATGTTCCAAGAGCCAGGCAGATATCGTGTCTTTCTGAAACATTCAAGGTCTGAGCTCCCCACAAGCTTCAGATCTCCAAAAACAGGTAAGTCAGGTTGGTGTCTGGTTTGCTTTGTTCCCAGAGGAGTGCCTCCAGTGAGTTTTGCCTGGATTTTTCTCTTTATATAGTCACTTGGTTGAGGCTTTTCTGACTCAGATGCCTGCTGTGACAGGCCTTGTTCAGCATCTCCAATTTCTATTGCACTATACAAGTCCTGAAGCAATAGAGCTACAAGTGGAAAAGGATCCTTCATGATCCTCCTAAAAGTCAAAAGTTTCCAGACACCCCTCTTCTGCATCCACTGCTATCTTTACACAAACTCTTTTGTGCATCCCTCCTTTCTTACACCACAGGACTCAGGCTCCTGCCCCTGCAGACTCTCTGAAGCCCCTATAAAATGTTTGTCCTCCCAGTTGGTGTATGATCTGTCCATCTCTTCTTCCAGCTACTTCCCATGGCAAATGAGCATCTTGGCCAGAGCACACCTTCTCTATGAAGGGCTGTTCAGCACATGGACCTCAAGATCTGCAATTACATACTCCCTCTGGAGCTCTATCCAGGTCAAGTCCCTGACAGATCAAGGTAGATTTTTGCCCAGAGACTATCTCTGACTTTGCTCACTTTCACATGACCTTTGCACGGCCCCACACAATCTTGAGCAGAGTTTCTGGACCTCTCTCCACCCCTGTTGAGCAAATTATTGCTAGAATTACAGTGTGTCTTTGCTGCCTTTGCTGTCCTTTGCACTCTTATAAAAAGATTGTGACTGTTGATAGCAACCCCACTGTGCAAAAAAATTGTTGTCAGACACTGTAGCTCTCAGAACTCCATCTTCCCAAGGGAAATTTCTACATCTTCTCCAGAAAGATTGCCATTTCTCATATTTCAGAATTGTTGTGATAGAGAATGACTGTCCCATCTGTGAGCAATATCATGTTTGAATGAAATATTTTATACAAAACAAACCATGAAGTGATATTCCCTAAGAGAGGATAATAATATGGATAATAAGCAAAAGTATTTATTTTTAAAATCTGGCGCTGAGTGATGTGGTTTAGGGATTAAAGTGGTAGTGCTGGGTTGATGGTTGGACTTAATGGTCTTAAGGCATCTTCCAGCCTTGACGATTCTATGATTCCATGAAAAGAAAACATACCAGATTTTGAAAATTCTCTGACATCTTAATATCATATTTTAGAGATGGTCTTAATGACAATTCACTTAGAATGTATTTTAGATGTGAATGCAAGGTTTTATTTACTTAAAAATGAAAGAAACAAACCCAATCTTAATAAAATTACTTACGTGCTATGCCCTAAAGTGTAGAGATTACAGAACTGGATTTCATTTGGAGCATTAAACTAAACTGAAAGTGCAGTTGACACAATTCAGAACTAGACTCTATACATTATCTGTAGAGAGAAATATTTTCAGCCAGCAGCTGACCAGCCGTAAATCTGTATTAATACACTATGTAAGCAGTCAATATAAGCAGGCTGAGGTCCCTCTAATAACTGGCCCTTAAAGTTACTGTCACATACACCCATGCGCCTTGTTGACACGTGACCTCTTCTACAGGTACAAGCAGCCAGACTCTTCCACTCAAATCCACCCAGTGGCAGACACCGAAGACACAGCTGCTGGCCTGTTTTCACTGTCTTGGGTCCTTCATTTGCTGACATGGAGAACTTGCAGCATTCACACATGGTGAAAAAGTGAGAGATAAATTAGACAGAAATAGTGTTAAGAAAGGATTTTCTGAAACAAAAGAAAATAAAGACTTTGGAGGTCAAGCTCTTGGCTCAGTCAGGCAAGTGTACTGACAAGCAGCCTGCTTACATGCAACAGGACAAAACCCCTTTACCCTTTGTTCTCTTTGTTTCTCATCTCCTTTTTCTCTCTTGACCCTACCCGTAACCATGCCTTAGTATGTTTTGCATAGTCTCACAGGTTTCCCTCAAATATTCATAATGCTCATGTTCATTTTGTTTCTCCAGTCTTATCAGTTATAAAACTAAGTTTGTCTCTCTACAGAACTGAACTTGCAGTTTCTTAATAGCCCATCAATTAGTGGCCGAAGAGTTTTAGTCGTTGTTATTTTCTTCTTTATGAGGATTGTATCTGTGTTTTATTTATCTTTTTCCTTGTGTCTTTTTATTGCCTTTGAACTAAAATGCTCTTTTACTTGATTACTTTAATGAAGCAGATTCTTTCAGATTCTAAATGATTTTCCAGAGATTTTTCAGTTTTAGAGACTGTCATTGCCTAAGATATTAGGATAGCCCCCGAAACTGCCAACCAGTCAGAACACATTGATATGATTTGATGCCCATCTGTTCAATAATATTGCACCCAAAGCCTAAAAGGTTGGACAAGAAATGTGATGAAGCAGATGGCAAGTGGTGGTGATGATGATCAAAAGGTCTAAGGGGCTTGGGGAATATTTAGAATACCAATACATTCTTCATAGAAGAAGAAAAAATATTGATAAACTAGCAAATCATAATTTGCACTTCACTTTTGCCAGCTGTAAGGTGTTTTAACAAAATTGTGTTTTCTCACATAATCAAAAATGGTAGCCATTTTCCTGTAAAAAGAAGAAACTTCATGCCGAGTTACATTACCAAATTTTTGCTTGTCTTTCTTATATGGATTAGAAAAATTCCAAAATAAAATATGAAGAAATACAGTATTTATAATTCAACATAGCTGAAACACACAATAAATTATATCAATTATTATTAAATGTTAAACTTGTAACTTTTAAAAATCTACTGGTATAATATTTTTTACTGTCATTTTGAGTTTATAATTCTATTTTGTTAACATAGGACATGGCAACATATATAGAAAGATCATGGACCTATAAAGAGAAATTACAGAAAACATTTAGTATGGGAATTTGTTCAGTAAAACCCCAAATGTTGGAACTTTTGGAATTCCTTGATTCTACTGTTGGAACTCTTTTGCTTATTAAAAAAAATACTGAATAAACCAAAAGAAATTGCTGGGTATGTTTTTTGTTCATTCTTTTATTTGTTTTCTGGTATGACATAGCAGGATGAATTTCAAGTCTTTATTCCAAGTAAGGGAAAAAGGAATATCAACCAGATGTTCTAATATCCTAATACAATGTGGAAATGATATTTTATTCTTTTTCATCACTAAAAGCATTAGCATCAAAACAAAAACACATTTCAAAGGCTAGTTATTTGTTTTTGAAGAGTAAAGCTGTTTACTGGCTATTCCTGTTTCACAAATGAATTGTCAGAATATGGCACAGTTTCATGCTATACACTGCACAGTAAAGAGGTCACTATGGCTAAAAGCCACAGTAAGAACAGTGTAACAAAACAATTTCCTACAAATATAGGGTCCAAAGCTCAGGTCCACAAAAGTATTTAGAGGATTATGCCCTCCCCCCCCAAAAAAAAAATAGCTGTATGAAATTGGTCCCTGCTAGCTTTTAAACTGCTTTATTTTTTTAAGTGATAAGTAGACTGAAAGCTGATATGAAAGTCCAGGGACTCTTCTGCTAATTTTTTTCCCCCAACTTCTAATTTTCTAGTCTCCTCTATGTAGGAGGCATACAGATAGGGACAACAACAGGATAAAATGAGGGGAAAAGTGGGTACTGTGTGCTATTCAGCAACAACTAACATATTTCAGGAAAAATTCAATGGTCTTTAATGCATAGAAGAGAATAGCCCTTAGACAATTCACTAGATCCAGAAATATTGGTAATGTTAAGGAAGTGAGGCCAGAGCGAGAATGCTCTTTCCCCAAGTACTCAACAAACTAAAAGAAAAGGAAGTAAACATTTGAGAATACTACTTTATTTCTTAAGGATGAACAGAAGCAAGGGACAGAACTAACCACAGGAAACATTAAACAAGCAACTAGCCACACATTTTCAGTTGTATATGACTGGTCAGAAAACGTGGATAGAACAGATTTAATAACAGATGAGTTGCTGTTAAGTTAATGAGTCAGCTCCAAGGACCATCTCTCCTCTCAAAAATGTAGAAAGGCAAGAATTGTAAGCAAAAAATCTTAGTGTCATTAGTTAATGCTTTCAAATTGTGTATACAGCAGCAGGAAGAGAATTAACAGTGGTTAAGCAAGGTACCCGTGTTGGGATCCGCTTCAAGTAGCATGCTGAACCAAGTGGTGTATCACTCTACTTTGCCTTAAAAATGTGCACTTGTCTTCAGCATAGAACATAAATGTTCCTGAGTAATCTGCAAAATGTTTCTGTATTGACTCTGTGAATTTCACATTTTCAAGACTATAGTGTTTCTCTTTCATATTGAGAATTATATATATATATATATTTGAAAGTTTTACATTAGGAAAAAGAAGAAAATAATGTAACAAAAGGACCTAGAAGTAGAACTTCAAGAAGGAAAGATAATTTTTGAATGGACAGAAGGAAATACTTTTTAACATAAAAACCAAAATATTTGCTTATATATTAACAGGCCTGAAAAAGAATTAATACTGGAGAGTGATTCTGTCTCTGTGTGTGATGGTTTTGGATGTGGTATAGTTAACTTTTTTCACAGTAGCTGTGGTTTGCATTTGTGGTGAAAATGGTTTTGATGACATAGGGAGGTTTTGTTACTGCTGAGCGGTGCTTACACAGCCTCAAGACCCTTTCCGTTCTCTACAGTGAGGAGATGCGGTAGGGGTGCACAAGAAGTTGTGAGGGGACACAGCCAGGACAGCTGACCCCAGCTGACCAAAGGCATATTCTGTACCATATAGTTCCATGGACAGCATATAAAGCTGGAGGAAGAAGAAGGAAGGAGAGGGCCAACGTTTGGAGTGATGGCATTTTTCTGCCCGAGTCACTGTTAATGCCCTGCTTTCCTGAACATTGTTGAACACCCACCTGCCAATGAGAATTAGTGCAGGAATTCCTTATTTTGCATGTGTGCAGCTTTACCTATCAAACTAATACAATCTCAGCCCACAAGTTTTCTCATTTTTACTCTTCTGATTCTCTTCTCCATCCCACTGCAGAAAATGAGTGAGCGGCCATGTGGTGCCAAGTTGCCGGCTGGGATTAAATCATAGCACTGTAGGAAACAAAGAAAATAAAATCTGTGAGCCCACAGAAGACTGAAGAACTAGAGAATGTCAAAAACCTTGTAAGTCAAACTTGACTGAATAATATAGTTTCCAAAAAGGCTGCCTCTATTACTCTTTCATTTCAGTTTTCCCACAGTGCAGCAATAACCATCATTCAAGTGCCAAACATAATGCGCCTACTGAAATGATAATGTAGGAATTATGCACAATAGGGATTCACAGCCTATTCTATTATGATGTTATACTGCTTCTATGAACATAAAAGACATTAAATTCAGTTGTAGAGAGAATACATCCATCCAAAATTCCTTAGAGGAATTTATACACTGAGAAAGTCATCATTCGGTGAAGAAACTATTTGAAATGAGAAGGTAACAAGTCTTGGATGTCCCAAGTTTTCCTGGAAAGAAGCAGCATTGCTAGAATACCAGGAAAGGATGCAATAATACATACTGTTGTATTAAGCATTACAACTTTGAACACCTTAAAGCCCTTTAACGTATTCTGGTTTATCAACTGTCAGCTATTAGGCAAAGTAACTTACACAAAACCCCTACAGCTTGAATTAGTAAGCCAAACAAATTCAGACTATGTATACAAAAATGATACCTAAATAATCATACATTAGAATCCACTCTTGACAATAGTGGGTTATCCCTGATCTGTGACAAAAGATGGGGAAAAAAAAAGTAACTTTCATTCCTTATCATATTATATTATGAATGTTCTATTCAATCCTATTTAATTCTTCTCCAAACAATAGCCCCCACAATCCTCCAGACAATTACTATTCCCACAGAAAAGTAAATAAGAAATATTCTACTTTACTTTGGTGGCAGTAAAGAAATCATTGCTAATGGCATGATGGCACGCATAGCAGTAGTGGCAGAGCACATCTGGATACAGGTCAACAATGTTTGGACTTAACTCCAAAAACAGCATTTGGGCCCAATCCAATTCAAAGGCTAGGCCTTCTGACCAGTCTTACTGAGTTAAGGTCTGAAGATGATGTGGAGAAAGAAATTCATTTTGCAAATCTCTTGAATTTTTTATGTATTTTCTTTTGCACATTTTAAACCAGGAATAATTAAAAAATTCAAAAAGAAAAAAAAAAGTTATATTTAGTTATTTTGGAATACAAATGCTTCCTCCCCCCCTCAATTTAGGTCTAACAGTATACTCTGAAAATCTCATCATGATCATTACAACAGCCTTACGAACTATAGATTTAATTCCTTACTTATTGGGAACAAGAAATAATTTTTATATTTATTTTTCTAATACATAATTTGTAAGTTTTGCATTAGTGTTTACCGGCTAAATCCACAAGAAGAGAGCAAATTTTTATTTTATATTTCCCTACTTAAAACTTGAAGATTTGATCTTTTTATGAATATGTGCAAGCATTTGTACTATAAATGTCAACATTTACTTTTATGGCTATTAATAAAAAAGCAAAAAGAAAACGTATTATCATCCCAGTGGATGATATACAAATGTATTTCTACATCGTGACAGAGTAATTTAATACCACTAACTGTTAAAGAACATACACATTTTCACATGAGAATATAAAAATGTTGTTTTGTAGCTATACCTGAAGATACAGATGCATTATATATTCTTATGGTATATATACATATAGAGGCATGCACATATTATATGCAAATAATACTAAGCTGTTGTATATATATACATTGAAGGATATATCGCATATATGTACAGTATACTTATGTCTCTGGTAACTTTATCATGTTTGAAAACATAACTCTAAATATCCATTGGTTTTGAAACTGCTCTTAGCAGACTGTATAGCTACTTAAATTCAGACAGCAATTAGTCTGAATTAGGAATTAGTCAATGATTTTGATTATCTGTGCTTTCTCAGTGCCAGATAAAATTCTTAATAGAGAATGTTCTTGTTCACAGGAAAATAGTCAAATCAAAGATTCCTTTATATCTAAACAAAACGTCTCCTAAGAAATGGACATAACCAAGGTAAGGAGCAGAGCACAACAGGGAGGGTATTCTCGGAGAGATCAGCCTAATTGTAATTACTGGAACAGGCATCTATTAAAAAAAAATACACAGAAAGCACAGGTACCTCAAAAACTTCGTGTTTCTTGAGCTAAATAAATGATTTCCAGATTGTAAAGTATTATTTTAATTTATATTTAGATAGGAAAAATGTATCATATATTGCGTGAAAAAAAAAGCCATTTAACGAAGCAAAATAAGTAGTAAGACTGCTTCAATGATGCCAGAAATTATAGGCAAAGCATCTGCCACTGTAATTTCCAAAGTTGGAACAGACTGGGATAACCTTCTAATCTTTGCACTTGTTTTGTTGTTGTCTTTCTATTAGATGCACTGCATGAGGCATGTAGGCTACAGACTTTGCCACCCTTTACAATAGGTGTTTGGGGAAATTAGAATAAATGCTCATAATGGAAATTTAAATGCTGTATTTGTCTTTTCTGTACTGTTATATGCATTTTAAAAGAAATAAAATTAATTTAATGTTGGAATCCTGAATTTTTAACAAGGAATTGATATTGTGCTACAACGTGTAGACAGGTTAAGAATGCACACCTGCACAGGATATTTAGATTATTGGAGTGAAATATATGGCAACAAAGTAAGAGATGATCTCTACTGCAGGATGCTTAAACTGTATCCATGATAAGCAAAATCTACTTTATTTTCTTCATATTTCTTAACACTATTCTTTATTCATTGCCTATTTTTACAAGACAGAGAGAATTTGTACATTCCATGTTGGGTTTTTGGGCCAATGTCTGATTTCCACCTATACTCATGAATTACTTGCACAAGAATCAAGGAAAGAAAGATTATTAATGTCATCACTGCATAATGTTGCAATTCAAATGAAGTTTTTTATACCTGCACAGCACATATGGGAAAAAACTGCCTTTTGTTACTGCTGCTCTGCCTTACATGTATCTTATTCTATTACCCAAGTAAAAAACAAAAAAAAATCCCAAGCCTCAAGACCAAGAAACAAGAAAAAAAACTAAAAAAAAAAGTGGAAGCCCTTTTTAAGAAAGATCAATTTAATTATGATTTTGAAAACATGAGTTTTCACCTTACTCATTGACTTAAGTGCTATAATTATAACATTCCTTGAATGGCATATTTGTGCTCAAGAATAGAGTGTTCATGTGCACCATCAAGAAGTACTCTCAGTGGAACATCTTCCTGTGTGAACATCACCACAGATCTACAAGACATTTTTCTGCAGCACTGGATGTACTAATTTAAGAAGTTGTACAGCTTAAATGAAACCCTTGATTTTTGTTGGTAAGTGTGTTGGGGAGCAGGGTATTCCTTTAGCAAATACTTAAAATTTATTTTACCATATTACTAGGTAACAAAAAAAGAACTATTAATACTCTCAGTTTATTCATTACCTACTAAAACATTTTAGTATTATATGCAATGCCTCACATCTGAACATATGTTTTTTCAAGGTGGCTCTGTATTAACAAGGTATTTGACATAATATTGATTTGATTCAGTTCAACAGAAACTTATTTATTCTTTTTATGTGACCTTTGTCGTCCTGTTTTTATATTCTACTCTTAGAATGCTGGAATCCTGATACTTGACATGAACCCCTAGATACTAGGGCATTGCAAAGTGCTAACTGAAACTATTCAAAGTGGCACTATTCAGGTAGTAGAAGTGTGAGGCTTAGATATTGATATTGCTCTGACTGATTTGTGGTGTCTGTATCCACAGCCATAATACATTTCATGAAGATTTTGCAGCTGTGACATATACTTAATAATAACATACATAAGTGCTGCTTGAATAGAATAAAGGGCAGAGGACATGATTAAAATATATTGCTTAAATGGATGGAAGAGAATAGATCTAACTATTTTCTGTGGGTTTCTAAGAAATTATGTCCCTACTATCATCTGGTTTGTAAGTTTTCTAAGTAACAGCAAAATTTGTTCTCTTACCCCTTGATAAAGAAGAAGCAAATGGTGAAATTTAAGATGGATGCTGGCTCTGTTATTCTTTGTATTATTCCTTGGATGTATGATCTAGTACACAAGAGTTGATTACTACAAATTACAACAAATAGTTGTCCACACAGTATTTCTTAAATTACAGGATGTCTTATTGTTTTTTTCATGGATCAACAGTCCCAGATACAATGCAAACTCCACCTGTTACAGGCTGTGTTCTCCTGTTGTAGCCTAGCAGTTGGAATCGGTAAATTTTCAATTACAAGTTATCCACTGTAGGACTCTCCAATTATCCATCTGATAACCTATTTTATTGACCTCCAGGACATACTTCAAGATGTGTTTATACAGGCACTTTTCAAGATGTTCCCCTACTATTGAGTTTTGTACTGACATAATTTGTTGACGGACTTTTGTCTACGATATGTTACTTTTGTTTCTACTAACAAATTACTACGTTATTTATCCCTATTGCTAGGGAGCAAGATATGAAAACCTTAAAAACATAAAAGTCAGTAAAGCACTATTCAAAAAATAGAATGAAAATTCATTGACAATGTCTACAATTAGGCTTGATGGAATTTTATGTCAGTTATAGTATATAATTTCATTTACCCTTTTTTTACTTATAAGTCATTGGTTACTAAAATATATGTTTTTTTTCTGAAATAAGTAAAATAAAGTTCACCAAAATTCAAATGCACTGACTAGTCCTAGTAAAAATTTAAGAACAATATAAAAGTCTGATATGTCCCAAACTTACAGTGAGTAAAACAGATAATCTTATGATGTGTTCACAGTAGTATTCTTTCTACCCCATATGAAGAAACTCAAATATAAAAGGCTAAGTGATCTAGGTCATTAATTAATTATATTATTGACTGAGTCATGGTTTATTTCTCTCAAGATCTTAGTCTAAGAGCTTTCTACTCCACTTTGAAAACCAAATTCTGATACTTGGCATCTCCAAAGGCAGCATGACTTCAAAATATTGGTTAACAATTGATTCTATAATTTTGGGTCTGGTTCTTCATTTCCTTATTTTATGTGCTTTTTATGTTTTGTTTTGGGTTTGGTTTTGGTTTTTTGTGGGTTTTTTGTTAGTTTATTTGGATTTGGTTTTCGTTTTTACCAAGTAAAATGTAATAAAATTATTGGCAGTTATAAGGCTAAATATTCACTTTACTCCTCAAGAAACTTTTGTTTACTAAGTTAGTATGACTGTCCCATGGCAGGAATGGAATGGGAGCACACATGAAATCATCCAGGTGTATCCTAGTATGTAGCTGTTTTGACCTGTACAAAAGAGGACCCACTCAAACTCTGGCTTAATCAGAAGCTGTGATTTTATAGCAATGTATGCATTAACAGATCGACTGGATTATCAGAAGAATGTAATAAAGACCACTCTTATCAGTATCTGCAAGTCAAGCATGAAGTTGTGTGTTATAAAATGAGATTGGTATTAGAATTTCTGAATAGCAAACATACCAATATAGAAGTATAGAGAATTACCAAATTGATGGGACTTCAGCAGAAGAAAGAACTCCAGTGAAAACAATGAACCTGACCATCATGAAAACAAGCAACTTGTACTGCAAAAAAACAGCTTCCAGATTTCTAAAACTGTTGCAAATCCCACTTTCATTGTCTCGCACATTTCATTTATGAACTCAATCATTGATTGAAGTGTAATGCAAAATTTGTAACCAGTGTGCTATGGAGGTGCACCATAAACATACAGATGTAAAAGCAGCATACTAATGAAAGTAAAATATAACTAAACATGGATCCATCTACTAGGTTAAATCACAGGAGGGGCAGGGAGTGCATTTTGTCATGCATTCTCTTTCATTTTAAGTCTTTTGATAGGCGCTATATGATATAAAGCTACTAGAGACCACATCCGAAGACAGGCAATGAGGATGGTGAAGGGCATGAGGGGAAGCCATATGACAAATAGCTGAGGTCACTTGGTCTGTTCAGCACATGGAACAGGAGGCTGAGGGGAGTCTTCAACAACCTCATGAGGAGAAGCGGAGGATCAGGATCCAGTCTCTCTGGCGACCATTGACAGGACCAACGGGGATGGCATGAAGACATCTTAGGGAAAGTTTAGGTTGGATATTGAGCAAAGCTATTTCACCCAGAATATGGCTGGGTACTGGAACAGGCTCGCAGGAAAATGGTCACAGCACAGAGCCTGCCAGAGTTCAAGAAGAATTTGGACAGTGCTCTCAGGCGCATGGTGTGACTCTTGGAGCTATCCTGTGCAGGGCCAGGAGTTGGACTAGATGGTCCTTGTGGGTCCCTTCTAGTTCAGCATATTCTGTGTTTCCAAGATTTCAAGAGTGTTTCACCTAGTTCTGATCCCAAATGCAATTTGCTTTGAAATGTACTAACTTTGTGCATCTTGTAAAGAGAACTCCTAACATTTTTTTTAAAGTGGAAGGGATTGTGCAGGGGCAAATCTTCTTGCTTAGAAATATGGACAACAAGATTGCTTAACAGTCTTAAAAGAAAAAAAGCCACAAACATCAAATAAAATATTTTTAGAAAACTATTTGTTAAATTGATAGGTTAATTCATAATTTCTGTTGTACACTAATGTGCAATAGAATCACATTTGTTTGGGGAGGAAAAAGAGCCCTTTTCTTCATAAAGGAACACACACTTTTAAGAAAGTATACTGCCTTCTACAAATATATTCTTACATTTTGTTGGATATGTATCGTATTCTTGTGGATGTCATTAACGATCATTCACTACCATATATTGCAGCATTCAAAAGTCAAAGGTTTTGAATATTTGAATTTTTCTCAATTGATTTTTAATTTTTTCATTCATCTTTAGACTTCCACTAAAAGATTCTTGATATTATAACAAATACATAATTCTAATGTACCAAAAAAAATGGTAAAAATGTAATTAAAAACATGATATTGACAAAATATGACCACCTGCAAATTAATGCTCTTTCTTTTACTTAGCTATGGATTTCATCTACTGGGGCTAGGATTCTAAGACTCACAGGTTCTCGAAGTTTGATATCAAGAGATCAAAAATGAGATGAGGATGAAAGTTTTGTCAAGATGAACTTTTCACAGAAATTTTGTGAGTTTTATCTTTTTCCTATTTCATATTTATTTATATGGTTTCATAGAATATGTATTGGCTTTATGACACTTTTACTTTTTTTTGTGAAGGACCAGAAATTTTTTAGTGCATGTGTGTGCTCACAATTGTTCAGGTACAAAGAGAGTTTGCCTTCATCTTCAGCGACTATACCATGTACAGAGAATGACTGACTTACTTCAGCTTCATGGCAGCTTCAATATTATAGTCTTTTGTCACACAGTCAAGTCTTCAATCCCTTTCACTGCTTATCAGGCAGTTCAGTGCAGTGATGCAACTACTAAAGGGTTAGATGATGTCAAGTCTTTCAGAAAGAAGCTCAGAAATTAAGATCTCTGTCTGGAAAAATGGACTGTGAAAGCATTCAAGAAACTGATGGACAGAAACTGCTTTGAAAACAATATTGCCAAACACAAAGAATTTATACTTCAGTACCTAAATGCCTACAGCAGTAAAACATCCTTACTGATACAGTTATTTTCAACTCTATATAAATATTCAATAAAATATAAAAATTTAATGTACTAAAGTAGTTAAGGTATTACTAGGTGTATGTAATTTTAGATAGATTTTCTTGTTTATATAAAATCTCTACTAGCAAGGTGAATTTCTTCATATTTGTTTTCTATTTCTGATTATATGTAATTAATGAAAAATATATGACAAACATTAGTACTTTTCTGCATTTAAAAAAAAGCATTTGGATATAGATTAGCAAAGATTCTTATCTTGATTATTTTTTAAAACAATATTGCTCAAATTTTCTCATTTCTTCTAAGCTATCTTTTGTTTATAAATACACTCATCTTTTAAAAAAACTTACGAAAAATATCCTAAAGGAACTTACAGTGCTTAGAGAAATAATGAAATTAAAAATTATATAGTGTCATGTTAATGTACTGTGTTGATCTTTTAAAGTCAATTGCTCTCTCTGCTTAGCAGAAGATACATATCTAATGAATATTCTCAACAACCTTTGTGATCCTCACATATAGAAGACTGCATCTGTGTAAAATATCCTAACACATTTTCATTTGAACTAAAAATATCTAGCCTCAAGCCATAATCTTCTAATAGTCCATGGATATTCCCAAGGACATCACCTAATGAATAATCCTCTCACATTAGATAGCACAGAATGTGGTTTAGCATACGTTAGTAATTGCTACACATTAGTGAAGACTGGTGACAGAATGTACCTTGAGTACAAAATGTTCTCAGCAAATGTTAATCCTAAAATGGCCCAAATCACTGTATTCATAAAATAAAACTTTCAAAATTCCTCCTGCTTAGCTAACCCAGTAACATTCCTGTTGCCTTGTTATTAATATATACTTTATATAAAAATAACAATATATAAATATATAATATGTAATAATAATAACAATAATAATATCTTAATATACTTTGAAATAATATATGTACGCTTTGAGATAATTTCCTACCTTATGTGGAAAGCTCTCAAATAATGGAGAAGCTGTAAAAAAAACCCCTATATTAATAATTCTTAACATTTTTTGGAATAACTAGCAAACCTTTTTAAAAAGAAAACAAAACATAACAAACCCTTAAAAACATGTCTATACAGTAAAAACTTATTAACCAGATGATCTGTTTTGATCTACTTTACAGGAGTTTTTTATTTTCTTCCAATTTCTTTCCTGGTTGATCTACCACTTTGAAACTCTTACTAGATTTAATGCAGAAATAGAAAACAAATAATTTCACTGGCCTAGCAGAACACTGATCCTTCACACTGAATTTTTCACAAAATCATGGTTATTCTGCATAGTGAATCTTGTATTTTATTAACAATTGTATTTGTAAAACTGAATTATTTTCAGCAAAAAACCCATTTACTAGTATGTTGTAACATACTATGACATAATATAAATGAATAAAGCATAAGAAATGCTAGGTTTTGAGAAATGCTTCCAAGTTTGGAAGGGTGCTGTTAATGAAAGCAGAGCCACAGACAGAAGGAAGAGTATTATGGAGTAAGATGTTGTAAACGTAAAAACAAACCATCAACAACAACAACAAAAAAAACCCACACAAACAAAACAGAACGTGAACCATCTATTTTCACCACTATAAAAAGTTAAAAGCATGCATTATTGAGATTCTATGTAATGCCTTTTTTATCCCTAATATATTTTTAAGAGTCTGAAAATTAGGAGACTACTCTGCAAGCTTTACAGAAGTCACAAAATTCAGTTACTTAGGACCAGTTACAGCTGTGAAAAACTTGAAATATTTAAGACAGTAGTCAAATGGGTAAAAAGATTACTAATGCATTTTAGTATCAATAAAAATGAAGAAAAGCACACAGGGAAAGAATTCAAATTATTTATACAGCCTACAAGTATTTCATTAAATGTCACTAGCCAGGAAAATAACCTTGTAATTACTGGTGATGCCACAGAAGAAACCACCGTTTGTACAATTACCATGAAATTTCTCATACAAGACACCGTGTAGGGAATGAAGAAGTGAATCATGCAAAGAATACTATGTTGACCTTACTGAAATGTTTAAAATTTTTATGACATATTGGACAATTCAGAATTAAAAGAGGTTCAAAAAAAGGTTAATGACATAATCGAAGAATGGAGGAATCTTTCCAAACAAACACATGTTTTTTAACCTTAAAATATGTCTTACAAAAACAGGACCAAAAATTGCCACTATGGACAATATATACGACAGCATTTTTTTCTATCCATCTCAAAGCTCAGCAAAAGCTAAACAAATAGAATTAAAATCTGAAGAGTTAAACAGCTAAAAAAAAAATATTATACACTGTTTAATTCAGTGTAAAATTAATGGTTGCAGGAAGTCAACAAATAAGTAGATTTAAAACCAGACTGAAGAATTAGCTTTCCATAAAAAGGTTCTGAGCTTGATTTTATTTTTATACTTTATTGGCGCTCAGCTTAACATTTTCTTCAGTATAGTTAATGAAATAAATAATTTGAATATGTCTTTCTCAAGAAAGAAACTTAAAGGAAGTCAAGATTATTTGAGAATAACTTTGAATTCAAGAGGTCATAATTTTCTTCTGACGAACATCACTGAATATTTATATGCAAGAATATTCACTGTTTTATTTAATAATTTAAAAAGTGAAAGAGTTAATTAAATTTCATACTTCAGAGATTAAAATATTATATTCCAACTAGAAAACATGATGAGACTTAATATGGGACTCAGATTACCCCATGTCTTTCCATTGTAGGGTTCTTCATTTTTCTGAAACTTTTGATATGGGCTTCTGTTGTAGATAGAATGTTGACTATGTGGTTTCTACGTCTGAGCCAGTACTGTAAATAATATATATCCATAAGTAACACTGTCACAATATAACTCTGGCTACTTTATGCCTTCTGTTTCTTTACATTATGCCAGAGTGCTGGAAGCCATCCAAAAGCTGCAGACTGCTCTTGATACTACACATCTTATGAATGAAACAAGTTATCAATACAGCAACTTTCTGCCCCTTGCAATGCAAGCAATTGTTTGAGAGTTGTCTCCTCTACAAAGCACTCAAGAAATTATGCTTTCTTTTATTTACAAAGTTTTCAGTTCTTACTGGGTTCCAACTTTCAATGTAACAAAGCCATTGACTTTAACAGGAACAGAATTGAGGATGAGATGTTAGTGAGTCATGTGAAACTTTTCTCACCTTTCCACAAATAGTCTCTTTACAGCATGCTCTCTTGGCAAAAAAAAATAAAAAAATAAAAAAAAAAATTCAGAAGTGTTAGGCCAGGCACACCAAAGAGCACTCAATATTGTCAACAACCTAGACAGCTGAAGAAGCTACCTCTAAAAAGTTTGACTTTTATGCTGTGAAGTGAAAATTATAAATCAGTGATCTCAAAGACTATAATTACAAATGCCGATGCTAAAACATCTCATAAAATGTTTCCAGCACGTAGCTTTTGCTAAGAATTTTTTTGATTTGATAAATCCAAGCTGTCTTTTACGCCTATTTTCTATGTCCATCTCTGTTGTTTCTTGGGTTTTGTTTTGTTTTCTCTTTTTACCTCTTCTTCCTGTTGGCTCTCTCCTACTGTCTTACTTTCTGATTTAAGTGTATGTACATATGAGAAACAGAATGCATGTGTTCTTTTTCCAAGCCACTTGATAAGTCTCCTCATTCTGGTAAAGGAAGAGCATATGTGATATCACCTGAAGATTTCTTGATTACTCTGGGAGCTGAGAATAGAATGCAGGCAGGTGGTCTGCTGGCTGCTTGCAGTTCTTTTTAAGAAAGCTGACAATATCTATAGGAGATGAAAGAGGTGTTGCACAGGACATGAATAGATAATAAAGAGCTACCTATGATTTAATCTTCAGATACAGTATCAGCTTGCAGTGAATCTATGATTGAAGATGCTTTTGTATTAGATTTTGGCTACTTAGGATTACTTTGGCCACTGGCTCACACTCTCTCCACAAATACTCAGGATTATTTTATGTTAGGAACATACACTGTTCTATGTTATTTTAAAAGACATACAAATTAAAGAACAATAATGAACTGAGAACAATTTTGGCTCTGTGTAAATGCTCTGCTACTTCAATAGAAGGTTGTGGTAATAAAAGCACAATGCTGAAAAAAAAATTACATCACCAATTTTAGGCAAGAAGCAGCTACCAGTTAAATCTATTCCAAACCATGTGCTAAACAGTATAATTTGCCAGGAACCTTGTTAAGCGAGGCATGGAAAAATATGTGTCATCTATTACATTATAGCACAAAAAACAATGATGACAGTCAGTTATCCCTACAATTCAACAGGAAATAAAAGAGTTGTAGCAGAAGGCTTCCATACCCATACAGAGGCCTATAACCAGTTATGTAATCCCAACAGCGTGTGCAGAATGAACTCATAGGTTGCCCTTGTGAGGTGCAGCAGAAATTAAGGATTGAGGTCAAATATGTCACTTATTATATTTCTCTGTAAGATTTCTCTCTATTCCACCCTGACTGCTATTCCTTCTGTCCATGGTGCACCAAGAAATTTTTGTAAGGATCAGAGCTGCTGTTCTCTTTAACACAACAGCAAGTTATGCTCTGAAAACAGGAAGGAATTGCCTTGTGTATTTTGACATAAGGATGAAAACAAATAAAGGCCAGATAAGATGAAATTCCTTCAATTTAAAACGTATAAAAAAACATTTCTTTTTCAGCACTGATGCAACTCTGACATCAATATTCATATATGAAATAGGAGTAGATTCTACAGTGATGTATAAGCATCTGTTACTATCCCTCTAAAGTGATTTTTTGTTTGAAAACTGAGAAGTAAACAGTATTTTTTAAAAATTTCAGAGTTTAACCTAAAGCAACTCTTCTAAATCCCTTCTTGAGATACAATCCCTCATTATTAACAAAGAAGTTATTTTCAGAAATATTTTATAATAAAATGGTAACGGGATTATCTTTTAGTGAGTCTTATGCAAACACACAAAGATCGAAACATTGCTTATTTGGAACCCATATGGTAGACATTTTGGGATCATTGAAAAGCTAACCAAAAACTCTGCAAATTAGAATAGTTGTGGTGTTTCCTTACAGAACAGGGACAGACATAAATACCTGATTAAGGCTGTGAGGCAAATAGCAGAAGATTATTACCCATGCTCCTAACTTTAAGGCAAAGCAATGAGGCAATAATACAAGTCACTGAAAAGGCTAACACCCAGACAAGTGAGTTTCCCATCAGTAAACCCCATCCTGCTTAACAGAACATTTGTTTTTCCGCGAAAGACTAATTTAATTTTCATGACTAATGCTCACTCTGGTAAACTGTCTCACAATACTTATAACCTTAATCTTTGGGTTTCGTGTCTTATTTAGACACCTCAGATTTGTCTTAGATGGAGCAGTGAATGTAGGCAAGACTGATAAATCTAATCTGTTATCTTCTCATTATTTTTTTAATATTAATTCCTTCTTATATCACAGTATGTATGACACAACTTTTAACATCTTCTTACCATGTCCTAGGTACCAAATGCTTAATATCAACTAATTAGAGGCATAACATAGCAGACATAATGTTTCTTATATTATTTTTGCTTTACGTATGAGAGTCTTGTTAGGTTTAGACCTCTGAGCCAACTATTTCAGTGATGTGAAAAGGGCTGACTATTTGTAAACTCCTCTGGTACCCACAGAGGAAGAGTATTCAATTTTTTTATGATTTTAGCAGGACTGGAGTGCTTAGAAATTCCAACACTTTACATTAGAAATCTGTGTTTTCTATTATCCCTAGGAAGAAAGTTATCTTGATCATTATCAATTAATTAATATTTCTACATGGATAACATTCCTGAAGTACATACCAGTTTCCTAAATTAAATTTCTTAGTATCTTTTGTTTTTTGGTTTAATATGTGGAGAGTAAAAGGGAAGGATGCTTACATGGTTCACATACAAAATTTTTAAAGCGCTAAAATAAATTGTGACTCAAAGTATTGAATATATTTTAAAGTACTTTTTTAAATAATGCAATAAAACCATTAACAGATATTTTAAAATGGTTTTGCATTGAAGTTTTAGTTTGGGAAATGAGAAGAAAGTAGCAAGTTACAGGATGCTTAGGAGAAAGTTGTTCATAAGATCAGAGAGGTTGCAAATTTTTTTTAATTTTTTCTTTTCTTAATTGGAAGCGTCAGCAGTATTTCCATGGGTAATTAAAAGGACTTATCATAGAATATATTGAGTTGGAATGGACCCATCAGGATCATCAAATCAAACTCCTGGCCCTGTGCAGGACACCACACCGTGTGCCTGAAAACGTTGTTCAAAAGTTTCTTGGACTCAGACAGGCTTGCTGCTGTGACCACTTCCCTGGGGAGCCTGTTACAGTGCTGAACCACCTTCTGGTGAAAAACTTTTTCCTGATATCCAGTTTAAACATACCTCAACTCAAACTCATGCTGTTCCCTCAAGCCCTGTCACTGGTTCATGAGTGAAGAAATCAGTGCCTGTCCCTCCTCTTCACCTCACAGGAAGTGACTTGTAACTGCAACGAGGTCTCCCCTCAGCCTCCTCTTCTCCACGCTGAACAGACCAAGTGACCTCAACTGCTCCTCATGCAGCTTCCCCTCAAGGCCCTTCACCATCCTTACAGCTTGCCTTTAGATGTTTTCTAATACCTTAATCTCTTGATGACTTGCTTTTTTATACCTGCTAAAAAAAAAAATCCAATAAATCATTTTATTTACCTTGTTGTTTTCCCCCCCCCAACTCAGAAATAATGACTAAATCACTTAAAATGGTCACTTAAAATCTCAAATTAATTTCTATCATCACTTACAGAACATTACTCTCCCCCCTCCCTCCTCCAAACCACCACAATCCCCCAAGCAAGCTACAACAATAAAATATTGTGGTCCATTGATAATATAAATATGTGTATACCTTTCTGTTTTAGTCATTTCAAGATTACCACCCAAAATTTCTATTGTAGATACTTTATATCAACTCTTCCAAAGACAATTTTTAAAAACCTGAAGTGAAAGGATTAAATTTTTCAGTTATGTTGAGGTTGCAGACTTGGAAACTAGATTGTGGTAGAGATTAACTTTTGTTAAGGTGTTTGCTACTTATTTTCCATGACACATGGAATAAGGAGTATGTATCAGAAATAATTACTTTGAACTTTTTAGTAGACAGACAAATTTTAAATTATCTCAAGTTAATAATGTATACTTACATTGCTCTTTCTCAAATTCTTTCTTTCATTAAAATTCTTTGAATATGAGTTTATTTTGAAAATATTCATCGCAAAAAAAAAAAAAAAAGAAAATAAATATTCCATTTAGAGTTCTGAGAGGTCTTCGTGGTTAGCAATTTTTATTGAGGATTTATCACTGCTTTTAGTAATTGCTTCAATCTGATTTGTCAGTAGTGCTGTTGGAAAATCCTTAATGTAAGTTATCATTTTCTTTAAAATACACAATAAGCAACATATCAGCAATAGCTGATATGGCCATAACTACCCAAATAAAACTAAGATTGCAATGGTTTCTTTTGTAACTATCTTTTAAAATATTGTAAGTTTTAAAATTCAACGTAATCAAGTAATTGCTCAGCTTAGGGGTCCTGGTGCATCTGTCAGTGATTTCACAATTTCACTATGAATACAGGCAGGCTAAAGAAATAATTCTTCTTGCTAAAGAAATAATATCACACTGTGCTTGAAATAAATCGAGTGTGACTTACCGCTCTTACTCTGGGTGTACTTGGGTCAGTTTTGTGTCAGTAATTTAGTGTTGTATTGCCATTACTACTATGACATTTGTAAGTCTTGAAATTATTGTTATTCATTCCAAATCTACAGATTTTCTTATTTAAAATGAGTTTTACTAGGGATATGTTCCTCCTTGTCTTTAGCTTCCTGAAACAGTTATTTTAACCCTGACTGAGGCATGTAGCAGATTTTCAACTGTGAAGCTGAAAGGATATCAAGGGAAGTAGTCGGTATTAAAGTGAACTAATTCAACTAAGAACTATGTAAATAAAAATACAATAATAAAAATAAATAAAAAATATTTTTTTTTATTCCTGGCAGACATGAATATTGCAGACAATGATAAAATCTCAAATGTTTTCAGCTTACTACTTTGTTTATTTCTCTCATTCTTTTCAGTAGAATTTTTAAATTGTAAACACTTTAAGGTAGGGGCTTTGCCATCCTCTGTGTATGTCTTTCTAAAAGCTTCTCTTAAATCTTAATGATGGTACAAAAGTAATCAAGAAAACAAGCACTCCAAAACCAAACCAAACCTGCAAAAAAAGGAAACCCAAAGAAAGAAAGTGCCTGTAGGACAATGTCAGACTACAAAAAATAAATCATCAAATTTCTATGATCATACAGTCTGCATTTGAAACAACAATTGAGTGTGTTTTGATTGAACAATACAGTTCTAAGATACATGCACAAAGAATTAATTCAACTCATTGTTTTATCATGTAGACTGGTGTTAGACACCAGATCAGTAATTATTGGGTCAGAACCACTCTTGGGGGGGGGGGGGGAGGGGGATGGGACTGGTTGAACCTCAGGGCGATGCAGTGGTGTTGTATCCCTCATGGCAGGACCTTGGAGCCCACACAGGGAAGCCCCAGAGCAGCTGCCAGTCACAAACAAACAGCCTGGGAAAACCATAACACCCCACAGCCCCTGGAGCTCCCGACCCAGCTCGGATTGGCAGGGACAGTGAGAACACTGCCTCTCACCCTGGCCTGAGACCCCAGAATGGCCAGTGCGTCAGAGGCCCCACCTGGGGAGTTTGGCCATACTGACCACAGCAGGTAAAATAAAAGGGACATGTTTGCTGCATGTCGCAACCCTGCCATCTGGATGTGTGAGAGCTGGTCTGCCACAAGGTTCCATTGGTAACGATATAATCTGTCTCTCCCTCTTTCTTCTCTTTTCTTGCTCCCTCTGCTTCTCTTTCTTTGTTCCTTTCTTGATGTTTTGAGTGACTTGGAGTTGGAAGGATTGAATTTTGACCTAAGTGTTGTAGATTAGTGTGTACAGGGTCAGTATTGTGCTGGCGTGTTTTGTCCAGCTTGTGTGGTGCCCTTTTGAACGTTTGCGAAATTTCCCTATTTTCTGCCCTAAATTATCAATAAAAATATCTCTTGGGAACAAGTCCATGGCTTATTCTCTTGACACTGTCTCAAGGTATTAAAGAACCCTATATATATTAAAGTAAAACTCCTGACTGTGCCTGTCAACTTGCAGCTCCGTAGCCAGAGTACTACAACGGGTCACATTCACAAGCTGTAAAAATCTATTGGTGCCATGTTCACAGGAAATGTATTCCAAATTGTGCACAGCAAATTACATAGGATTCACATCTTTATACTGTCATCTAATTACAAAGTCAGGCATTACCTCATCTGTTACACCTACTTCCAAAACCATTCCTCCTTCAGTTCTGTCCTTGCCACATCTCTGACATGCCTCTCGAATTTGAGCCTGATCTCCCAAACCGACCTCTAGCGCTTCTCTCACTCGTCTTCCTCATAGTGTCCTTTTCCACACCCATTGCTTCTGGAAAGGTTTCATGTCTTCTCGAACACTTTCAAGGCCTTTGACCAGTTTTGACTAGTCGTACTAGGTGTTGTGTCTCTTTATTAGATGTGTATCCTGGCCAGGCACGGACATATCTGTGGCTGAGCTGGAAACTGACAATCTCCCAACAGAGTTTGGGAAGAAGCTTATGGCTCCAAGCAGAACTGAAATAGCCTTTGGCCCCACAAATGTGGTTGGAGGCTTCAGAAAAGAATGTTCAGGGTTTACTAGGTCCCTCAGGGCCCTGAGAGTGGTAGTTATTTGCAAAGTCATTTAAAACTTTGAATCTTTGAGATTATCTTTGAAAGCTTCTGTATATAATATCATCAATTTTTAATCAGAATTCTCAATAGGGCGCTTTGCTCAAAAGCTGATGGGATGACACAACCTAGGGTTTTGAGATACTTTTCCAGTGATTTGTTTCTATTTTGAGAGGAATTATGTATTTGTGAAAATGTTTGTGTGGGCACGTGCATGTTTATGTATCTAGATCAATCTTGCCTTGTTTTAATGTTCTTGCAAGGCTCCTGTATGATTTTAAATTGTGGCATAGACTCACGTATGGGTCTTAATTATGTATAAAAGCCAGGCAGCATATTCAAGTGCACCAGCTGCATTCAAACAGAATTAAATCTTGTGCTATGCCACTTAGATGGAAATATTAGTGCAATTAAATCTACAGGATTAAATAATGAGCCATGAAGGATGTTAATTCCTTGAAAAAATTATAAACATGAATGGTTACTGTTAGGTAGGAACTGAAAATATTTATTAGATGCTCTCACTAATATAATTATAATTCCCTTCAAGAACTACAGATTGAATGAACAGTTCTTTAATGAGAATGCTTACAGAGATAGCATCCGTAAGACATAAGAAAAGTTGATTGACTGTTAGTGAATACATATATGGTTTAAAAGGAAAAATTGGATAATTTTTCAGTCTTAAAAATTGGTCTACTATTGTAGTCCTCAGTTGTTTGGTACATGACGGTTGTACACTGTTTCACTTAGACCATTTATAAATGCAATACAGAACAACTTCATGTTGACAATCTACAAAATTACATGAGATAAATAATTTTAGTCTTCCTTTCTTTCCTGTTTGCCCAACATATAAGTTAAGTAATAAATAAATAAGTACTGCAATCTTTTACCCACAACCTTTGGGAAGCAGGAAGATATAATTTTTGTGATTATGCACAATAAAATTTTTGTATCAGATTTTATCTAAACTTTTCATTGCACATCTTAATATATTTGCACTGTGTAATTTTCTGCTTCTAGTAAAATAAGATTCAATGAACAAAATTAATAAATTAGTCTGTTCTCTACTGTACTTTCCTAAAGACTGTAGTCTATTTATTAAACATTAACCATTAGCTTACCGTTAACACTTGTAAACTGATCAAGAAACACACATGCTCTGACCTAACAGAATTAGTTATTACTGAGAAATATGCAGTAGTCATAAAATTAAATTCAAATCTTTCCTGATCAGAGACTAACAATGAGTTGAATACAGCAGGTGCACTTTCTTTTCAGTGCAGCAGACTTTTGTCACTAACTATATTTTATTAAAATAAAAAATATACACTGTATGGAAATATAGTAGTGGTGATAGATTTCCTTAAAGACGAATGCTAAAAGCCATAAATGAAATTTTATTTTTCTTTCTTCTGAATATTGTATTTAAAGTCTATTGTACAGTACTTTATGGCACCCAAATCAAACCAAGATGTACTCAAAAACAAATTAACTTGCAATTGTTCCAGACGAGGAAGAAGAAATGAAGATAGGACATGTGTCATAAGCATGATGGCAGTGTATTTGTATACCCAAGCTTCAAAGGTGTTTATTGTTTTTCTGAAGTCCTGTCTATCTGAAGTCCATTACTTTCTGGCAGGACTTTGCAGATTCCTCAGCTTCAGAAATTTATAAGGAGCCCAAAGAGATCTCTTTAACTGACTCTTCCCCCATGTGCCTGTCAGAAATACCAACTCCTTAGCTTGCAGGAAGCCATAAGGAGACAATCTCAATGAGAAATATTTGTGTTTACTTAATAAATGCTATTGATAGAAGTAAGACATAGGCAGAGAATGTATGCCTTCCCAAACTGACTTTTTGATACCTTCAAAGTAAGGAATCAAAAATGGTGTTAAGTTTGTGTCTTTTGAACTTACCTTATAAGGGATAAACAAGTTAACAGGCTTCTATTTTGGTCTTAGAGGAAGAGACCATCAGCACCAAACAGCAGGTTGCAAATGAAAAGCCGAGAACTGAATAATATCTTTGGACAACCCTGATATTAGGGCAGCCAAAAGGTGTCATAGAAAGAATGGGCCTGCAAGTCAAGCACTGTGAGGAAATCAGCTGAAGAAGTCTAAAAGCTGGTCTATATAATGAGAAGTTGAGAGTTTACTGGATGCACATTTGGAATCACATAGTGAAAGAGCATGTAGGTATAATAAGTTGAAAACCACACAACTTAATGATTGAATCACTAATCTAGAGTTATGTCACATATTTTCCATCCTTCTAAGGAGTAACTCTCCAGAAAATAGGATAGCATCATGTTAAGTAGAACACAGCTGAGAATGGAAATAATAGAATAAAGTTCAGAACGTTTCTATAAGTAAACTTTGGTACAGTGAGATTGTCTTTGGAAGCAAAAATTTCAGTTGTGATTGAGAAATAAGGACCTTTGTGCAACAACTTTTTAGATCTATTTGCCACAATGGAGAAATTAGCCCTCAAGATTTAATTTTATGAAGATTTCAAAAGTATTTTCCACTTTTTTCCTAGTGCTTCCATTCATTCTAATTGCTTTTAGTTTATTTCTTCTATGTTTGTAAGGTAACTCATTATATCATAGAATCATAGTGATGCCTAAAATCCTACAAAATAGACACTCAGCACAAAGTTAATGGAGAAAGATAGACAATACCTTTATTGGGAGTTCGAAAAGGTCCGGGCC
>JAWWEW010000001.1:62201342-62265264 GCA_035583185.1 Anabacerthia variegaticeps
TACTTCTAAAGCCCTAAAGTTCCATAAAATACACACCAAAAATACATAAAAATATACACCAAATCCTTAGGCATCAATAGAATTCCTAAGGTTGGGAGAGATCTCTAACATCACCAAGTTGGCTCAGCTGATTAGAGCATGGTGCTAACAATGCCAAAGCCAGAGGTTCTCTTCCCACTAAAGTCATTCACTTAGAAGTTGGATTTACTTCTTGCTCTGCCAATAATTGTCATATTTTACACTAGGAACTCTAAATTCTACAATTTTCACTTAATGGCTGCTGGTGAAAAGTAATAAAAGAATGTGACAATATAAACATAACACTCTTAATGATCTGTATTGTGAAACATTACACTGCTTCCTCAGTGTCTGCTTCAATTTTTTTCCTATTTGATGGGAGAAAACTCCACACTGCTAAGTTTTCTGGTTTTGCTGGTTTGGTGTGAGCTTATACATCTCCCAATGAACTAAAAGAAATTACCTTTTTTGGTGTTTATAATTGCTACTTTACTTTGGAAATTCTGCATTTCATCAGTACTATTGAATAAAGCAGACATGGAATGAAGCAGAAGATACTGAAGACATTGAATCTCCTGGCTTTTTAATAATGTGTTTAGAAACATTGCTGATGCATTTGTATGCAATGAGTTGTAAACACTCAGTGGTTACTAATTATTAATAAGAAACTTTAGGAAAATTAGAATTTGATATTTCAGAAAATTTTGTAGATAGTAGAACTATCTTCTGTTCTTTGAAAGATAATGTATGCAAAAGATAATTTTAAACAGTGTGAGCAAGACTGAAATGTCTTTAGTTCCCTTTGACTTACACAGTCCTCAGAAGTTCCCCAAAAGGCTTTGCATCTTCAGATACTTCTGCAAATACTTGTGTGTATCCTTATGTCCCCAGAGCATATCACAAACACTCTCAGTTTTATTTCATAATTGTATGACTAAGGCTCTTAAGCAGAGATCTCACAATAGTGAGTACTTAAGAGGAAAAATAAACAAACAAATAAATAAAACCTAATTAATCCAAAATGGCATAAAGCCAGCTCCCCCCCCCCACAAACAATAAAAAGTTAAATAGGCATGTACACAAGTCCAAATGCTGTGTAGCCTAAATGTACTCAGTCTAGGCTACCTCATCTTCACTATGAAGAATGGTGTCTTGCGACAGCATGGTGGAACACTCCCCCTTCCCGTTCCCCCCTGGCCATGTGGTCCCCGAGATACCCTGGGAAAGAGACACCCAGAGACCACAGGGGAGGATGCAGAGAGAGTTTATTCACATGGTCAGGGGTATATAAAGGCTTTTATGGGATTTTCGTTACAACCAATGGAAACCAAGGGATAACAACCCATAGAGAAAGGGTTAACTGAGGACCAATAGGGGGGCTTCACATAGTCTTGCCAAAACAAATTCCTGCATACTAGGCTAGGGAGATAAGAGTTTTCTCAAGGGGTCTTGGGAAGAAGAAGGGTGACTCAGGGAAAAAGGCAAGGAATACATTTTACAACACAGTAAAAGCCTCAGTTTTTAAAGCACTATGGCTGGTTTCTTCATTTTCTTCACAGACCCATCTCTTGCATGATTTATTCCAATTCTGATATTGTAACTCTACTGCCACAGTGTCTGGTCCTGCTTTAAATGACAATGTAGATATACATGGAGGTAAACCTTTTTCTACTAAAGCCAGGAGAAGTTTGACTTGACAGCAAGCATTAAACCTCATTCATTTACAGAGATTAATTAGATCAGTGCAATTAATTAATAATTAGATCATGACTGAGCACTGGAACAGGTTGCCCAAAGATGTTAGGGAGTCTCCCTCACTGGATATTAAAAGAATGTCTGGACACAATCCTGTGCAATGTGCTCTAGGATGATCCTGCTTGAGGAGGAGGTTGGACCAGATGACCCACTGTGGTCCACTCCAACCAATCACCCATTCTGTGATTCTGTGAATGCATTTTTGATAACACATCAAAGTCTGCTTCTTCAGCTCTAGCAAGTGTCATAAGAGAAAAGTACCAACAAGAAGCAGTTTTGATTCCTTTATTGCAGCATTGACACAACTTGGATAATAAGCAGTACAAGAAATATAGACAATACCAGATCAAAAATTTAGCATTTGGGTTTTGTTTTATTTTAATTTCATCTCATCTATTAATTAAAACTGTAGAAGGGAGAAACTATTTATGTTTCTGTTTGGTCTAAATTACATTTATGAGAAATGTAGAGTGCACAAGTTTGGATTTGGATCATAGCCTGATACTGGTTTTATTTTCAGTCACTGAGCAAAGGGGCTGTCAGGGATAAAGATATAATTTTGTCCATATCCATCAACAGAATCTACAGCAATTTAAAGATTAAGTTAAGCAAAGGAGATCTTGACATACAGAGATAGAATATCTTGCAGAATTGTATGGAGTTCCTTTTATTACATTTCCTTTCCTCCACTTCGTGCAGCATTCAGTCAGTGTTCAGTACAGGAAATCTGAATCCAGACTAGATCTCACTAGAGACCTCCCAGAGCAAAAACATGAACAGTGGTGATCAAAAATTGAAAAGTCAAATGTGAACCCAAGGGAGCTACAGATTCTAATCCTGCATTTGCAAACTTTTATTTATGAAATCTGAATTGCAATTATTCATATGCATAGATTTGTAAATTACATACTAATCTGCAAACAAAACCCAATGCCACTATATTTTAGTATTATTTCTGTTTCTAACTATTTTCCTCTTGTTTTAGACATAAATAGATTGGAAACTATCCCATCTGACTCAGCAGACTGATTGCAAACAGTACATAATGAATTTGGTAAGATGATACATAAGATGATACATAAGATACATAAGAACATTCTTTCAAAGTTAAAAATATTCTCAAGCAGAATATTGCTGCTTCATTGGGTCAAAGAGAGAAAAAAAAGTACTATAACTTCATACTGAGATTGGTCTTCATCGACTTTGTATGTGCATTTCCTTGTTTCCCCAAGCAGCTCCTCCCTTTGTGTGATAGTTCCTGCAATTCTGTGTGAGGTGCTCAATGTGTTGTATTCAGATTTTAGACATTTTAGTCAATGCTCATTTTAGTATTTGAGTTTTTAAGTGACAGGCACTGCAATGCTGTGACACTGAAGTACTTTTTACATGAAGATATTAGATACTTAGGAGTAAGTCAATAAAAGAGTGAGTGAAGCAGTCAGACAGAAGTACAAATAAATTATGCTTGGAGTTATCTAGTCTAAATCAGGAATTCTTATTAATACATGTTCAAACTGCTCTTCCAGTATCTAAGAATAGTCCTCAAAGGAGATTTGGTGAGCATAAGGATTTGCCAAAGTATTACCAAAAAATGCAGTTTGCCTCTCAGTTATTCTAATTAAATGATTTAACACTAAAAATATCATAGCAATATATATTCACAAGTTTTATTTATGGCATTCACACATAAAATAAGATTTATGTAATTCCCTGTGATGAATACTAGCAATGTTGCCAGAAACACTATTGCAAATAATATGAAGTAAAAAATACAGCTGAATACTATATGAAAGTTATAATTATATAAAAAATATGATTTAAAAATATTATTTAACTGAATCTTGAAGATTTTCCTCCAGCCAACATGTAGCCTGTGACTCTACATATTTTAATGGAAAATTTTCTTAGACACAAAATAGTTCTTATATTGTCCTTAGTTTATCTGTGTTGAAAAATTTACTAATGAAATCTACCTTTTCGAAATCTACCTTTTCATAGAGGAGTAGAGTAGTTTTCTTCTTGTCTTTCTCATAAAACGGTGAATTATCTTTCATTTAAAATTCATATTCTCCTCAAAAGCAATGTATTTTCTTAAATGTTGCACAGAAATGAGATAGTTAGCCAGTTCATTAATAGGTCAATTGGCAAAATAGCTGTTTTGCTTCTAGAAGATGCTCTATCTCTACTCATGTAAATTGCCAGAGTTATGGAAGTATAAGCAGATCTCTGAGTCATACACATGACTGAAAAATGCTTGTTTTGCTATGCTGGAAAACTATTTATCATGAACACCGTTTTTATATGCTGGTAATGTCAAAGCAGAATCCCTGGGGTGACTGAAACTGTGCTCTAGTGACAGCTGTGCAACAAGCAGTAATTGAACATATTTAAAAATCCACCCCATGTACTGAACAGATTTCAATGTCTGCTTTGTTTAAGGTCCACTGAGTTGTGAAATGGTTGCTTCATTCACACAGATGTTAATATCTCCAGGCTCTTCTTTGTTGTTCCTCATTTGCATATTTGCACTAAGTTTGCTGCTCATCAGGTCAGACACAGCTACTTGTCACTACTCTTTGTTAGAATAATGCATCTTGAAGACAAAATACAAGAAACTGTAATTACACCTCATTAAGATTTAAAGAGAAAAATAATAAGAAACATACCAATAGATGTTTAGTCACCAGTGCTTCATTACCTTCTTTACTGTTTAAATACCTGGCTCGCATGAATATAAATTACTAAGGGAAAACAATATAGTTTTGTATCAGTTTAAGATTCTTTCTTTGTCTGTTCATCTATGAACACATGGTGAAGTAATGATCCAACAAGATATTGGAGTTTTATATGATTACTAAATGCTATACTTGGTCATTAGACAGCAAAAATTGAAGTTTCATTTAGTTTTATCCATTCTTTCAGATTCACAGCATGATTCTGAATACTCAAAAGAATTTATTTCAGTGAACAAAATGTACAGATAAATTAAATAGTAAGTAATAAAAAATACTGTAGATGTGGTTGTTGACTGGCTAAAACTGCGGGCAGCAAATTCTAGTATCAGTGACCATTAATTTCTAAAGGAAATTATATATCAGTTAATTCTGTATCATTGCCAGAAGGTCAAGGGAGGTGATCCTGTCCCTCTCCTCAGCCCTGGTGAGACCTTACTTGGTAATGCTATGTCGAGTCCTGGGCTCATTAGTATAGGAAGCACATGGGGCTCCTGGAGCGAGTCCAGTTGAGGGCTACAAAGATCATTAAGGAAGCATCTCTCTTATGAAGACAGGCTGAAGGAGTTGGGCTTGTTCAACCTCCAGAAAAGATGGCTGAGAGGGGACCTTATCAATGCATGTAAGTATCTGAATGGAAGGTGCCGAGAGGACTGAGCTAAGCTCTTCTCAGTGGTGTCAAGCAACAGGATGAGAGGTGCTGGGCAAAAGCTGGAACACAAGAAGTTCCACCTGAACTTCTTTACTGGGAGAATAACTCAGAACTTGAACAGGTTGCCCAAAGAGATTGTGGAGTCAGTTCCCCTGGAGATATTCAATAGCCATCTGGACACAATCCTGAGCAATGTGCTCTAGGGAAACCTGCTTGAGCAGAGAGGCTGGACTAGATAACTTCTATTGGTCCTATCCAACCTTATCCATTCTGAAATTCTATCATTCTGTGATCAAGGTGTGAAAACGTCACATCTTTGGAGGGAAAAATAATGATTTGCCTTTACAGAATGTAACAGAAAAACGCAATCAAATCATGCTGGCCTTGTCACGTTTTTTTATCACTATGGAAATGTCAAAAACCTCAGTGCATATTACAGCTGTAACAATAATATAATGGCTAAAATTAAGATTTGAATTTCAGGAGCTTATGATTCTTGTTTATTAATGCTATTCCACGAAACAGTGCTATTGCAAAAGATTCTTCTCTTCAATTTTTGAAAATTCTTCATGTTGTAATAACTTCTGACCTAAAATTGTTATATTTATATCCTACAGGTTCTCATCAAATTTGTGTTTATTTTGGCAGGTTACTGATAGACTGTAATATGTTATACTCCCATGTGGTGAGTTGACTCTGTCTACCTTCCAGTCACCAACCCAGCTGCTGTCTCACTCCTTTACTCCAAAAGAGCAGGGGAGAAAGTGCGATGAATAAGTTTGTGGGTTGAGACAAAGAAAGGGAGATCAGTTATCACTTAGCATCACAGGAAAAGTAGAATTGACACAAGGAGAATTAATTTAATTTATTGCCAAATAAAACAGTGTTAAAGAGAGAAGAGAAAATCAAAGACAAATGAAAACATCTCATTTTTTTCTTCCTCCCACCCTTTCCTTTTTCCCCAGGTTCAATATCCCTTTTTAATTCCAGAGTCTTCTACCTCCTCCTCATCTCAAACAGGTGCAGGTAATTGGAGGGGTTGTGGCCAGTCTATAAGAATTTGTCTCTGCCACTCTTCCCTCCTCACACTTTTCCTCTCATCCACTGTGAGTTATTCCCATGGGCTACAGTCCTTCAGAAATTATAGTGTGGGTAATTCATGATCATCCTCACAGAGGCCACCCCTGCAGCACCCCTATGCCAACACTTTGTCACTTACATCCAATAAATACAACCTGCAAATTAATTTTACCTGTAGTGCATAATCCAAAATTATTTTCTTACTGGCATTTCCACCTACAAATGAAAGTATATGAATTAGTATAAACATAGTGTTTTCCTACTTACAGCTGAAGACTGAGATAACAACCTACTAGGCTAAAAGTATTTTTGCCTTCAGTGAAAAGTTGGGGCACTGACTATAATGACATGGATAAGGTTAATTGCCAATTACGTGGTAATAGCTTAGAGGGTTTTCTGTTAAAAAACGTATTTTGTTAACCTGAGAAAATTATGTTTGTTGAAGTTATTTTTCTCACAGCATGGGTGACAGCTGTGCCCAGCTTTCTAAGGGTAAGGAAATTACTATAAAGTGCAGCATTGAAGATTCTGATTTTTTTTCTAATGGGGTTTGAATTTGGTTAATTTTTGTTGGGATCTGTTTTTTGGTGGTTAGGTTGAATTTGGAGCTTCTTGTTCTTTTTTTTTTTGTTGTTGTTGTTTTTGTTTCTTTTTTTTTGTTTGTTTTTTTTTGTTTGGTTTTGGTTTTTTTGTTTGTTTGTTTATTTTTTTTTTAGCAGGGAGGCTTGGAAAATCTGACTTATAAAATGAAATCTAAACTGATACATATTGTCACTTCATTCTAAAATCACATGAGGTATTCAGTGCCAGCTTTACTGGAAAGTTTATAAAGTAGAGTGAATAACAGTAAGCAACATGTATAGGTGGGGACTATGTAAACTACCGTGGTGACAGTTGACACTGAACGGGTTAGGGGGAGCTGCTAAATGAGAATACAACTAGCAAAAGGACCTAGCAGCACTCCAGGCAATGGTGATTAATGGGACCACAGCTAGCATGATCAACAAGGTGTACATTAAGCAGGAGTGACTACCAACAGGAAAAAAAAAAAAAAAAACACAGAAAAAGAAAAGCATTACCGTCAGAATCAGCACTAATTCATGTGAAACATTACTCTCCAAATTGCCTCCAACAGAGACAGGTTGGAGAAACCTGAAAATTCAGCACTATTGTAGGAAAGAAAAAATCTGTACTCAGATGAAGAAGCGGAACAAGTTGTTTTATCAGTGACTTAACTAGAGGTTAAGGGTGCGGATATTGATAGCCACCATGTTATAGTCTCAAAATCTTTCATGCAAGTTTTTCTCTCCCTTACCGACACAGAGGTTTGGGGAGCGGAAGAGCGTTCCCACTTGATGACTGGGGGGAGCGAGGAGAGAGAGGGTTTTTTTCCTGGTACTGGCCACACTCCTCTGCTCGGGCTGCTGTGCAGGTGCCAGCCACCGTCTGCTGGGCTGGTGGAACCACTTGGAGGGAGCGCCCTTGGCTTGGCCCCCCAGCTCTTCACACTCGGGCTTGTTCTCCGAGTTGAGAGAGAGAGCAGTCATCGCTACCTCGATTTGCTACACATCGCGGAGGGCCGACGGCACTTGCAGGGAGTTGTTAACCCCCCGACCCCAACGCTTTCGGACAAAGGATGAGGAGAGAGTCTCTGCACTGCCCGCGGGAAAGGTTTCAGCATGTCCTCTGGGACTGCGATTTTCCCACGTGGGTTTTTTTTTCAGAGCCAGCCTCGCTGGAGCTCAGGAGTAACTTTTGCAGCCGCTGCCTCCCGAGGCACGGCATCGCCTCCCACTGACCGTAAATAGACCTGCACTGAAAGGCCAGATACACAACTTAATTTCTTTGAAAGTTTTGGTTACAGTGTTGCTGTTTGTTCTGGTCTGGTTTTGGTTATAGTTGTTTGTAGTTAAGACCTGTTGTCCTTTTCTACACATTTTCTGATTAAATTCTCTTTATTTCAAAAGTTGTGGTGGTTTTTGGGAAGAGGCCTCATTCCTAGTCCAGGTAGACACCTTAGTTTTCTTTTAAACTGAGACACATGAGATGAATGTCTATTTCGGATTTTTTTTGAGAATTATTAATGATATTACTGAATGGAGTTCAGTTGCAGTTTAAGACACCAGAATTAAAGGGCCTACACTCTTTAATGTGTAAGCAGAAGCTAAGAGGTGATTAATGCTTTAAAATCATGAACTAAATCAGATTTTTTTAAGCAGGCCTTGACTGTATTACTTAAACAGCATTTAACACTTTTGGAGATGCCATACAATCTTTTATTAACCTTCTCCTTGTTACAAATGTCATGAATCGCCTCTCTTGTATTTACCTTCTTTGGGTGGCTGTCGCCTGTAGGACAGAGCATTTCAGGTAGTTTTAGATACCTGTGTTTATCTCCTAGTTGACATATGTTCCATGAGGCCAGGAGCAGAAATTTAACTTCTCCCAAAGAAGGCCTTTAATGTTTCAGATCTGAGACTTCTGAATGAAGCTGACAGGTATGACACAGAATCCACACACTTTCATGTACTTTCATGTACTAGAAAGAGAGCTGAATGCCAACTAGGTTCTTCTGTGCTGTCTCAAAAGTCACAAAATGTCTACTTTAGCCCAAGACCAGAGGTAGTGTCATGTCCATTTCCTATAATGGGAATTAAGACATCTAGCTGACAGACAGAACTTTCATATAGGTATCTAGATTTAAATGACTTACTATCAAAAGTACTCATATGGAATAGGACAGATTTATTTGCTTTTCACAGTTGGCTAATGATTTTTCAAACTTCAAAGGTTATTTAGCCTAGCAATCAGACATTCCAGATAGGACATGGATCCTTGCAAACCTCTCATGCTGTAACATACAGGAATCTCGAATACCTGTGAGATATAAACAGCACTAAGTTCTTCTTAAGTTTAGATAATTAAATTAAGCCTATAATTTTTTTCCTTCCCCAGATTTTTCCTTTATATTAATTGTGTATTCAGATAGCTTAATTTACTTATTTCACTGCTTTCTGGAATGTTTTGTCATACGTTTTTAAGGAAAAGCTCTTGAATTTTATTGAAGCCCCACTGCTGTTAAACACTGTAGTAATCACAATGGATAATGTAGAGAAAAAAGCTCCTTATACCTTCCAATCATTAGTGATTACCAATGATTCTATCTTTACATTAACATTTTATGATGTTAAAAAAATGAAAAAAAAAAAAAAAAAGGAATTATTCCTCACTTAACTTCCTTCACAGTGAAATAGAGACAAGGAAGACTTGAAGAGAATGGAGTTTGTCAGAAGAATGCACAGCCTAGTCCAGAAAAGAGAATAAATATAGATCAGCTTCTTTAAGCCAGGAAACATTGTCTGTTAACTCTTTAGAGTCTGTAAAGTTTCAAGTTTTTCACTCTGATTAAAAATAATGTGCCTTCATATCATCTTATACTCAGGTGCACTGAAGAACATTCCATTTTCCACCTAGTCAGCAACATTTACTATGACTCCCTCATGTTTTATAGCCTTGTCATTAATGTGATTCAAAAGGCCTAGACACAGACTTATTTTCTTAGCCATCTTCAATTAGCTTTGAATTTTACTGGCCTAATTTATGACTTTGTTATACATGAAACACAGGTAAAAGATGTTGAGTGCTGCTGTTTTGCTATCACCAGTGCATTATTTTCAGTCATGGGAGGGGTTTTGTTGTTTTTTGGGGTTTTTGTTTGGTTGGTTGGTTTTCATTGGGTTTTTTTTGTGGTTTTTTTTGGTTGATTGGTTTTGTGGTTTGTTTGTTTGTTTGTTTGTTTTAGGGCCCTTTTTTTTGTTTGGGGGTGTTTGTGAAGAATTGTTTTGGGTTATTTTGGGGGGTGGGGTGGTTTGTTTGTTTGGGGATTTTTTAGGTTTCATTTTACTTAGTGGTTTTAATTATGTGTTTGCTGATGATACTCTGTCTGTAAAATCAGGATCAGCTCTGTAGAATGATGTACAGTGGCAACCTCAACATATTATTATTTGTTATTATGAACATTCCCAAACTAATTTGGATTTACTTCTTTACTTTGTCTTTTTAAGGGCCAATCACAATTTATCAGATTCATTCATTACCCTCATCTAACAGCTGTGAGGGGGAGCCGGCTCCTCTACTTCCCCCAGGCCTCTCGGGGTCTGGAGGGGATTGCAAAATCCCCACATGGTCAGGACTAAAGAGATGCAGCACCCCAAGGTGGGTGAGGTAGTAGAAAAAGCATTTAATTACTTGACTCAAGGGTATTTAAGCCCTTCGGGTGGGGTTTGGGAGGTGGGATGGGATTGGGTAAAGGTTCAGGGGGAGTGGTGTGGTTTGGAGGGCACAGGGGCCAATAAGGGAGCAGAAGGACCAAAACCCAGTGGGAACCCAGGAATAGGGAATGACAGGTGATACATCCAATAAGGTTGGGAGGGGCATGGGGCTGGATAGCCAGGAAAAAAGGAACGGTCTTTTCATGTGTGCAGGGGGTTCTAGGGGTTACAATCTAAACAGGGAAAACCCTTACATAAAAGATGCGGGTAATATTGAATTATAAAGTCTCTGGTCCTTTGGAAGTTGTCACAGTGCTGATCTTGCCTCCTGGGTTTTCCTTTTCCATGATGTGCAGTCTGTATAATCCTCTGTCTCTGTTTTGCACGTGCTGTGGCAGAAGTCTTTCCCAACACTCATCCTTCACTGATTCTCCATAACGGCATCCACATCATCCAATATATTTTTTCTGATTGCTGAAGTTCACATCACTTTAAACTGCTAACATTGTTTTTTTTTTTCCTGCTGAAAATCACTCGAGAGCATAGGCTTCTTAAAGAACTGCAAGGAATAAAGTTGCAGCAAAGTTGCTTGCCTCAGTTAAATTATTGACAGAGTTTAAAATAAAATAAGTTGAGTGAATCAGAAAGTGTTATCAAGTCCAAATGGTTCTAGTCAGGGTAACTTCCCTCTCCCCACAAAACGCTAACATCAATTAAAAAGATCTAAATTCCAATTCTTCTTCCAATTAAATCACAGTATAAATAATATAAAGATAATCAATCTCACTTTTGTTTTTTGTAATGTATGTGTGCAAGTCTAATCACTAATTTTTCTGAAGTATTATAAAACAGCAGATGCCTCCTTAATATGTACACTGTAAACATTAAATTGGAAAACTAAAGGTGTACTAAAGTCCGTGAATAACTATGAAACAGAGAATTTAAATATTAAACTACAATAGATTTTAAAAATGAGGAAGAATGTTTTATTGAAGTAGCTGTCAGTCTGTTGGAGAACTTTTATGGAAATAATTAGCAGTTAAATTGTTACTTTTTTTTTTTTTTTTTTTTTTTTTTTTTTAGATTTTCATGTAGGCGTAATACTTGGGCTGAGTCATTACAATGTCATCTACAATAAGAGTCCACAGTGGAAATTAATAGACATTCTCAGGGGGCTATTTCCACTACTGTTCCTTCTATAAGGCTTCAGTGAGACCAACAAAAACATGGATAATAATTGACTAGTACATCTCTGAATTATGTCTTGTTAGTATCTACGTCACTCATTTCAAGACATAAATGGATCAGTCACCACCTCTTGCTTTTTCCACCATTGTTTATCACTATAAACTACAGCATCGAAATGTAATATTGTTATATATAGGTAGTAGAAAATAGAATACATGTTACAGAAACGTCTCCATCTCACTTTTTTTGCTTTTTTTCTCCGTGGTTTTGTTTTTGTTTTCTTATGTGTTTGTTATGAGTGGTTAAAGTGGGATCTATTTAATTAATTGTCTGTAAGTTAGTCTTGTTTGAACACTGAAAAGATATAGATGTATCTCGAGTGATATTAATTCCATAATGAAACAGAATCTTAGATTATTAAAAAAAAACAACAACAAAACAAAACAAAATGATCAATCCTTTGGTAGGAATTCTTAACTTAGATGAAGTTAAGAAAAGTAGCTTATTTTCAAGTAGCTAAAGCTATGAATGATGAATCCTAGTCTTCATTCTTTAATTCTAAATCTTTGGAAATTAAGGACAAATGTCTCTCTACTTTAATAAGAAAACTAGCTAACACATACAACCCACTCTTCAGTCTCTAACAATTTAAGGAAAAGTGTTAAGTAGAACTTATCTGACTAATCTAATTTACTATTTTCATTGTTTTTTGTTCTTTAATCCTTCTGAAACAAATACATGAACATATATCTCCACTGTTCTACAGCTATAGCGAATCTTAATGAGCAAACAATTTGTTATAATTTGCTGTATTGGAACATTACTTTTTTTTTTTTTTTAAATTTATTTTATTTTTTTACATCTTAGGAGGATATTTTGAGTTATTTCAGTCATACTCCTATTTTATCTGCCAACTAGATACTAGAGATTCTATTGACTCTATATTAACAACCATCAGTGGTGGATGGAGTAATTGCTCCATGTTTTCTCCTGCACAATATTACTGCTGAGACCTGTCTGTTCTTTCTGTGGTCCACTGGCAGCTGCTAGACTTGATGATGCAAAATAAATTGTCCCCTCTGGACAACATCAGTGGTGGTGGTGTGTTTTTCATTTTGGTTGATTGGTTGGGTTTTTTTTGGTGGCTTTTTGATTTTTTTAAATTTGTTTGTTTGTTTGTTTGTTTCTCTTGTTCAGTTATTTTTAGTAGTTAAAATCATTATATATTTTAAATAAAGTTTTCCCAACTTTAAACAAATTAATAATTTTCCTGTATGCAGGTTTCAAATTACCTCAAGGTTTGTAAAAGGCAGGCCAATCAAAGTATGCTCAAATTGCCAGTGGCATACTGAAAGAAAGAAAGGTTAAACTGGTAAGAGCAAGATGTGTGGTAATTTATCTTGCCTGTCTTCCAGCACGTACAAACAAGATCTCCAGTGCGAGCAGTCTGCAAGACTTTTTTTATCATTCATGGACAGATACAGTCTTCTTCATAGGGCAATTCACTTATGTGTATGATATGAATTTTAAAAGGAGATGAACTGCCTCTGGAAATGCTTATTTTCTTTCATGGATCATAAAGAGAGCTTAGATTACTGTTTTACCCTGAACACTTAATTTTTAGCTAGAAGAAATTAGATGAAGTGAATCCAGGATATAACATTTAACTGAAATACAAAACCATGACTGGTGATATTTTAATATTAGTTTCATGAGAAAGTTTATAAGCTTGACAATTTTAATAAAATGTGTAATAAATACAAATTAAATTTGGTCTTTATGCCTTCCTCTGTCCACGTGAAGCTGTTTTATGCTATTTGAGATGTGATGTGATATGAAATCAGAGATATTTTGGAGTCAGACATATTAGACATAGAATTTAGAGGAAACCTATGCTTGCCTGAACTGGCATCTAGAGGCCGCCTAAAATACAATAAAACATTTCAAAAGGAAGTCATGCACTTAGGTTTGTACATTTAAAAGCAGACACTAATAAGCCCTAGACTCAAATACAGAGCAAAACAGGCATGTCCTGTTACTAATCTAAGGATCCCACCAGTTAAAAATTGTAGCTATAGATGTAGTCTATCACACTTCAATCAAGGCTACCACTCTCTGAATGTGACATATAAGCTCATTTCCTACCCATCTGACAGACCATCCACTGAATTTATATCTTGCCAGTTTGCCAAGCTGTGGAAAATGGTGTTGAATGCTTTGCTGAGGTCTAGTTAAACAAAATCTACTGATCTTCTGATGTGGACAGAAAAATGTTGCTTTATTGTAGAAGGTGATCAGGTTAGTCAAGAATTATTTGCCTTTGTTAAACTGCACTGGCTTTTCCCAAACACTTCCTTCATTTGGCTTGTAATACTTTATAAGAGAACTTCTTCCATTATTTTACCAGAGACTGAAGTAAGGCTAATCAATCTGTAGTTTTCTGAGTCCTCTTGTGGGCCTTACTAGTTAATGGTTGTGACATTTTAATGTTCCCAAGGACTAAGGTGAAGCTGTAGGATCTGACCTAGAGTTCTGTGTACCCTTTGTCTTGAAATTAGAGTGTTGTTTGTCCTTTTACATCCATCAAGGACCTCCCCAGCCACCAATAATTTTTTAGCAGGATAAAAATCCTTGCAATGATATCTGCCAGCTGAGTCAGTATCCCATTTGGTTGCATTACTTGTGTGGTATCTAAGTAGTTACTGATTTGATTATATGCTACTCTGGATTGTCTTTCCTCCAAATTTCTAGACCTAAGAGACCTTTGAGCAGACCTTGCCAACAAAGGCTTATGTGAAGAAGATATTATGTAGATTCCATTTTCTGATTTGCTTCTCACTAGATCATCAGATTCATTCAGCAGCAGCTCAATGTTGTTCTTGAAATACTTTTTCTTACTGATAAATTTTTTTAAGGGCCTGTTGTACTAGACATCTTTTGCCAGCTTCATTTTCAGCCAAGGTTTGACTTCATAATTCTATATCCAGGGTGGACTTTAAATTAGTAGATGCAATGTTCTTGGGTTTTTTTTTTTTTTTTTTTTTTTTTTTTTTTTTAAATATTTATTTTATTTATTTTCAGCTTCGCTTGATCCTACATATGTACTTGAAATCCAGAATGGTCTATATCTTGTTTCTAAACCTTTATGTTCCTGACACAAGACCAAAAATTTCTTCCTGCTTTTAGTGTCACATTTTGAATATTCCCTGTCAAAGATCATTCTTTCAATCCTTGGAGAAATCTTGATGAAAATACATGAATATATTTTAATATATTTATTTTGACTATATAATATATACCATACATATTTGAATACATTTTACATGATAATGTATCAATAAATGTTCATTACCATAAGTGACCAGGAATAAATATGAAATCTAGAATATACATGGAGAGAGGCACATGCATTTCTCCAGACATATTCAATAGAAGGTAAAACAATCAAATAAACCTTCAAAACCAAAAGTATAAATTGAATGAGACAAAAATACAATGAAATCAAAGCTATTTTAGCTTAATAAAGTCCATAAAAGTAATTATCATTATTTTTCTTATGTTTTTATTTTTTTCATTATCCCAGCCATTTGCATAAATATGGGATTATTAACTTTAAAATCATCCAGTGAGTCATGTAGATTGACCTTTTAATTGCTACAGTTTATCTCAAAATAGGTTTTATTAAGACCAAAGGGTATTTTTATAATTCACCAATGTGAAGTACTAAAGAATTCATACTGGCTCAATTTTGGCAATTAAATTGATTTTATTTTACTCTGTGAATTGCAAAATACTATATATATGATGAATTTCCTTTTTCTACACATCTAAGTCATTAGATTGGCTCCCATGTAGTAGCTGTGCCCAAGGAATCTCAGGGGAAAAAAAAATAATCCTCAGAGAATCAATTGCTGTTAAGAAAAAAGTATACTTCAGGATTGCTCTACTGTCCCTAAAGTAAAACTGTTCATCTAAGTAAAGGCAGCATTCAGAATCTTGCTTTTCCCTTAGAACACTAAGGCTATTAATTTCTGATTACTGCAAGCTCTATAATCAATGAAAGATACAATATTTCAGCCTAGTCATAGTAAGAATGCAATGTATGATTACAGAAGTTGCATAGGGAGGAAATTAGGAAATATATATAAATATATCTTAATTATCACTTTTTATCCATGAGCAGGTGAAAAAAAGTGGTATTTTGTGTTTCTCAGCAGTGTATAATTTTACAAAGAATCTGAACAGGAAAATAATATTTACTTTCATATTAGTATAAATTTATGTAATTTAATGTTCAGACAAGTATGTGTTTAAACCACATCCAAAAGTACACTTTCAAGATAATACTTTGCTGTCATATCAAAATCTCTAATATGTCAAAATTTAGAACTTTACAGTGTTGTACTATTAACACTTAATTGATTGCTGATTCAATTAAAAAAAATATATACTGTACATGCAATGAAACTAAAGAGAATGACTCATGAGAAATAATTTTAGACACTTAATCTTTAGCCTCTTGCTAAATTCTTGCTCTGTTTTGCCAAACCAGAAAGTCTTTTCATCATGCATTGTTTGGGCAAAGACGAGCACTTATAAAAAAATTGACAAACACTTCCCCCAAAAAAGTTAACGTGATGTCCTGCAAGATCTACCTGTATTTATCTATCAGGAAACACAGAGAACAGAGATGTGTTGTAAGTCCTACACTGCTATGGCCCTTAGTCCTCAATGTGAGGCAAGTACTAGAGGCAAGTGCTGTCCAAGAGCTAAAGATCAGAAACAAAAAATCTGGGTATCTGGGTATCTACCTGCAATTTTTATTTTTTTTTTTTTTTTCAAATTAACAGAGTAAGACACGAAAAATACATGTGGGAATAACTAGCAAGTTTCCATATATTTTAACATTTGAAATTAACCTGGTGAGCCTGGAGAGAAATAAAGTCAAGACCCTGGTCTTTTCAAGACTAAACTTTCAGCTGTTTAAATTGCTGGTGAATGAAATCCCCTGGGTAACTGTCCTTAAGGGGCTGGCCAGAGCTGGCAACGGTTTAAGGCCACTTTTCTTAGAGCATTAGAGCTCTTTATTCTCATCTGTAGGTCATTGAATAAGGCAGGCTGGAAACTGGCACGGTTGAGCAAGAATCTGCTCCTCAAACTCAGGAGTAAGAAAGAAATGCATGGCCAGTGGAAGCAGTGTGATCTGGGGACACTATAGGGATATGGTTTGAATGTGTAGGGATGTGATCAGGAAAGTCAAGGCAAAGCTGGAACAGGACTTGGCAAGGAACATGAAGAATGACAAGAAGGGATTATAAATCAGAAAAGAAATGCCAAGGAGACTGTACGCTTCTGTAAACAAGAATGGTGAACTGGTAACAACTGATATGGAGAAGGATGAGTTACATATTGAGTTCTTTGTCTCGGTCTTAACTGACAGTCAGGCTTCCAACTTCTCTCAAGTCCCTGATCCTTTGAGTGGGTGTGAAGGCAATGAAGTCCATTGCATTATATGTGAAGAACAAGTTTGGGATCACTTTATGAAATTCAATAGCCACAAGTCTATGCGACCAGATGACATGCAGTCTAGAGGGAACTGGCTGGAGTTGTTGCCAAGGTCTATATGGTCCAAATGACATCCTGTGCTGCTTTTGCCTGGGGTAGAGTTAATTTTCTTCACAGTGGCTAGTGTGGGGCTGTGTTTTGGATTTGTGCTGAACAAAGGAGTGAAAATACAGAGATGGTTTTGTTATTGCTGAGCAGGGCTTACACAGAGCCAAGGTCTTTTCTGATTTTCGTATGCCATGCGGGCAAGGAAGTCGGGGGTGCATGGGAGGTTGGGAGAAGACAGCCAGGACAACTGACTGCAACTGACCAAAGGGACATTCCATACCGTATAACATCATGCTCAGTCTTTAACAAAGGGGAAGGAGGAAGATGGGGGGAACATTTGAAGCAATGGTGTTTATCTTCCCAAATAACTGTTACATGTGATGGAGCTCTGCTCTCCTAGAGATGGCTGAACATCTGCCTGCACATGGGAAGCAGTGAATTAAGTCCTTGTTTTACTCTGCTTGAGTGCACAGCTTTTGCTTTCCTTATTATACTGTCTTTACCTCAATCCATAAGTTTTCCAGCTTTAATCCTTCTGATTCGCTTCCTGATCCTGCTACTGGGGGACTGAGTGAATGGCTGTATGGGCCTTGATTGCTGGCTGGGGTTAAACCACGACAGTCTCATGGTCTACCAGCATTATCTCCAAACTAGAGAGACACGATTTGGTGGATTGACTATTCAGTGGATAAAGGATTGCCTGGGTGGATGCAAACAAAAAGTTGTGGTCAGTGGTTCTGTGGTCAATAGTACTATGTCCAGGTGGAGGCTGGTGGTGAGTGGTGTCACTCAGGACTCTATCTTTGGACTGGTGCTCTTTAATATCTTCATCAGTGACCTACACTGAGATTGAGCACATCCTCAACAAGTTTGCAGATGACATGCAGTTGAGCAGTGCACTTGATTCACCAGAAAGAGGTATCTGGACAAATCTGAGAACTGGGCCAATGAGAACCTCGTGGGGTTCAATAAGTCCCAGTGCAAGGTGCTTTTCTTTTCTGTCCATCTACTACTCGCAGTGGAGCAGATATCCACACTGCAGTCCATGGGGAACTCTACACTGGACCAGGTGTGCATGTCTTGAAGGAAGCTGCAGCCTGAGGAGAGGAATCCATGCAGGAGCAAGTTTGCTGGCAGAATCTGTGGCCCATGGGGGACCCACAACAGAAAAATCTATTCCTGAAGGATTTTACTCTATTGAAAGGACCATGCTGAAGCAGTTTTTGATGAACTGCAGCCAGTTAAAAGGACACAGACAGGAGAAGTTCAGGAAATATTTAGTGCAAAGGCTTTATCTCTTTGTTGAACACTTTTAACCATTACAGACAAACATAGTCTCCCTCTGTCCCCAAACCACCTTGAAACTCCTCAGAAAGAATAAATTTAATTCTGTTCTACCTTTGAATATTTTTATCACTGTACTATTGAAAAAGAGGGATAAAATACATATTCGCTGTTCTTCAAAGGAGACAGGAGAATTTGTGCAGAAATGTGAAGTAGAACAATGAACTTATGTTGCCTCTTTCATTTTTTCATTTATTGGGAAGTGAAATGAGAGCATATTTGTCACTGGAAGTATGCGGAAGGAAGGCAATTTTTCTTGCATGTATCTGGATGGAATACACAATTAAATGCAAATGTAATGTCCAGACTGGATGTCAACAACAAAAGAAATCTGTATGGATGCTGCCCTGTGAATGCAAGGGATATTTCTGAGATCAAAAGAAAGAATTACTTTACTGATGGAAACCTTTCAGTCATTTCTAATTTTTAGATTCTTAGATCTATTATTGCAGAAACACAAAGAATTTTAAAATAAAGTAATCCCCAGTAAACAAAACAAACAAAGTAATCCCCAGTAAACAAAAAGCAAGTTTAGCTTTTAAAATGACAACAGAGAGAGAACATTTATTTGAAAAAAATTATAAGAGCAGAAATAATTGTCTGCCTAATAATATTTAATACACTGATTAAGAGTATCACAGAAACGTATGCACTATGATTATTTGTCTCTACAGATAACGGTCTTTGTTCTAAGCAAGGAATTGGTTTATACCTCTTTTACTTTAAAATATATCTCTTTTTGGCATTTTTTTCTTATTATAAGTGCATTGCATCTTAGAATTCTGAAAAGAATACTTGTTTTCTCTGTTTACAAAGACAGCACTTAAATGACACTGAGACCAGATTTTAAATACTATAAATTTCAGTGCATTCTTTGTGCTCTCTATTCCATATAACATCCATTCAAATCTAATAATGATATATGAAATACACTAATATTTAAAGAATTCAGGAAGCCTAAATCAGAGAAGTACCAAGAATTTTCAAATTAAATCACCATAAAGTTATACAATGATGATATTTAGACTCCTCTCTGAATTTTTCTTTCTCTGGCTCAGTATTTCCATTTAATCTTAACACAGACATGTTAACCCCACTAGCAAGAATGCCTAAATGTAATTTTGGCTAAATTATAGATTATTATATGCAGTCTTTAAATTCTTATTTGTTGACCATGGTATGTAAACAGACAATCAAAGCAGATGTCATTAAACACTGGGAATCAGTAAATGGTCTGTAAACGGTGCTTGCAGAAACAACCACAACATTAATCTCTTCTATCTCTGATGTTTTAATGGACTCCAAATTTGCATTTCAGTGATTTCTGTCAAGTTAGTGAGATTTATCAATCTCTTCTTGGGAGACTTGCAGTTTATTTGGAGGATAAGAAGAGATATTGCATTTTGGATTTCTTCAAAACTATAGCATTTGCAACTAAAAAGTAAAATCCTTGGTTAAAAATTATCTGCTTGCTCAGATCCAGTTTTATTGGGCTTTTTTGTGGTTTTGTTTGTTTGTTTGGTGGTTGTTGTTTTGCATTATTTTAGTGGGGTTTTTTCTGGTTTCTGTTGGGGTTTTTTGTTTGCTTTTGGTTTTTTTTTTAGTTTAGGTTTTGGTTGTGGGTTTTGTGGTTTTTGGGTTTTTTTGGGTGGGGAATTTTTCTTGTTATTGGTTGGGTTTTGTGGGTTTTTTTTGTGTTTATTTTCCAAACAATTCACATTCATGTTAGTGTTGCAATTGCAGTGGACTCATGAATACCAACAAAGCCATTAATTGTTTGATGGATTGCAGTGTTGGCTGCATAAATATACAGTGATGTTTTATGGGCTTTCTATGGACTGTAAAATGTAGGAGATTTTTCAGATAATAGATGTTACATATTGCTATTCCTAAAGGAATTTCTTTATTCACTTAGTCACTATTCAATTCCACTGCATGCTTTTCATTAGAGCTTTTTTTTTTGTCATTTTTGGGTGGGAAGCCATAGTATGTGTAAATAGGAGCAAAGGGTTCCTATACCAAGGATTTAAAGTGTACTTCCTCCTATCAGGCACAATCTCCTTTGAGAGTGCATTTTAGCTTTAATTTTTAAATTGCAATCTGCAAAATGGCAGGAATTTAATGTCTGCCTGGATGAACATTAAAATACATATGTAGAACAAAAATGCTGCATCTGTAGAAGAATTCTTTTTTCCCAGTGTGTTATCATCGGGCAAGTATATGCACTTTGATCAGTCCCCAGAAAAGACAGGTACCATAGCGCATATTTTTGACATCCATCAATGCAGATGTTTTATGATGGACCACAATATCATTATTGATAAAGATAATACTACACAGCACAAATTCAAGGAATATACATAAAATTCGACTTCAGCTTGTTCTTACAAAATTGCATACATGCAGAAATACACTCTGACATATGATACAAAGTTTATTGTTTATAAAAAATTATACAGCATTTCAGCAACAGTGTGAAAATAAAGGCCTTCTTTTTCTAATGTATTTAAACTTATAGAATATAATAGTATAAAAGTTGTGTTAACACTTCAGAAGGTAATTAAACTCTAGTATTATGTAGAGCTTTTGAAATATGGTAAAAGGATTTAATGATTTAGGGCTGTACTGCCATTCAGTGAGACCTGGACAGGATAGAGCTGGATGGAGAGGAACTATCTGAAGTTCAATAAAAGCAAGTGCAGGATCCTGCACCTGGGGAAGAATAACCCCATGCACCAGTACAGGCTTGGGGCCGATCTCCTGGAAAGCAGCTCTGCAGAGAAAGTCCTAGTAGACAGCAAGCTGTCCATGAGCCATTAGTGTGCCCTTGTAGCCAAGAAGGGCTGGTATCTGGAGAGCATTAGGGAGAACATTGTTCGGAGGTTGCTGGAGGTGATCCTGCCCTCTATAAGGCCCAGGGAACTATAGTTCAGTTGGCCACACCTCAGTCCCTGGAAAGGTGTCCAGTTCCCAGGCTTCCCATTTCAAGAATGACAAGAAACTAGTGGAGAGCGTCCAGTGAAGGCTGACAAAGATGATTAGGGGACTAGAGGGTCTCTCTTACGAGACTTCCATCTGTATATGAGGAAAAATTTCTCGACAGTGAATGTGGTGTAGCACTGGCACAGGCTGACCAGAGAGGTTATGGAGTGTCCGTCTCTAGAGATACTCAAAACCTCTCTGGACATGACTCTGTTCAACCTGATCTAGGTCCATCTGCTTTAGTAGGGGAGTTTGACTAGATGATCTTCAGAGGCTCCTTCCAAATCATCTGTTGTATGATTCTTTGATTTGAAAAACAGACTACACAGTCAGATGCGTTATGGGAGTTGGGGAGTTCTTTTGAAATATCAGGATATTGTACTTCATGGGCCTGGCTTGAATCAATGACACACCATAATACTTGAGAAAATAAATGGTGTGTATTAGAGTATTTACACAAAACTGTGTCAGAATGTTCTCCCAGCTGCAAAACCAGACAAGTAAGCTCTTTGAAATTCACAGCCTTACTATGCCAGCTAGATTCATGATGAAGACTGAACATAAAGAAGACATTAACATTGAGCAACTGAGCTGATGAGAAATTTAATTCCAGGGATTGTGCTACATAAAGGAAAAGATATATATATAAAATTAAAAAAGCAATATGTTATATGAAGAATTAAATTATATTAATGCCCTTTAATTGTAAATGTATATACTTAAATGTTTTCTCTCGTTTATCTCCTGTGTTTTACAGAGACAAATTATAAAATAATATTTTCATGAGACAGGAATTTGTCTATGGTAAAATTAGTGTGAAAATGCCCTCAAAAATGTTCCAAAAAAATTATTCATTTAGGTAGACCTGGTGGAATAAATAAATAAAAAATAATAAAAATAATGTTTAAGAAATTTATATTTTAAAAATTTATTTATTCTGAGATGGTTTGCATTTTGAAACTTGCACATCTTAAGTAAACAAAACATTTCAGATTAGACTAAACATGACTATTTTGGGTTTTTTAATTAAAAATGGTAGGGAAATAAGAAAAAATGAGTAAAATCAGAAATTTTGTAATATTTAATTTTTTGTTTTTCTTCTGAGAAAAAGCATCTAATAGTTAATAACTGGATTCAGAATATAACAGTATTACTGCATTTTTTATTAAGTGGTAGGTGGGAATGTAATGACGATGTAGAAGAAGGAATAGTGAATAAATAGTGAATCTCAATGTTATGTGGAAGATTGCTCGAAGACAAATGTTGGCATTTGTGATGGCTAAAGTGTGCTCTGAGGTGTAACATTCACACATCATATTTTGACCTGGACATGATGAAGGCATAAATCACTATGGCAGAATAACATGCAGACATCTGGCCTAGGACATGTGTGTGGAGTGGGGAAGATCCAAGAATAGCATGTTTAGAAAAGGAGTCGTTAGAGGGTAAAGCATACTGGAGGTGTGAGCCAATTCTCTATGGTTTAGTGTAAAATGGGTTGTGAGCTAGACTTTATTCTTGGCACACTTGTTCTGGCTTTTCCTTTAAATGAGCTAGCAGTGTTAATGATTCAGAAGTTCAAAAAGAAGAGAAGATTTTCTTTTTCTCTCTACATATACAGTTTAAGATGCAAACTGACTATAATAATTGATAGAATAGCTTCTCTAACTGTGTATTGACAAATACTCTCAATTTCAACATCAGAATATTTCAGCATGATGACATCAACTAGGCTTTTTTCCCTCTCTTGCCCAAGTGGGAGAACTGAGAATGGTAAGGGGAAAGCAGGTATCATGTTTCAATAAATATATCTGCTAACACATAAATTTTCAGTGAAACTACGAGACCTGGTTTTGCCCAGCTGTGCAGAAGGAATAATTTGACAGAAGGAAGAATGAGTTCCAAATCAATAGTTTTCTATGTCCTGCTGCAGAGCTAGCTCCTCTTACATTTATATACACAGTGATTCTCTACAGACTGTAAATCCTTTTTAATATTTTAACTATGAGCTTTGTAAAGTTCTTAAGGAGATCTTGAACAGAAAAGTGAAAATGCTGGCTATTGAACTACTTCTTCTTTCATTGATATATCTGGTAATAGCGGTAATAATATAAAGAGTGGAATAAACAGCGGTACAAACCAAGAATGTTTTGCAAGCTATCAGAATTTTAATTAAGGATCTTTACAATAACTCAGTGACAATAAAGATATCAACAAATAGCTCAAACAGTTTTTCTTGATTCATTGAAGAACTTTTCCAACAGCTTAAATATTTATGTTCCACAGAAGCTACTGACAATTAGCTACATGTTTTATGCTAAGAATAAATCTAGGTACTTTGAAAAATAGAGATTTTTTTCTGAAATAGGAGCTTTTTTCTATAAAATAACAGCAGAATTAAGAAATACGGGAATGATATTTGACACAAGCAAAGATTTAATATGTTGAGGGAAAGTTTGTTAATGGACATTCATTTTATGATTGATTTTAGGTTTTTTGGGTCCAAAAATGTTCCATGTGTTGAAGGAGAGAAAAAGGACATACTATTTATCTATGTTTAAATTCATGAAATAAGATGTAACTTATTCAGTATAAATCATGGTAAACTGGCAGGATGAAAATCACAGAGTATTTTTCAGATCATTATGCTTCAGACCAATCATTAAGCTGACACACATTTCATTTCAGGTTTGTATTTTTAAATACTTACAACAGCTGTGTGCTAGAGATTTATGGATTGTAATTTTCACTATATTGTGAATAATGATCATTGAATATTTAATATTTCTGTATATCATTCTCTGTCGTACCTTAGAAGGGTAAAAAAGAGAGAAATACAGACTGTCTTTTTCATTTCCAGTCTTTATTTCCATCAAGTTGTTCTTAAATGGCTGATAAGTATTCAAGAAGTGATGACTGTTTAGAAAAAAAAGAAATTGTACAACCAAACAAACGTTGAAGGTCTGTTGCTGTTCTTAATGGAAATTAATTTCAATAAAAGCTATAATATTTTGAAATACATTTATTCATCACTAATGTAATAACTGTACTAAAATGAAGTAATATATTGGCATACATTATGAAAAGTAAAGTATAGTTTTAAATTTTTCTAAACCCAACAAATCAAAAAAAAAAAAACAAAAACAACCCACACTCAAGGAGAAAATCAGTATGATGAAACAATGAATCAGTATATAGATCTTAACAATTTTTAACTGGCTACTTCATTTCTCTGAGGTCTAACACAGGGGTTTCATCTATTGTGTACTCTACCTGTTTCGAAAATGACACACTGTTGTTTGATCTTATATAAAATGCTACTAGATAGAAGTAAAAAAATAATAATTTTTATGTTTGAGTAATCAGAAGTAAAAAACAACTGGCAGAGGGAGGAAGGACTGTTTAGAAGGGAAAGATACTCTGCAACAGTATTTCTGATCATCATACTTTTTCATTGTTCTTTTATTTATTAGATATTATGAGCTTAGTAACCAGAAAAAAAAAAGGTAAGAAAAATATAATTTTTAATCATTATGTTTTCTGTGTTCAATAGTAGAGCCCAGATCATCCTTTCCCTAAAGAAAATCAGAACATAAATAAGTGGATTTTCTGGTTTATGTGCTTATTAGGTAGAATAACATATCTAATAAGTGCAGATATATAAATATGTGGTGACAGAACACACATCTTGGGAGTTTTAAACAAACCAGCTATATATGTGAATATTATTCCAATTCAGTCATTTATTTCAGAATAGCGTGGCAGCTTTGTTTAGAAAAGTATTTCAGAAAGGGGTCAACTTGCCACCTCTTTCTTCTTATTCCATTAATTATGAAGGCAAAGTTAAAATGTTAGTGAATCACAGCCACATAACAATTCTAAATTTTAATTTGAATAGATAAGAGGACTGTTATGTTGCAGTTAGGAATTCTGAAAAATAGGAAAGAAAAATAAAAGCCAACTTTTATTTGTATTGTAACTTTGTCTTAGTAGGAAATAAGAAGTGGAACCCTGAAAATTACAGGATGCACTGTTCTAGCATAAAAAGGTTAGGCAAGAAAAATAAGTTCCTCCAGTATGCAAAAAAACAATACTACACGCAAATTAGTGTTATCCTAAAAGAGTTTTGAGAATACATATTCAGAGGTAGAAGAAATTATATTTCAGTGGCATCTGAAACAGAAATTGAGATTACTGCTGTTTCCATTAATCAGTATTCAGAGACAAGTAGTAAAAAAAAAAAAAAGAAAAAAAAAATCTAGCCACTAGCTCCTAATCTAAGTAAATGGCAGATAAAAACTGGGAAGGATGGGGAATTGAAGTGCAGAGTGAAAGCATGTTTTATGGATTGTCAGACAACTGACCAAGAGCAAAATTCTAATTTCAGTGGACTGAGGATGCCCACAAAATATTCATATATTGAAAGCAGTCTTGTAGGCTTCTATTATAGTAGAAAGGAACACTCTGTGCCAAGTAGATGTCCTATCAGATGAATTGGACCCATAGTGTGTCTTCTACTAATTAATGAAATAAAGGAACATAAAATGAGTGGGTCAGCTGCTGCACAAATCTAACATGAGATGAATCCCTGACCTTCTATGACCTTCTATGACATTGTTTGTTGGACAATACTGTTTCTAATAACAATCACAAGATGTAATATAAAAATAATATATAAATACTGATAGACCAATTTTGTATGTCCTCATTTAGTCTGCAGCAAGAGAAATTAGTATCATGTATTTTCTTGAGGTAGGCAAAACCTCCTATATTTTATCCTAAAAGTCTTGAACTGAACTTCCTTTTCTTTTGATAATCAGTATTAAGTGGTTTCAAATGTATTTTTATATCAGTTCATTTTCAACCACTAATGTAAAAATCCTGAGTGTAAATGACTTAATGAAGAAATCTGGTGATTCTGATGACACATACCTCTGTAGACACATATCAAGAAGTTTTTACTCACACTTGTTATTTGATCTATCCTTGAAAATAATTCAAAATTCAAGATAGACGCATCTATTGATTTTCTTTTGCTGTGCTTGTCATGATGCTATTCTGGGTCAAGTCACCAATTCAGACCAATGTCAGACTACTTTTCTGAGATGTTGTGACAGGAGTATGTTCAAAATCAGGAAGGCAAAGCACTAGGAATACTGTCAAAGGAAGAAATGTTTTATTTCCTATATTCCATATAATTTTCTGTTTGTGTTCATGTCCTCATATGACAGAAGACATGGAGGGAATATTTTTCATTGCTAAAACTGATGTTTTTGACACTAAGAGGAAGTTTTGTAGTGTTCAGTAAGCTTTTCACTAAAAATTCAAAGTTAACTCCTATCTCTGAAAATATGTTTTGAAGTACCTGCCAAAGTTTCAGAGTTTTCTCTTGAAAAAGCATCTTCATAATCAAATTATTTTTTCATTAATTTTCATATTTCAAAAGAATTCAAAAACTTGAAAGAATTGGCTTTTTCATCATTACAAAAAGAATGTTCTTCACTTCATATTTCTTTTCTAAACACCATGGCTAGTTATTTTGATCATGCAGATAAAACACTATGGCAAGGCTATTCCTTTGTAAACTTTTCCATTGCAGTCTAGAATGGAAATTAATTAATGGATCAGTTCATGTATGTATGGGTATGGTTGCTGCCCAAAGGTCTTAGAGTGTTAAGTAAAATAATGAATAATGATTTGGTAAATATAAAAATGTTGACAAAGTTTCTTTCCATTTATTTCACACTTTATGAAGGCATAAGTAAGTCTCATTTTGCTGGTCCTGTGATTGGATACTATTTCAGTGTCTAGTCAGAATATAATAAATTATTTTCCTTAGGATAGGTTACCATTCTAGATTCAATTTTTTTAATATAACTTTTATGCACTTTTCAGTGGAATTTTAAGCATCAAATGTGAATTAATAAGATGCATACTTCTCTGGATTTTATTCTTTACAAAGCATTAAGCAAAGCCACCTTAACAATTTAGGGTTCCAAATCTTCTCATGAAAATTCTATGAGATTTAGGCTTTAGGCAGCTATCTGAAGAAAAGTTGCTGTTTCTATAACTTTAGTTCCCAACTTGATGAAGTTCACAGCTTGGAATAAGGCCCTGGAGATGAGATTTTGTCCCACTTGCAGAATTCCCTTTCTGTCTTATGGCAAGGACAGTCATAGTCTTTTAGCAGAAACTTAATATCGACAAACTGGAACAGTCAGTTGTTCCCGATGGATTGGAGAGGGAACCATTAGATCTTATTTCTAGATGTGCTACAATGCACTGATTACTGAGAGGTCTTGGGAGGCATTAGGAAAAATTGAAATAGGGTTTGATTCCAGCTTTTTTACCCTTTTTATTAAAGATATATTGATTTTTCTTTGTCAATGCAGATTAAAACCATGACAGTGTTCCCAGGGCTTCAGTTAACTCTTTGACAATAAACAGAAATAAATAATAGAGAAGAATACACGTGAATCTATTTTTCCATTAAGCACCCTTGTCATAGGATACAGAGTCATAGTACTAATAAATTTTAAGCATTCAGAACTGAAGGCAGAATTAAGAAAACTCATCTGCCATTAATTCTGCATGGAGAGTGTCCACTTATCTGCGTGGATTACATGTGGAATACAAAATCTATCATTGGGCACCAGATTTATTCTGCTTAGTTGCAGCAGTTACCCCAAGCATGTTCTGTAGTCTGTGGGGATAGACGGAAATTCACACAGGATCATTCAGCTGACCTACAACCTGAACCGTATTTTGAATGGGTCTATTTTACATGGCTGATTAGAAAATGGATCTAAGGGTACATGAATGGGAATGCTGATTCTTGAATTTAATAGAGGTAAATATATGAAAAAAAAACCCACCACAACTTTCCTTGAACAGGTTGGGACACTTGTACGGAAGTAGGAATTCTTTTTCACCTTGAGAACAATTATAATTAAGAGAGATTATTTTAAGACCAATAACACCTTCTGAATACAACACAAGCAAATAGTTCACTTACAAAAAAGGAAATATAAACATATTGTTGAGTCTTAAATTTATACAGGCTTTACTACTTCATTAATTAAATCTGAACATATTTTGAGGATAGTCTTCCACAATGTTTACAAGTTCAAAGCAAGTTAATTGCCTCTTTTTCATGACAGGTAATTTTGCAGGTGATACTCAGCTCATGTCTGGAGTATAGATAACAATGAAAACAGTTGACCTGGGTATTTGGTTAGTTTCTTGAGGCTGTATATTTAATTTTTTTTTTTTCACATAAACAGGCACACATTTTGATTGCTGCCCATATTTCTCCAAAATGCTGTGATGCAGCTACAGAAAATGTCTTACCTTTACTTCCCGTTTTAAAAACGATATCAAGTATACCCTTGAGAGTGATAGCATGTACTTATTCATAATCCTGAAAATGTTCTGGATTCACACATGAATTTCTGCACATAGATCTACAAATGGTGAGGAGATGTCAGACAGCCAAACAGAGGGTTTTTTGTTTGTTTTTGGTTTTTGTTGTTGTTGTGGTGGTGGGTTTTTGTTTGTTTGGGTTTTTTGTTTGCTTTGCTTTAGTTTCATTTGGTTTTATTTTAAATATATTTTAGACATTCTCTGAATCATTAACCCAGCCAGTGTGTTAGGTGTTGGAAATTCAACCACTACAGGATTAAAATTAATGCAATGCTTCTCTACCTACCTGTCTTATAGGAAGTATAAAGGTTTTATTCACTCTCTCTTCCTTACCCTCCTTTCTTACTGTGTTTATTTGGAAAAAAAAACAACCAACCAACTAACCAAAAAACTTCTTTGGTGCCGGATTGAGTCTTCTTATAAGGAACTTTCTTTGGACTGAATTGTTTTGCACAGAAATGGTAGGACAAATGTAGTTTTGAGTAACTATCTTTCCTGGATATAGCTGTACTTTTCAGTGAAACTGGTACTGACATGAATTAACATTAATGATATGCTTTGCCTCATAGGTATGCCCTCTCCTTCACTTTCCCCTTTGCCCTTGCCCTTCTCCTTCCCAAACCTTCTCCTCTTTCCTTCCTTTCCTTCCCCTTTTTAATTCCCTTTGCCTTTCCCCTTTTCCTTCCTTTCCACTTCCCTTTACCTTATCTTCCCCCCTTTTTTTTTTCTCCATTTGCTGCCTTCTAATATATTTTTAAAAATGTAACTTTTTTTTTTTCTGTTTCTATAGTAAGTAACTTCACAGAAATGCATCGGATATTTCTTCATATGTATCAGAGGAAAGAGGAATCAGGATCTCTCCTGTGAAGAAACTCTGTACTTATTTACGATCCTTTCTAGGAGCTTCATGTAATTTATCATTCTCCTTGGTTGTTGTGATAATAAGTTACAAAGTGTTTTCCCATAAAAGTGTCAAAACCCTCACATAATTCAAGTTACATGCAAGAAATAAATCTTAAGTTATTTCAGGGCTGGCTATTTAATCAAGTAATTGGCACACTTACAGAATTTGTTAGTGTGTCCCAGCACAATTTGTATGGATAAGAGTTTAATTTACTTATAGAACTTTCCATTCTTTTATAGGTCACACAATTCTATTCTGGAATTGAAACAGCATTTGTAGTGAACTTGAAAAGCTCTTTCAGATGATTGATGAAGTATAGATATGAACCTGAATTTGCCTTTTTTTTTTTTTCTTTTTTGCAAATTGTTGCAAGTTATTTATGAATTGACTATTCAAAACCCACATTCTGCAAGACTACATCAGGTAAAAAAAGAGTCAGATAAGCCTTAAGCATGTTTAATAAGCACTGACTAGTGCCAGTAGTTTGTATGTAGCTATGGGATAAATAGCAAGGAATCGATATTTTAGACAGCAGAAGGAAAAAGAAAAGTTAATCTCATTTTTTCTTTTATTTCAAGTCACCTTAGATATAGACATTATTCTTACAACGTTAACAAACCCTTTAGAAAAATTCCACAGAATTGTTTCTAGATATTGAGTCATAGAACCTTTAAGGTTGGAAGAGACCTCTAAGATCATCAAGTCCAACACATGGAACACCTAAAAATATTTTATGTTGAAACTGTGCAAATGAGATAATTTTGCTATCATACAGAGATTGAGATAATTATTGTCCCCAAATACCAAACCTGTGATTTTTGAAAAAGGCTACAGCTTGAAAGCTGAACCATAAGTACAGCGTAGGTGGAGTTTTTATTTCAAAACAGAAGACTATCCATCAAAATTTATGCTGCTACCAGTAATTTGAGACTTTAACATACTCTACAGTAACATGTGTAGTCAGATAGATGCTTTTCATTGATAGAAAGTGGATGTGAAAGAGGCAGCTAAGATCCTCTTTATGTAGATCTTTACATTGATTTTACATTGATGTTAAGAATTACCAAAGGTGCCTAAGATAAAGAAATATGGTCTATCTTTCTGGGTTTTGGTTTTTGGTGTTTTTTTTTTTTTTTCTTTTTTTTTTTTTGTTTGTTTGTTTTTGCTTGTTTATTTGTTTTTGCTTTTGTTTTTTTTTAATTTGTGATGTCAGATAATCTTTTGAGTAAATTATGCAATGATTATGGATTTATGGAGTATGAATGAATAGTTTAGCTGACAAAAGATTTTTCTGGCTCTGTGATATTAATTCACAGGCAATGGAGGTACAGTCCTCCATATATACAATTATGTTTTATATTTCTCTGATACTAAAAAGAAAAAAAAAAAAAGAGGTGGTAAAATCTATGGGAAGAAGGGTTAACTTTTATCAAATATCTTCCTATTAAAAGCTATTACTAAAATGTTTTCCATCCTAAAAGAAATCTTGACTCCAGTTTAACTGCACCTACACGATAAAGCTATTCAAGAGGAACAATATTGCAAGTTTATACAAAATTTTGTTTCTTCCAATCAAAACTAAGTAAAATAAATAATTTCTAAAATCATATTTTAATAAAAGTATGTCATACAACTAACATTGCTTTGTCTTACCTGAATTTCCTGCTTTGTTGACCAATAATATTAATATTACACAAGTCAACTAGGGATTCATTTTTACACTTCGAAAATATTGGCATTCTAATATATTCTTGGGGAGAATATATGATAAAAGAAACTGAATAAAATAGGGAATTCAAGGAAAATATAGCTTAAAAAAGATGAAAAGTTTAAGAGTTTGGGAAAATCATTTGTCAGATTGTGAATTCCATATTGTTTCAGAGCCGGTACATTTTACTGTGACCTTCATTTGCTATTTCTGCATCATGCTAAAATTACCTTTGGGCTTTGGTACAAAAATTTTGTAGTGTAAGATTGGCACCAAATGAAAAGATTGAGAAAAGGTGATGGAACAATCAAGAGACATTAATGATAAATGACTTGTGGTCCCAAATATATGTTTTCAACTGGGCTGTTGACTTTGAATGATATTCAGTATAAAAGTCAGGGGTTGAAGTGGAGCCTTTGATTTCCCCAGTGGAAACATTTAGGAATATTACTTTATAAACAAGGGAAGGATCACCATGGCATGGAGGAAAAACAGATCAAGATTCAGAAGAGCAATCAGCTCTGCTAATGATTTTGATTTTTTTTTTTTCTTGGACCTTTAACTCTCCAATACCATACAAGGTAAAAGCCCAAGAGATTAAGAGATGCTTTTACAGATCTGCTCTCACTCTCTTTTAATTGCACACAAAGGTTTTAAGTAGAACTGGAATCTCTGTGGGGAAAAAAAGTGTCCGAGCAGTGGAAGGCTCAAGAGGTCTGTGAGACCCCTCTTCAGGGGTAAACCTTCTGACTAGGGAAACCTCTAGCAAGAATACAAAACTTTACCAGAAAATACATACAGTACATTGACAGACTCCCAGCAGAGTGACTTCCATCAAGAAAAAACCTTTTCATTAAGGTCAGATGTATAGCGATGGAGGTTCATCTAATATTGAAGATACCTATTTCTGTCTCTGAGACAAACACATTTTTGTTTGGATTTCTCTTTTTGTTCACTTTTCAGTTTTAAAGCAACCATGAAACCAGTTATGCTCTCAAATCATTAATTTAAATGAAAAAAAAAAAAAGAAAAAAAGGAAAAAACATAGATGTCTTTTCCAAAAATTTTGGGCTTACATACTATATAATAAGGAAACTTGTATTTCCTAGACAAAAATTAACAAAGAAACAAATATAATTGAGCTACATACATGATTGAAAAGTGTTTAACTATTGTTTGCAAATCCATAATTGTGCTAATTGTCTGTTATCCCAGTTTGTGTCTTCCTTATGGATAAAATGGTCTCAACTGTACTGTCGCTGCACAAAGTTCCTCTGGTAGTTCATCTAATTCAGCTCCTTCTAGAAACAGGGAGAGGTGTTCCTCTCATATATATCAATCCTTAATCAAGAATTTGCCTGGGATCACCTGGCACTATAGCATGCAGACTATACATGCCACTCATTTGATCTGCACTTGTTCATTTTGTGTATGTGGGTTTTAAGAATATTTTCTACAAAAATGTTCTTAAGAAATTGGATTTCCCTTGTTATCTTTCTTCTATCTTCAACACAGACTTAGATCACCTCAGCTAAAGCTTCTGCAAGCCCTTGGCAATTGTGGTGAAAATGTAATACTGTGAAAGTCATTCTCATCTTTTTTTCTCCAGAATTGTACAGGTGTGAGTCACTTATGCTAGAATAAATTGCAGTAGATTAGTGGGTAGTAGTAGGGATCCACAAATAAACAAATAGCAAATATGCTATGCCAACATAGCATAGAATGATTTTTGCATATACTCACACTTTCTGTAATGCCTCAGCAGAACTTTGCAGATCAAAATACAATGTGCAAAATTTGAACATTGTGTCTCCCTTTATAATCAGTACTGTACCTTGTCTATATCACAGTAATTTTCTATAAAAAAGGAAGATCATCACAGCTCTGTTAAAGTCAGAAGTCTTTTTCTGACCTATTTTTTATAGACCTAGAGTTTTATTCGTCATGTCCTTGACAAAATTACTTAATTTATATATAGTTGCATCTTTAGAAAGTATAAGAAGATCAGTATTACGGAAACTCCCACAATTTAAAATATACAGTTTCCAATAAAATCTGTTGCTTTTCAGATAGCATATGAAATGTATAGTATAGAAACACAGAAAAAGGAAGGTTAGTACTAGCATAGTTTAGAAGTGATAAGCATTCTGCAGATTATAAGATTTACAGGAACTTTGCTAGCAGGATTTGCTAGCAGGACTTGTGACCTCATGACGGACAATAAGAGACTTAAAGATCTTACCTCCAACCCTGTGAAGATGACTGAACAACCTTGCCTACTGTAGCAAACTGCGCCAAGGAGTAACTCCTCATCTGCAACCATCGAAACCCACACCCCTGCCCCCTCCCACCCCTGAATATGTCTCCTGGATTCCGGGAAACGGGATTGTGAGTTAAGCCATCTCATGGGTACTCAAGATAAAGGTAGTACTGCTATCTAATTATCTTATGTCTAAAGAGAAGTAAACAAAGTTAAAGAGAAGTAAACAAAGTTGGGGGCAGAAGAATGTATGCACAAAGAAAGCCAATTCAGCAGTGGTCTTGAAAATCAGCCCTGTTCTGGGTCCATCAAGGGGAGGCCATAGCCCACAGACTCATTTCTGAGGCCTTCCACCAGGGGACTGCACGTGATCCACAGTGTTGCAAAAGACAGTGTAAAACTTCCCCCTGCAGGGGAGCTGCTTGGGCATTCCCATGGATACCTGAATGTATATTAACTCATCGAACCCTATGTTTCATGGGCTTCCCGTGCAACTGAGAAGCCCAGGGTGAAGAGGACCAACAAGATGCCCCTGGAGCCACAAGTGGGATATGTTTCTACTTGATCTGTCAATCTCTTTCTCTTCCATCTGCCCCTCTTTTTTTCTATTTCTTTGTCTCCCTATATCACATTTACTGTTAAGCAAAATCTGTACTATTGACTTTGGCATATGGTCTTGTTTGCACCTTTCTTTGGGCAGAGACATCTATTTAATAATCACAATAATTGGATCATAACAGGGACCCACACTGGAGCAGTGTTTTCCTGAAGGACCAATCCATACATGGGTCCCTGTAGGAAAGGACCCATGCTGGAGCAGGGGAAGAGCGTGAGGATTCTTCCCCCTGAGAAGGAAGGAATGGCAGAGACAACATGTGATGAACTGACCACAACTCACCTTCCCTGTGCCCCTCCACTGCTGGAGGGAGGGACAAGCTGTGTGTAAAGTTGAGCCCTGGAAGAAGGGAGGTGTGGAGGGAAGCTGTTTTTAAGGTTTGGTTCTGTTACTCATTGTGCTGCTCTGATTTGGTTGATAATAAATTCAATTAATTTTCCCAAAGTTGAGAGTGTTTTGCCCATGACAGTAAGTGATCTCTTTCTGTCCTAATCTTGACCCACAAGCCTTTTGTTATATGTGCTCTGTCCAGAAAAGAGAAGTGATAAGGTATTTTTTGTCCAGCCATGGTCAACCCACCACAAGTATTTCTCCAGATATTTTCATGATCAAATTTAAAAACAATTCAAAAGCGACTAAAGGCAGAATTGTTCCAGCAACTGATCTGCTTGTCATTAAGAAAACTGTCAAATGAGAGGTAAGAAAGGCAGTAGGTCTTGCCTCAGAGTAGTAATGAAAAGTATTCCTGTGTACAATAACTGATATTTCAGTCATTGTATTACCAGTGTGTAAATCAAAAATTAATTATAATAATTAAAATACTTCTAAAATATTTCTGTCTACAAGAGACAATTTTTTATTCTAAAAAACCACTTTTTATTATGAAAAATTCATAATGTGTGGTATTCTGAAGAAAGCATGCCAACCATCAAAACAAATTATCAACTGTTAATGATATTTTGAACAGGCATGAAATTGTTTATTTACTTATGTTATCATCTTAATTTTGCTTTATTGGTAAAAACAGCTGCTGGAGCCTGATGTATGTACATGATCTAGCATATTGAAAAGGCCTTGGAAATCTCAGGACATTAGAATTTATGCTGTAAAAAAAAGCAAACATATTGTGGTATAAGACGTCAAATTAACTAGGAAGTGGAAAATCAGGTTATGTTTGATATTAATAGGTTGTATTACATGCTTATGACAGATCTTAACCAAAAAATAGTGTATTTTAGAGAATGTTTGTATAAAAGAGTGAAAACTGATAATAATGATAAACTCTCAACACAGACAGTAAGAACAGATTTTTATGCAAAAAAGTAGTAGTAGAATCTAGAGGAATGTTCTTACTCAGACTGAGATTTTGGTGCCCGCAGAATAAAGTGACAGTTAATATGAATAACAACAGGCTAATGTTCTAAGATGCAAGAGCTATGAAATTCTAACTGAAAACAGTGATAAACATCTTCCTGAAGACCATGTAGACAATATCAGCTTCACTTTCCTCATTTACCAGGTGAGTCGCTTCATCTTAGAATATTATCAAGCACAATATTGGTCAAACACAATTACACACTGACTATTTTTGGTGATTTTCTTGTCGTTTCTGGGAAATGGTTTCCAGAATTACTTGCTCCATCACTTTCTCAGGGATTGAGGTGTGGCCTATAGTTCCCTGGATCTTATGTGATAATGTATTGTTATTCAAACATGGATTGCAACATTTAGCCTTAATTATGTAATTGCTGTTGTAGTACTGACTACTGCTAGGTATGGATTACCTTCAAAATCAGCGCAGGTAAGCAAATGAGGTAGTTGGCCTAGAAATATCATGGTACATTAATTCTGAGAAAAATCAGACTAAGAATTGTTTGCTTAAATTTATCCAATAAAAAGTAAAAACTAATACACTGTTGATATACAGAAAATTAATACACAGAAATTATGGCTAGTAGTCATATTATTAAAAAAAAAAACGTAAATCCTTATATAAACTATTAGGAAACATAACTAATTTTATACTTAACTCTCAATGTTATATGTTAATTTTCATTTTAACAGTCACTGGCATTGAAAATATTATTGAGGAACATATTGCAAATTAACATAAAATTAGCAACAATTCCCAGTAGCTAAGATTCCATTATGCATATATATAAATGAAGCATTGCTGAGATCTATGAAGTCTTTCAAGATTTTGCTGTACAAATTTACCACAGGACAATCAGGAAGGTAATTTGGTTAGAATAAATATACTGGACATTTGCCTGATACAAATCTCTTTGATCATATTCTCTCAAATATTCTCTCAAAAGGACATAAGGACAGGTTTTCTTCAATGTTTTTTTAACATATAACCTATATAATGAAGATAATTTTTCTATAATTTCAGTCTATTGGTGCTTTCTATGTTAATTTGTGGTATCTCTATTATTACATAATAATAGAGGGAACAAATAATCTTGCAGTTGGACATAATGCCCTACCAAATCCTCAGTCAATCCTCTTTCATTTATACCAGTAGATACTGTGCTTTTTCCAGCGCGAAATTGTGTATGTTTGTGTGTGTGTATTCACATGTGTATGCATGTATATGTATCCTTTTATCTCCAGCTGGATAAGAATAGGAATGTACATGGTCAGTAAGAGAAATGTGCTTTCTAATGCTTTTCTGATTTTAGAAAGTGAAACGTCATAAGCTTTTTGGAGTTACAGACATTTATTTGAAGTGCATAGTCCCCATAAACTGCCCCAGATGTCACTGACCACCAGAAAGTGAGTCCCATTTCTTCTGCTCCAGAATTGAATTAGCACTAATTTTAAAGGAATGGTATTCAGTGCTGTTATTTCCAGCTTGGAAGTGTTTTCTGGGTTCACATGTGAGCATAGTCACCCTTTACAAGAAGTGGGAGTTGAAAAACATATGTAGGTATACTTCACATAATTCCTATAATTTCCTGTCTCAGACAATGTGGATCCAAACAAGGAAGGTGATGGCAACAACTTATAACTTGATCCAAACAGAAATTTTCATTGCATTGGCTTGTTCACAAATTATTAGTCATGCATATGAATTTGATGGAAAATAGTAAAAACCATTTGGGACATGACAGTTTCAACTAGTGCCATCTCTTTGCAAAATACAGGGATGAAGGTGTTATTTAAAATGCTTTTATGTTCATGGTCACAAAATGCTTAGGGAACGTATCTGCTTCCTTAGAAAATCAATTATTAAATAGATTATCAATTATTCTTAATGGATGGTGGCCTCAAAACCTTTTGATAAGCATAAAATAAAAGGTAGTATCATTAAAAACATATATAATGATTACATGCTATATCAAAGTTCAATCAAACCAATTATAAAGCCCTGCGTGATTTACTACTGCTTTCTTTTGCATCTGGATAAGCTAAATGTAGCTATAATTTTCCCTAAATATTGTTCAAGTATACATACTATTCTTAGTCTGGGTTTTTTTAGGTACAATGAAATCCAATTATAAGTCCAGAGCTGAGTCGCAGAGTGAAATAGCTATTTACACAAAATGAATAAATTATATTCTTAAATATAGGGGTCATTTTTAAATGAAAACAGTACACTTCACTGCCTGCTCTCTGGAGGAGAATAATTTTACCCCACATATGGCTAGCAGATGTACCAGTTGCATACCACCTAATTAACAACTTCAAATGTTCACTCTCATAGAGGCATCCAAATCTGTGTTAAACCTCAATTTATTTTCCACGATTCCAGAATGTCTTTTATGTGGTGACACATAAATGTGTTAGATTGCTCCAGAAACTGAAAATCTAGCTCAACACTCAACATGAAAAGTTTTCTATATATATGCAAAAGTTCTGACTGGAGAAGAGGTGGAGCAGAACGGAAGGTTAAGGAAAAAAAAAAAAAAAGCAAAGAGAAAGAAAAAAGGAGAGCTTTAAATAAAAGTTACTAATTAATCTAAGAAACTAAAACTCTAAGAAAAAGGCTTATCTTTATCCATTTCCTTGATGTGGATCATGAACATTATGGCATGACAATGATTAGTTGATTGCTTACAGTGTATGCCACTACAATCCTATTCAGTCATTGAAAAGCCCAGTTCAATGGCTACTTGTACACCAACAATGCATTAGCCAAGCAGTCACCAAAACCAACCCAAATATATTAAATTTCTTCTTTTTTTTTCTTTTTTTTTTTTTTTTTTCATCTTCTTGGATAGAGATCTTTCTCTTATTTTGAGTGAAGTGAAGTGATCCCTGAAGGAAGTTATTTTGTACCTCTGCTTTTCTGTTTTCCAATTTAATATATTTCATCAATTAATGTGTCATCTTGTAGTGCAATGAATATAGTCTTGCTTGCAGATTGTAGTAGAAAGTCTAACAATAAAACTAAAATTATAAGCACAAGCCTTGTTTGCTACTGTTAACCTTGAATTTACTGGATTTTTTTTAACTGACTACTTTCTTAAATGTGTGATTTAATGCTTATCTGTGCCACAGTCAGTAAATTGTAGACTTATTAAGTCTAGAAAACAACCATGAGTAAGTAAGAAACTGTAACATAATATAGAACTGCTGAGCAATGGGAGAGAAGCTGACAAACTAACAAGCACAAACTCAAAACTGAAGAAAACCAGAAGAGGAAGAAGCTGATAATATCAGCATTTGTGTCATCTTACCAGGAACTTGAAATGTTAACATTTGGCAGTGAAGATTTCTCTCCTTTCCCTTTCTCAGAAGGGCTGCACCAGGATCCTTAAACAATGCAAAGGACTAGAGAAAAAGTCAAAGAAGTGGAGCAGCATTAAGATAGCACAGCTTGTATATTATGAATTTAATGTCATTATTATTTCCCTCTTCTTTTTGTTAATTATTTTAGTGGAGGATTCTGTTTTTGTTTGTATGAATTTAATTTTAACTGAAATATCTATAGGTTTTGGATTTTTTTTTTTGGTTTTGGTTGTTTTTTTGTTTTTTTTTGTTGTGTTTTTTTTTCTTTAATTGTATTATGAATAAATTATTGTATCCATTAATTATGTTGTCTTTTTGCCCATAATGAAATTTTGGGCATAACAAATCAAGAAATTACTACTTGATTCTAAAGTAGTATTTCAGAATGGATCTTTTCTCTGTCTTTTTGTCTGTCTCATCCCATAGAATGCAGCAATATAAGTGAAATTAGCTGGCTGCGTTAGGACTGTTTTTCATTAATAATCTCCACTATGTTAAATGTGTAAAATATTTACACTGAAAATATATCAGCTAGAAGCAAAGCACTGTATCTTCTGGTGGGGCTCTTCCAATCAAAATCCAAGGGAAGATAAAGTGATAAAATCAGTATTATTTGCTCACTATTTAAATTCCTGGAGTCTCCTGTGAAGCCTGTAAGATGTCTTAATGCAGACAGAAAACACCAATGCCATGAAAATGCTTGAGTTATGGTGGAAAGAAAAACTATGTCAAGACAAGGGTGGAGCTCAATCTTCTCAGTATTCTGCATTATTTAGGGATTCGTCTCAAAATCTGTTTTCAGCCCAGGACTTCAGGAAATCACAAATATATAACTGTGTAGATGCTGTAGCTTAGTTAGTTAGCAGGTTTTTCGTTTCTTGGTTTATCAGTTTGAAAGTTCTTAATGTGTATAATTATAATTAAAACATTCCTCAGAAAATACCCAGGAAATAACAGCTCCAAATTGTTTGCCAAGAAAAAAGAATAAACGTATCAAAGTTTCTTTGAAGGTGACTCTCTCTTGCTCAGATGGTTTTGATACTTGTGATGGTTTTAGTTTACTATGTGAATTCAGAATGATTTACCCTATTATCTTTGTAAGAAACAAACAAAGAAACAAACAAACCAAAACAACCCCCCCAAAAAAACCCAACAAACAAAAATATGAAAAACCCAACCCCCTGTCCCCCAAAACCCTCAACAACAACAACAAAGACACCCCCCCTCCCCCAAAAAAAACCAAAAGCAAAAAACCCAAAAAACAACCCCCCCCAAAAAGCACCATTGTTGTTTCGGAAACCACTGACTGTAAAAAGGGGAAGAGATATAGTTACTGAAATAAATGTCTGACCAGAGCAAGTCTTACCTAAAATAAAAACATCCTTAATGATGATGTACTTATCCTTTCACCCAGCAGGTGTTTGAAAAATGTAAATAGCATAGTAATACAAAAGTGATATTACTTTTGTATTGGAGTGGGAAATTTTACTCCCCATGTAAGTCCAAGCTATTCTTATAATCCATCAACCAATGCTGCACAAGAATTCTCCCAAATTTATTTTCATATTAATGTATGTTTTACCTCAAATCATTTACATTACATTGTTAGTGAACTGTTTTCCATGTTTTCTTCACCTATTTTTGTTATTTTCTGTTTTTCTATGAGAATATCTTTATATCTCAAACTATGTATACAGGCCTCCCTGTGTCACGTGTTGGCAAGGCATTAGTCCTGCCTATGTGTGGTTAGCTAGAACTCTTACTCCTACTAATTTTGAATCTTTCCCAATATAACTTAATATTTCCTGAGCATAACCATCACCCTGCTTAGGGTATTGGTAGTCCAATCTTAATTTGCTCACTTTATTTATGAGTGCCATCCACAAAGATTCTGAAGAGCTTCTCTTTTCCTGTAATGTCCTTCATATACAGTACCACTCCCTCATCTGTAATCCCTATGGTATCACCCCTATAAAGCTGACAGCCTCATAATACTGTAATACACTGATTATCTTTCCTGTAGCATGTTTATGAGATATCTGTTTTTTCAGAGTTGCTTACTAATAGCAAGCACTGTGGTTACTCATATTATTTTTTAAGATTTAAACTTCTGTGAAAAGGACTCATAAGACTTCCCTCTGTTCTGACACAATGTTGTTCGCACTAGTCAATGTCATTGCAGTCTAATTTTGCCTGTGTTATTTATTGTTATTGTGCTGTTTATTTCCCTCTTGACCTTTTCAGATTTGTATTGAATATTGTCCTATTACTATCCTTTGACCCATATGTTTTGCTCCCTAAATTAAGGATACTACTCTTTTTCTACTGCAGCTGTCCCTATTTAGGTTTATAGATAAAAGTTGTAAAATAGTAGTAAAATATACATGTTACACTTGATTTGTCAATATCATAGGATTTTTCACAAAAAGCACTAGGTCAGAAATGCAATATTATGCTAAATATTGGTCTTATATTGAAGTATTCTATTTGATTGCATATTATGGTGTGAAACTGAAGTGGCTTATAAGAAGTATCCATTTACAATACAATTGGAAACTTGAAGTAATAACAATAAATATGTTGGTTTTTTCGTCATTCACTATACATACACATACATGCATACATTCTCACAATTACAATGACAATAAAACCAATTAACTGCAACAAAAGTCTTCCTTTTTTTTTTGTGCAAAATTATAACATTATTAACATTCAGTCAATTTAATTCTGTGACTGCCTAAACTATCTTTATAATGACAGTTATAATACTACAAGTCTGTTGATAAAAATTAAATTAGGTGTTAAAGTCTCTACAAAAAATAAGCATAAGAAATATATAGTTTTAAGCTGATATATCATCTGCTGTCAGAAAATTAAAATTTATTGCATAGAATAAAATAACAAATAGCTACTATTGTCTCCATAATATCGCATAGGAAAAACTCTTTAGCTGGCTAGAAACTGTCATCAGTGAATGAGCATACATAAAGATAAATGACAATAGGTAAAGGCTGTTCAATGTATGAAAATATAAACATTTTGATACACTGCATTGTCTGTATAGTTGCAGGGGCTGTGACTAGTTTATTGTTATGTAGGTACAAACAAAATTGTGTATTTTACATCTATGTAATTTCTGACAAATTTTTTACAAAGTATTTTTTGCAGAAGCTGCCCAGGGCACACCTGACACTTCAGGCTAGAAGTTGGGTGTTAAAGAACCCTGAGAGACAGAGGAGTGTTTCTATCTTCATACCAATGACTGAGCCGTGATAACTCCCCTCTAGGGAGGAATTAGTACCTTCACAGCCAAACTGAGGGGTCAGGTCTGCTAATGTGCCATTAGGGGCTATCAAAATTGCCAACTGCAATGACCTAGACCATCAAAGATTCCTAAATATCCCAAGACTCACAGAGTTAAGTCATCCATTGTGAAACTCCCCACCCTGGGGGATGTACTGGGCATTCCCACCTGAACCTGAGCCTATGTAATCTTTGGGTTTTGGGACTTCAGATACCACTGGTTGGGTCCAGAGGAGGACCAGAACCCCAACAGGACTGTGATTGACACTCTCAACAAGACTATGACCATCTTCCTCACCAAAAGGTTTCCTTTCCTTTTACTTTGTATTCAGGGGGACCATGTGGCGCTCAGCACAGGGGCTAATGAACACCATTCTGTTTGTGCACCAGTGTGCTGGGTTGTACATCTGCTTTTTCATGGATTAAAATATTTTTTTTTCTCTGTATCATTGTATTTATTGTAATCTTTTTAGTAAATTATAACTCTGTTTTGAATCTCTCTTGAATCAGGTTCATTTCTCCAGTTGGTTTACTTTTAAACCAGCACATATATACAAACAAGTTTAATGAGGGAAGAATGCCTTAGCTAGCTGTCAGAATATATCATTGATAACATGCTTTTATGGTTCCTTGTAATCCAGAAAAAAATCTAAACCTTAAAAATCTAAAAAATTAATATTTCTTGATTTAAGTAAAATGCCTGTAACTTATAAGCAGACCTCTTCTCCCAATCAAGTAAATAACTTGTTTCTATTTACTAAAGATTTACCCTAAAAAGGTAGGTTTTGTAAGAAAAAAAAAAACAAAACAACAAAAAAACCCCCAAACTTTCATTGTGAGAAAAAAAAGTTATTACAGTAGAATATCTTCTAACTATTTTAATTGACTGTAGCACTTGTGGCAGAAATTGTGAGATCACTGTCTTCACTATCAGACTCTTTTTTGATATAAGAAGTACTACAACCTTTTGCTGGAGATTGCATCTTATCTATAAAAGCATTTTTAGTGTTCTGTTTTTACTAACTTGTATAGCTATATAAGACTGAAATAAATATATTGAATACTTTTTGAATTATTTTTAAAAAATACTGAGAGTACTTGTTTACTCACAACAGTGTGTTGTGTTTATGATGCAAAATGTCATGCAACCTTACTTTTTTTATCCCTCAGGGGTAAATGTAAATCCTCTTGTCAAATTGCTCAGGATCCAACTCTGAAAAGGAAAGAAAAAGTTACTATGAGTGTGTATATATATATATATATATATATATACATATATTTTGAAAATTACTCCAGAAATGAGAGTGTAACAGGTATTACAGACACAGTCCAGAAAGGTTGGAAATCAAATTAATATTAAACAATTTATTTTACTTTCACTGGTAGTGTTTCTGAAGTTCAATTTCCCTGATTTCCTAGAAATGTCAGTTAAGATATATTCTCAGCAGGTTCAGCATGCTTAATGAATTCCTAGGGGAAGCCAGAATATCTGTAGCACAATTAACTTCCCATTCTTATGTAAATGAGGAGTTCCAGTGTCCCTGATGGAAGTCTGCTTTTGGCTACAGTTAGCAAGTGTATGCCATTTAATGACACATGAAGCCTTGAGCTGAAATTTAGGCTTCACTAATTTGTGCTGTGACATGTGCAAAGCTGCTTTAGAGGAATGTGAAACACAGTTTTTAAATGTACCTGATAAAATGGGGATTATTACCCCTGGCTAGACTGTAGTCAGAAGTCTGGTTACCTTTGCTTTTCCTTGGTTTTAACAGAATAAGCATACTGATACTCTTTTTACTCTTTCTATATCCCCTATAATATTTTGAGTTGCAATTCTTTATTATTACTATCTATTTAAGATGGAAAGATTTCAATAGAGATATTGTACTTTAGGTCATATGTCTGCATTTGTATTAATGTAATTAAAATTCATACTGGAAATTTAATACTGAAAAGAGGAATAAACTCGAAGTCGGGTAAATAAAGTCGATATACCTTGTAAAGGAAAATAAAATCCCAAATATAAATTTAATAACCTGAGTGAGACAGAACAGTGAGAAAACAATATCCAAAATGAAAAGAGAATGTTAGTGAATAGCTCAAACTTTATTGTTGCTAGTAATGTCCTTTGAGATCTCTGGATGAAAAGCATTCTATAAATGCAAACTATTATTCTCTCAGAGGAAAGAAAGCTATATGTCATTTCTAAAACACTGAAATACAATCAGATTCAAGCTATAACCACAAAATGGAATCTGACTGAATATTTTGTATGTAACTCTAAGTTACCCAGTGAGTTTCCTAAATCCAAGTTGGGTTCTAGCTTCCTACTTTTCGTGGAACTCGTCAACTCAGAAAATAAGGGAAAAGGGAGAAAAAAATGCACAGAGACACAGACCTAAACAAAGTCAAACCACTTATGCAGGCAATGTCAAGACACAAACCTCACCAGTTACATTTGTCAATGGACCACCCATACACCACACTACTCTTTCAGTATGATCAGCATGGACTCTGCACACAATAAGATTGTAAACCAGGGGAGCATCTCACTGGAAATGGTTCAGGAATGGATAAAGCTGTACAGACCTAAGGGTGGATGTGCAGGGGAATGGAGAGCAGAGAGGAATAATTGGTGGGGGTAGGACAGAAAGTGGTAGTAATGGGGTTAGGCATGTGTAAAATGGGACCAGTCAGTACACAGCTGTCCAAGCCCTATGTTTGGCTACTGTAGTCAGTCCCAAATTCTTGTATCTTTTTATTAAATCTCATTAAATGTGAGTCCTCTATGTAGGTGATATTGAAAGCAACACCTTGTCTGTGGCTGTCTATGTAAGCACAGCTATGGCTGTGACAGTGTCCTCTTAGTGTGTCTGTGAGACTCTGGACTGCATGCTAAGCTTAACTAGTGTCTGAACCTGTAAATGAGAAGTGGCATCCCTCAGCCTAGACAGACATCCCAACAGGGATTATACGCACCAGGATGGGACCCAATGACCAGACAGGAGGGTTCTGGGCCATGGAGGCTGGAGCAGTTATCACTTGACTCATACATAAAATGTCAAGAATTGTCTAAATTTCAACTTGGTGCTTAACTTTATCAAAGCAATTGAAATGGGAATCTCCTCAGTTATCTCTAGTCAAGTTAAGTATTTCAGCTTCCATGAGAAAACATTTTTGGGACACCTCTTGTTCCATTTCTCTGCAAACACTCCAGCAAAGAAGTTTTTCCCTCTCAGGATTTTATGAGTCTCACAAAAAGCTCTTCTTTGAATCAGTTTGCACATTAGACCTGCTCATATCACTCTAATGGAGAAGGAAATTATTCCTGATTTTACATAATGCTTTAATGACATTATGGAACATTTCCTTAAGAAAGGAAATGCAAATATGAAAACAATTGTTTAGCTTGACAAATTGCAAATCCTGCTTCTGAGAAAAATACTCTAACCCACAGCTTCTAAATGAGTCTTAAACCTGGTTCTTTTTCAACCCTTCTGAGAAATATAAGCTACTGCAAATGAATGATATATAGATTTCTGAAATAAGTCAGCAGGCATGAGGTATGCCTCTTTAACCCAACTCAGAAATACCAATGTGTTCCTAGCAGTGCAAAGGTTTGTGATCATTCTTCCCAATTGTTATAGTTTCAAAACTGAGTTGGAATTCCTTCCAAAAAGCTTGGAGCCAACGCTTTAGTGTAGGTAGGTATAGTTAACAAAAGGCACAATGGATATGCATATCCTGATGTTAACAGCTTTAGCCAGAGCTTTTTGTTCTTATTGCTCCACAGGCCAGAGGGGGAGGGAAGGGATCAACGTTTATGCGCTTTCTGCGCAAGTCATGAGTTCACCGGCTCGGCGCGGAGGACAGAGGACAGAGACACACACCAGGCCCAGCATCGCTGGGGGACCAGGATTGTGTCTTTTGCTCTCTGGCTTCGCCTATAACCTGTACACACCACAGACTGCTGCGAGGAAAAGAAACACGCCTGCTTTCTACACTGCAGAGGCTGGGTTTCTGCTGCTTTTTTTGCCATCGAACCCATGGGAGCTGATCTAGCATCTGCTCCTGAGAGAGAGGCCAGCCGACCGGGCGCGACATCACCACCTGCTGTCCATAAATATAACTACAACTACTGAGAGACAGAGAGCAGCCAGAGGTTGAGGTGTAACATTGCCACCTGCTGTCCGTAGATATGATTGCATTCCCCCCCTTTTTGGGGGTAGCCAAAAGACATTTTAACTGTTTGCCTTGTCGTTTGGGGGTGGAGGGGTTTATTACAAACTGTTGTTGTTTGGTTCTTTCTGGATATATATATCTGTATTGTGGCTAAGAACTGTTATCCTTTCATATATATATATTTTTTCCTAATGAAAGTTCTGTTTTCTAAATTTAAAGAAGAGGGATTATTTCTTCGCCAACATACATATGTTAGTTCTCCCCTTGAACTAAGACACCAATGTAATGAAGAACGAGTCTGTTTCATGCTATTTTCTAAACCAAACTTTATTAAATAATAATTAAAAAAAAAAAGTCATAAAGACTTTAAAAAATAAAGTTATGTAAAGGTCTTGTGTGAAACAGCATTTTTCTGGTGGTGAAAACATAGAGAATCCCTTTGTATTTTAGGTACCTTTTGTATCCTTTTGGAGAAAACCCTGGTGATCAAAGTTTAAATAGTATACATCATGTCGTGTTTAGATGGGCTTCTTGTGTACACATTTAGCATTACTTATACTGTTAAAAGGCAGTTATTTGCTGCATCACAGAAAACCAGAAGCAATTGACGAAAAAGAACCCCAAACCCTCAAAACTTTCAGAAATTGCATTTGTGCATGTAACTTCCTGTGAAAAAATACTTTTTCTTTATCTCTGTTTAATAATTCAGTATCTGTCAGATCAAGCTAGGGGAAAGCAAAATAAACAAACACAAGATATCCAGCACTACTACAGGAAGAGCAAAACAGTAAACGTGTCTTAAGAGATAGAGATAAAATTATTTTTGCCCATCACGGTTAATGACGTGAAGGACAGATGACAGTACAAAGACCCAAACAAACTTTATATCATCTGCTGCTAGACAATCAAATATAACCCAGAACCTACTCATTTTTTCGTATTCTGATATTTAAATATACACTTAAAAGCTCATCTTAAATGTGCATGTACACACACAGAGTGAGCATTCAATTTTGAAACTTAAGAGAGGACTAGATAAGTACATCTTCCACTTCATTAGAATCAGTGTGGCAATGTGTTTCTTTACAAGAATTAAAGAACTTCCTGAACCTGACAGGCACAACTACTAAACCAAAGCTACGCTTCCTCAAACTTGTTCTCATTTGGTCTTTATTCTTCTTACATTCTTTATTCCCTAATGATGTTGTGACGTGGAAAATATGGAATCTATCATGTTAGTCTAGAACTGGCTTAAAACCTACATTTTTGAATTTGTTTTTTGTAGTAAATGCTTAATCTCTGGACGGGTGAGTATTAGGGCCACCACTATTGCCATTAGTTATGTCTGATTCCCAGCCTTATGTTTTCCCATGACAGTCATTAATAGAAACTTTTATATATATATATATATGTATATATAAAGTGAGCGTTACACTGAAATTTTTTCTTTCAGAAGAAATGTACGTGGTATGAGGCATAAGCTGTTAGAGATGCTACTCATGAAAACTTTAATTATGGACTATTTTGAAAGAAAGCATAGAGTAAAGTAGCTGTTTTCCAGTTTGAGTTGTAGTATTTAATATTTAGTGATCTAAAAAAAAGAGATGATGGTTCAGGCTTTTAACCTGTGTCTTTATGTTTGCAAGATACCTTGTTATCTTTGGGGAAAACTATTGCTAGTAGATGAAAACAAGTATCAAGCTTTTGAATCTTCTTCCTTGAGTGTGGCTTTTGTTTATAGACAGTGTAAATGCAGCTATTTGAATACTTAATAATAAATAGTACTGTTGGAGCTATCCAGTTTAATTCCCTAGCCTAATAATATTTTGAATTCTTTGAATGTTTTGTAGCTTCTACTTGTCTGAAAACAATCTTGATAGATAAACATATGCTAGTTATACAGAGTAAAGACAAAATTCAGCAGGAAAGATTGAGGCTCAGCATGTAGGCATGTACAATAGTGTAATACCAGAAAAGCTTCATGCTCATATATTTTCTGTGTACAGTTTTCTAAAGTATTTACATTGTTATTGCATGTTGCATGCATGATAAAGCCTGAGATCAAAACACTTTTGCCCTCTAAGGTCAAATATTTAGTAAATTGATGTGTAGTCAGAAATATTTTTTTGTTAAAAATAATCTTAGATTAAAATATATTGCCATCTAGAATAGAGATTCTCTAAAACTTTGGTTTTCACTTAAATATTTTTCACATTTCACTTCACATGGAAAAAGTTGAACAATGAATGATGTCATGGGTATATTTGAAGAAGCCCTTCTTCTCATCCTTAGTCAGATTTAATTCCAAATGGGCACTGGTCTTCCTTGTTGCATTTCCAGGAGAGAGGGGGGGGAAAAAAAAAAAAAAAAAAAAAAAGTGAGCCTGTGCTTGGAATAATGCTTCAGTTTCTGCTTCAGGATATGTGTCAGAAAGCATGAAAGCTTCCTGGTGGCAAAAGAAATCATCAAGAAAAACAATGATTCTAAACTATGACATTACAGTTCTCCTGAGAAAAGATGTAACATGGTTTGGGGCACTGTTCTGAAGGCAGTGTATTTATTTTATCACTCACACTAATGAAGAATGCAAGTACAAGTCTGAAGCAGAAAAAAGCTTTGCTACACATAATTTACTTTGTTGGTAGAAGCCTAAATTACTACTCCAGGCTCTAATGAAGTATGTAGAGCCTGGCTTTGGCTACTTAGTAGGTCATGCAGATGTCTATTCTATGCTTTTGTGATAGCTTTTCCACTTGACAAGATCAGGATGAAAAGTCATAGTAAGGACTGGGCTGTGGAGAATGATGACTAGTATTTCCATGATACAGAGACACTTGGATAGAAATTAACATAAAAGTTGAAGCCAACAAAGTGAAGTTTTAATGATTACTTTTTCATCTCTGTTGATAAAAGTGGTGTGCCCTCAAAATCAAAATTTGGACACAAATTGGAACTAAACTTTAATAAGCGGCTGAGGACAAAATATCATGCAGATTACTGTTATCATAGAGAAGGACTTTTGTAATACTTACACCTAACATGAACTTGTTGGGGTTCAAAACATGGATTCCCCTGAGAAAGGCCCTATGGCTGAGGCAAGGAAACCTGCTGCTGAAACAAGCAGCATTGTCCTTCTCATGGGAAGGAAGCCTTGGGAAAAATCACAGAAGTAACAAGTTATGGCTTGCACAGCAGGTGTTCCACAATAGTGAATAAGGTTCTCCGTATTTTTCCTTAGTAATCTAGAATATTGTAGCAAATATATAAAGTCCTTGATAAAGAATAGAATAACCATTGTTAGAGCTTAGGAGTATAAATATGTGTTATCAAACTTAATAAAGGTTCTCATTCTCATTCTCATTTTTGTTCTTGCAATGCAACTGAATGTGTGCGGTTGCTAATGGGGACCATACTGGGATTATACTGCTGCAGAACTAAGTCTTTATAACTGAAGGATGAAGTCTCTAACACACAGCTTCTTCTCAAACTTTAAATGTAGTTAAAAATTAATTGCACAAATCCACTGCAAAGTGATTCTTTCAGTGTCCTAGGTTGTTCTTAGGTGAGAAGTTTACCTGGCAATCTCTTAAATAATCTCTGAGAAAGTGTATAGTAGATGAAAGATTTATAACTTTCTATTATTAAAAAAAAATATTGAGACAACAATATGAATTATAAATATATTTAAAATCATAAATAATGTCTCAGTCTAAAACACAATATTTCTTCTACTGTATCACAGAAATAAATAAATAATCTTGGTTTCTTATACCATTCAAAACAATGTGAGTCGCCTCCCATAAATATTTTAAAGAAACTTTAGCATCTCACTGAAGGCATTCAAATGAATTTATTTATTTATTTTAGTTTTTTTTTATTTTGGTTTCTAGTTGAATTTCTCATGAGATACTGCCATCAACAAAGCAGACAAACAACATATAAAAGACAGTTGTGACTTGAATTGTAGAAAAAATGTAGACTTTCATTGAATCATGAAGTGCCTACATTGCCCAAATTCTTTTGTGTGAGATGTAGCAGAAATAATGTATATGCTGGGATTGCACTTCATTATCATCAGTAGGATTTGCTGTGTAATTCATTAGGCATGGAAAGCCTTGTATTTGGTTCAGTAAGATGAAGAAATAGAAATATTTGAAAGTATTTGGGATTTTTTTTTGCTTGTTTAGGTTTTAGTTGGTGGTGGTTTGACTTGTTTGGGTTTTTTTCTCCTGTTTCTGCTTCTTATGGGGTTATATGAAGGAAAAGAGGAGTATATCAGTGACATTTTTAATCGTAATAACTTATTTTTCACACTGGTAAAAATTCAGGGTAAGTTATTTTACTACAAATTCTGTATAAAATTCAGAGCTTCTTCTGTGTATTTTGTATTCCATAGAAATATTAATTGGGAGAAGTAAACTCATGATAGCAGCATAGTAGCCAGAATTACCCATTTAGCCATCTACAACACCAGAACTATAACGAAAATACTTCTGTCACATTGATATGGAGTAACTAGACTGGGAAGGTAATGTTCTAAACATCTAAATAATGGTCAGAATATTGTCTATTTATCTGACTTTGACTTTTACCTTTTAGGTAAAACTGAAAGCAGAAAACTTAATCTGTATTTACTGGTAATTTGTGCAGGAGCTACTAAAATAAACAATATGCACATTAGAACAAAGAAAGAAAACGTATTTTATTTTACTTTATTTCAGAAAAGATTTTATATTCTTTCATCTCTTCCAGATACAGATATACAACAGTGTGCTTCCTAAGATGACTGATGTACTTGTAATTATCATTATGATCGGAATATGAAAAAAAGAAAGGAATTCTTGGAATTAGAATTTAACATCTCCTGTTCTTTGACTAGATTGCCTTAAACTAGTTCAAAAGTTGCAGGCACATAAAATGACTGTTCTCTTGCCATATATTGTGAGAGAATAGATCCAATCTGTCTCCCCAGAAGTGCTTAAATTCATTTAGGGTCGTATATATTCTGAAAGTTTCCTGGCTCCTAACTTCAGTTATCTGTGTATTCTGAAAAAATATGTGCTCAAGGCAAAGAGTGTCTCTTTCCTGCCAAGTAGTCTATAAACATGGAATAGGTTGACAAGTATTTGAGTTCTGTTTCAGTTCTCTAAGGAAGCTCAACAAATGTGCTGTGTGTAGGAATTGTATGCTGTAAAAACTGTTTGGCTTCAGAGACACTGAGCCTCTAACCTTCACCTTCCTATATTAAAGTATTGAATACCCAGAAAGAATTTACTCTTCAACAACACCATGAATCTGTGTATTGTCTTCGAACCATATGAAAATGAATCAAGAATAAAAAATAAGTCAGACATGTCTGTCTCTGACTTCTTATGCAGATGAAAGGAAACAGAAATGGATGCAAATGCAATCAAAGGTTTAAATTACATGGACTAGGTTATTCTGGGAACAAAAATGAAATTGGTCCACGAGGAAGTATATTACTTACAGTGGAATTCCGTTCTGTTCTTTGTGATTGTTTTCGTCTCCAATTAACTATTCACAGTGAATTTTGCATAAACTCATTCCAGTATATTGGGAAAATTTAACACAAACAAACAAACAAACCAAAACACCTAATCTTCATCTAACATCCATTTTCTGTTTATCTTCATATGCAGTAGATCAATAGACCAGCAGTAGTTGCTCTTTATTCACATAGGAAAGCACAGAGAATATAGCTCACATGACAGAAATAAAGGAGTTCATTAGCAAGTGATATTCTTGGATGCTGTGACACCTTCTATTCTCAAGCTTTTTCCTTGTATTTACTGATTGTGTGCTCTTCTGGAAAAGAAATGTCTTCTTATATGCTGGCTTCAATAAGCAGATCTTTAATCATCTGACTTTTGTGGATAGCATGGGGAGGATGGCATAGAGAAGACATACCCACTTCTCTTGACATTAGAGTCTCTTGACATTAGAGTGACGAGACTAATATAAAAATTTTTGCTTGTCAAATGACAAACACATAATTTTATAACATGATCAATAAAGCCCATCTTTCAAGCAAGAGAAAAGATAGAGGCTCAAATTTATACTTTGAGAACATGTCTAAATTAGTTTACCATCAGCTTTCTTTTGAGTACTGCAATATAAAGAAACACTAAGGCTGTGAAAAGCCAATCAGTGTGATTGCCACGAGTAAAAGGACAGAAATTCAAAAGTGCAAATTGTTAAGATTAGAAACCTCCCATCAAACTTTTATGAAGTATATAAAAAGTGGACTGGGTTTCGTCAGGTTGCAGGGACAGTATACTGCATTATGTCAAATAAAATCAATATGCATCTTGTGAAAAACCCACAAGTCTTTAAAAAAAGTAAAAATTAGAGCATCTTTGGATTATTATACACCAAGGACTGTTATGCTGTGAGAAATACCTACTGAAAGGACAAGGTCTATAAAGATTTGAGTTCATTGGTTAGTACAATTGATAGTTATCAAAGGAACCTGAAGAGAAAAGACTTGGGGGCAGCAAGAGATCTTCAAAATCCTAAAAGATATATTCTTTTTATGCTTAACTCATCTCCATGTCAGTGGGAGTTATGTGCACCAGTAGAAAGAAAAGACACCTCTGTATGCAGTCATTCATTTTCAGATGAAAAAAAAAAAAAAAAGCCTAAAAAACCAGATCAAAAAAACCCCAAAAACAAGGGGAGAATAATAAAAGACAGACTATTTAAATTTTAGAGAGTACTTCAAAAAGAATTGTGCAGATCACGAATCAGAAAGTCTGTGAAATTCTGATCAACATAAACAGAGATGACAGTAATTCCCTGTGCACTGTGACAGGAATCTAGTCATTACTGTTACCAAAATACTTCTATTTCCATTCAAACAATAGTGCCAATAAATTAATAAAATACAGTTTAGAAACTGTGTAGCTTTCAATTCTTAACCCTTCTCGGTCCAGAGGTGAAATCTACATTTCTTCTAGTTGTTTTTTGAGTAGGAATAGTTCAATTTTAATGTATGTATTCCCAGGATTATGAAAATCTGACTACATTAGCTACAAAATCTGTAAAAATGTTTAATTATATTTCTGTCAATAAATAAGATTAACAACAACAAAAAAAAACTAAACAGGGAAACAGAGAAAGACAGTAATTCAGTTTAACTACGAAGGGTTGTTTGTGTTGGTTTTGGTTTGTTTTTTTTTTTTTGTTTGTTTGTTTTTTGTTTGTTTGTTTGTTGGTTTTTTTTTTAATTTAGCCTTAAATTTGACAAGCCATTTTAAGTTTCAAATAAATCTTTATATTTTCAGAAACACCTACAAAACATTTGCTATTTCTGGATTCTAGTTCTTTCTTTGTTTATCAAGATTTTTTTTTTTTTTTTTTTTAACTTCCTTTTGGTTTTTCCACAGGTTATAGAGGGATTTAGTTTACTCTTGCATGTCATTAAGTTTGCACACATTTTTCCCTCTATCTGCTTAAAAACACATAGTTTTGGTTATATAAGAGAAGGACAGGCTACAGGAAACATACAAATAAAAATTTTACTTGCAAAATGTTCCCTGGACACCTGTGTTGTACAGAAAAGGATCGTAGAGAAAATAGATACTTTGAAGATAATGCAACATGATTTGGAAAATATTTCTACTCCAGTAGCAACAGTAGAAAATTTTTGTTATTGCACTTTTAGATGAGTCAAAAGATGTTTTCACATTAAATAGTATCATTTCCCTTTTCTGAGTAAAAGCTTCTCCTGCCCACCATGAGTAAGACAAAGTAAGACCTTGCCATCAAGAGCCAGTAGTGAGGACTTCTCATGCAGAAATATCCAGAAGACCGTTTTACTCAGCCGTAACAAATGATTACTGCTCTTTTTGAATAATATCAGTCCCTAGACATTTTTTTGTCTTTCCATGACTTCTGTACTGTTTTCTGTTTGTATTTATGTCTTTCAAGAATAGACTTCTTATTTTGTATCCCTTCCTTCTTTTCCCTTCCAGTAATTTTCAGAGCTGTCCAGAAACTGTGAACGATCTTTAAGCTGATATGAAAGTAAGTGTAAAGTCTATTGTTTTTCCAAACAGTAATTATTTTGAGACTTATTTTAATGTCTTTTAAAAAAAAAAAAATAAAATTCTTTCTTTTCTTTTTTTTCCCCTCTTATTAAAAGACAAGAAGAAGCTACCACGGTAGTCCATTCCTGGAAATTCATTAACTCTATGAAGTTCCAAAATATGCATATTGCACACTGGTGTGAAATAAATACAAACTGATTAGTGGTATTACCTTTCATTATTCCAGAACTAAGATTACTCATCGTATTTGTTGTCATGTTGTTCAAAAATCTAAACATAACTCTCAACATAGCAGTTAATTTAAAAGAAAACAACCAATCAAACAAAAAACACCTCTTAAAATGCTGCAAACTTTTGCCAATCTTGTCAGCTAGGATTTGAAGGCAATTTTTAAAATATATACCATAAAATTACTGTAGCAAAGACATTGTAGATAAATGGAAATCAGACTTTCTCCATACCATCTGAAGGATCATAATCCATACACTATACTTTGATCAAATAACAAACAGAGATGCATCATATAACTAAGTAAAATAATATTTGAAACATATTTTAAACAAAATCAAAAGTACCTTTGGGTTCCTATTTTCCTTATGAATTACTACTCTTCATTCTCTTGTCTCACTTCTGTAGAAATATAGTTTTCTTCAGTCCTTCCTTACAGTTAATATTTTCTGTAAAATTGCACTGATTAAGTAGTAAATACAGATCAATGTGAAAGCTTATAGAAGCTAAGGTCCCAGGTAAACTAGGAGATTTCCCGTGTAGCACACATGAAGAGGTAAGGTTGATAGTATGTTTCATAAATGACTTGGTAAAAGCAGATAAAGAATGAAGATATATCTTTGCACTATGAAAAACAACAGATACAGGAAATTAAAGTTTTCCATAAGAACATAAACATAATTTGTATACCGGTTTGGAGTTTTGTTTGTTTATATGTTTGTTTGTTTTCTAAGTATAAAACCTCCTCTCAATGAGGTGAATCTGAAAAGAGATTTTAATCTTGAATATGCATATACAAAACCTGTGCTGGCCAAGGTTTTTCTTTCTGTGAATTTCAGACCTGCAGCTTCTTACTCAATTTGTGACTTTTCAATTATCTTACTTTTTAACTTATTTGATTTATATGGAGTTTGATGGCACTCATTGCACTGGGGAATACTTTGTGCACAGTAATGTACTTCTGATGAAAATAAAATTTCAGGATAAATAAATATCTCCTATGGACCATTGCAGACATTATTAGAAGTATGTGCCAAAGTGATAAATAGCATTATAAGATAATTTTATTTTAAGAGAAAAAAAAAAAAAGAGGCTAATTTGCAAGTTCACCAACAAGGAGAAGAAAAAAAAGAGATCAGAAATTTGTTCCACCATTCTGTGCAAAACCATCAAACTTGCTATTAAAGAAACACTCTGACAAAGATGAGTACGCAAAGGTATCCTGAAAAGTTTAAGATCAATACAGAAATCTCCAGGCATGGAGGAGATATCTACAACAAATTGTTTTCTTTCTTTGCAAGCTGCCTTTACATATAAATGTAATATGGCAAGTAGGAGACATTTCAAACAGTTTATCCTCTTTTCATGTAATGATCCCTAAGAACAATTCTGTTTGCCACAGATTTTTCTTTATCAAGGTAATAATTTACTACCTTTTCTAAAAAGTAAAATGTTGAAAACTGCTTTCTACTAGGTTATTCAGATTACTCATAACCTAGTAAAAAACTATTTTATATGTATTTGTTCATCATCAATGTGAAGAACAATAAATAGGCCAAGGGAATTATTAACTTAAATTGGAAGTGATGTATAGTGTGTTTTTGTATGTTAAATTTCCCAGTTATGACTTTGAGTTCAAAACTATCTTGCAAAGAAATATAACAGAATTTTCCTGGCAAACGTGACACAGTAAGGATAAAAAAAGGAAAACAGCTGAAGATCATCCTGTTGAGTTTGTGTATGTGTGTGTGCTCATGTGTGTAAGGGTATCAGAAATGATTGCAAGGGGAATGTTTCAAAGACTCAAATATCAGGCTGCATAAAAATTTACAACAATGACAATCAGAAAAATATACTTTGATAATTATTAATACTTAAGAATATCAATCATTATCACTCTATATGGAAAGCAATTAGTTTTTAACAATTATATTCCAAAGAAGTTGAAATTAACATTCACATGTAACTATAAAAGCCTTCATAAAGCTAATGCTGTGCATTAGCCCAGGCGACTACTGTGCCTGGTCATCTTAGATAAAGATAAATCAGGTAATCAGCCTTAAGAGCTTTTCAGTAGGCAATGCCAGGAGAAAAACAGGTGTCTTTCCCCCATTGTCCTTCCACTCCTAAATCAAGATCCGCTTTTATAAAATGTGTGGGTTTCTGTACAGTCAGCTGAGCTCTGCTTCACATAGTGAGTTTCATAAAAATTGATAACAAACCTGAGAGGTCAAGATGAGCTATAGCATTGTTAGCATAAGGGCTTAAAGCTTATTTCTAGAGATGGTAATACTATGAACCAATGAGTGCAGAAATGTTCTGTTGCCCAGCTATTTGTACCAGCATGTTAACATTTAAATTTAGAACTAGCTTATATTATTTAGAAGCTGTTTAGTGTGCTTCCATTTTTAAAAGAGCAACAGGCTTCTCTTTGGTTCCACAGTCATGTCCCTCTCAGAAGTTTTTGCTCTCTTTCCTATGGCAAATGATCAGTTTATTCCTGGAATCCATACTGCACAGAGAAGCTGCCAAGGAAAGAAGGTCAATTAAATAGCTTTTCTAACTTTTTGGCCTGAATGTAAAGATTCAAGTTATAAGCAGTAATAAGCAGTAGAAGTTTCCTGGAAATAATAAGAATGGCTTTGAACCCCATTTTGTGAAAAAGAGATTTCACCCTGTGTGTCATGTTTTTGGAATAAATTCATTAAATATTCTGATACTTAGATAGGTGAGAACTACCTTCCATGTACTTGTATATTAATAAAAGCATGAGCAAGAGTATCTTCTAGCTTTGCAGTTAGAGTTACTTAAGGTCTGAGAAGGTCTCTCCACCTGCTTCACCTCCTTCTCTCTTTGTCAGTGTCTCTCTCATACTGAATCTTTCATGGGATGTGTGTGCTACCCCATGTAATTTCAAGGGGTGATTGACAGACATATTCACACCTAATAAGAAATTCAGGTGCAATCATTTCATAAACTTTCTTAATGTAGAGGAAATTAACCAGGGTTTTCTATATGCTTTGAACTTTAAGCAGCAACTGGATTTTTATCTGTCTGTATGGTGAGTTTGCCATGGCTTGCAGTCAAGTGTGCACACTGCCACTCACTCATTGCCCACCTGCCAATGGGACAAGGGAGTAAATAGGAAGAAGAAGAAGAAGAGCATAAAAATTTATTAGGGAAATCACTCACCGATTATTGATTGTTTGGAAAATTTAACTTAGTTCATTGTCATAGACATGTCATAGCATAGACATTTATTTACTGATTGAGATACTGGGAAACAAAGCAGACAAATATTTAAACACTTAGGGAAAATATCTTTTCTCCCCATTTTCCATTTACTCCAGATATTTCTCCTTCCCCCTTCCAGACTTCCATTTCCCTGTTGTCAATGCAGGTTAAGCCATTTTCTCAAGAAGGTTATGGAATTTCCATCCTACAAACTATTCAAAACTTGAGCAAAGAAAGTCCTGATCGATTTTATCTAACTATCCAATCACAAATAGAAAGATGGAAAAAAGCACCTCCAGAGATCTCTTCCAATCCTCATGATTGATTCTATGATTTTGTCTTTCACAACATTTTGTCCCAAATCTTCAGAAGAGGACAAGAGCTTGAGATTCTGTTCTTGTATAAGCAGAGATCCCTGCTGCAATATTTTGTTAATTTCTTTAAGTTGTTGGTTTTGGTTTGGGGATTTATTTTTTTTTTTTTTTTCTGATTATATTTGAGAGCTACATAACTAGAAACAGTAAAATGGAGGCTGTTTATAATTCAGGTCAAAGGAAATATTTTAACTTTCATAGAAAGCCATTGTAAACTCCATTTATATTTATAATAAAATTTGGGGAATGTGCAAGGGATATAGATATATTTAATTTTGTTCAAACACCACCAGTATTTTTTTTTCTCTATGCAAGTATGGAGAATGCAAATCCCTGTAAACAGCTATACTGGTTGCTCAGCTCTACCAGTTAAGATCCATAAGTCACTCTGGTCCTGATTAATTTTCCTCCATGGGTCACAAAGAGGGAAAATAAGCCAGTGAAGTCATAATCTACAGGCTGTTACGGATCAGTAGTAAGACTTTGTATAGCAAACTATAGAAAGATTGTTGCAGTGTCCTTTTTCCATTTGTGGATTAGGTTCTATTTTGTTGTAGAAATTAAAAAGATATTTAGATTTTATTTTTTTTTTATCTTCATCTTTGGTGAAGGTTCAAGCTAAAAAATGGTGAATGCTCAGAGATTATATTGTCATTTCTTTGGTACTGTCAAGATTTCTGTGGGAATAGAAAAAAAAGTGAAGCATATTTTTTTTCCCCATTAGAAAAGTTAGTTCAAGGGGAACAATGGCTCTAACAGACATTACTCTGAGGATTTTAGGATGTATACTGACAATAGAAAAATTTAATGCTCCCCCCATGGTATCAGTGTATTTTTCAAACCCTGTTGGTGCCATTTCATTTGTGTCTCAGTTAAATTTGAGCCAAGTGCATTTAATCCCTATGCTTGTGCAAAATGACATCTGAGTAAAAGTATTGTACATATCTCTTGAGAAGAACACAGAGCAGGACATGCTCAGTATGCAGTAAATCCACCCTCTTTCTTGACTTCTTCCAATAATTTAGGAGTAAGACACAGAATCAATCTTTGTGGTCTCTACAGTGCTGTTTCAATTATAATGCATTAGTTTATCTTTCCAAAACCTCTGAAGGAGGGTAAAAAACCAAACAAATTAATGTGTATATATGTTTTGAAGTTTATGTGATGGTGGGAGGGAACATGAACAATTAAAAACAGTATTACAAAATGCTATTATCATTCTATTACTACAATAACATAGTGAAAATAGCAATATATAATACACATGTTAGAGCAGTTTGTGACTATAAAGGCCTATTCTAGTTCTGGTCTGGACATTTTATGTGGACTGCAGTCTTTCCAATTCAGTTTTAGCAGTTTTAAGGGAAAAAAAAAATCTAAAAGATTCGTAATAAAATATGATGTTTTTATGAGTGATAAATATAACCTGATTCCTGGTAAATTTCATACAAACATGAGTCCACTGTGGTTTATATCAACATATTTTAAAAAAAACCTGCATCAATTTAAAAAAAAAAAAATGGTAAAGACCTGAAAGAGCAATTTGTCTGACAGTAAAATTTCCTGGTTTGCTCAATTGAAAGCCACTAACGTGTCTTTAGGTACAGATTCAGGTCACAAATCTGGGTCATTTTCAATTGCCACAAAGCTCCCACAAATATCTATGGAGCCAAAATATCACTCACAGCCTTAAAATATTTTATGCCTTGAATTAGAAGGAAGATGTAAATCTTATGTAACTTGTAGACCTTTTTATTCCTATTGAGGTTCAACATTGCTACCAGAAAAATCACCTAATCCCACCTACACCATTTTCAACCATCACCTTAGAGAATCAAAATAAATTGAAATACAAAAATCCCATATTTGAAACAGAACATTAACTCAATTAGATCAGTAGTTGTGTAACTTAGCCCAAAGATACAAAGGTTTGCATATCTAGACTTGGAGAGGTTAGGCAAACATTGATATTTTCTAAAGAAGAAACATTTCCTAGAAATGCAAGCTTCTCTGTTTTCTCTTTGGATTCATAAGCTCTTTCTGAAGAATCATACTGAAATTCCCAGAAGCCTTAATAGCCAGATGTGAAGAAATGAACAACTATATAAGCTTAAAGGTAGGTCACTGCTCAAATGCTCTTCATTCTTCATCTTTTCCTTAAGGGGACATTTTATTATCTATTCCAAATATCATATTCATGAAAGAGAAGAAAAAATATTGTTGGATAAGTTTAAAAGAAAATCCTCAAAGCAAAACATATATGTATCGAGATTCATCTTCTACTCTCTGAAAGTTATATTCTTGTTGTTGTGACTGTGGTTAGAACAGTCTGTCCGAGTAAATAATGAAATATAATAAAAATGTCATTTTTTCTACTTAAAAAAATAAATATTCATTGCTCAATCAGTAACAATCCTATTATTTTGGTTGCCTTGTTTTCTTTTGCTTTCAACAACATACATGATGATCCTATTTGTTCAGTGTAAAATAACTAAATATACATATTTAATGATATGTAAAAACCATTTTTAATGGTAAAAATGGTCTCAGAAAACCATTTTTTTTATTAGCATCACAAATCTAAGTGAATTTTTATGAGGTAGAGAAAGTAGAGACAGAGGAGTTTCTGCATATTCATACCTCTAATGTCTCTCTACAATTGCCACAATTCTGGGGGGAAAAAATAAGAGTCTGAGCCTCTCTGATTTTCTCATTCTAATTTGCCCAGAATCTGACCTGTCCTAATTTAGTTGACAGAAATTGATCCAATTCAGGAACATTCCAGAACTATTATTCCAGATATTAATTTAAGAGTTTTTGAAACATATTTACCCACATCTGCCAAGTTCAGATTTCTCCTTTTCTTCCTTGTTTTTATGTCATCATGTTCCTAGTTCAGATAACATAAGGTTAAGTTTTCCCAGAAAAGTGGGAGTTATTAATACATAAAAAGGAAATAAGGATTTTTCTCAGATTTTGTAACCCATGCAGAATTAAAACATTTGCAACGTACATGCATTTCTTTATTTCAAATACATTTATATTATATACGTTTGTAAATAAAATTCCACAGTAACATTTTTGAGAAAGTGCATGAATGTGTTGGGAAGGATTCATCTTGATTAAATTCAGATGTATAATTGTTTCAATCTGAATTAGAGAACAATTAGAGCTAATGGAGTTGTAAGACATAATGTAGTTGTCCTACATAGATAAATTTCTCTCATGTTGTTTGAGATGTGCTAGGATCTCCTGCTTGTGTTCCAGCAGCCACACATTCTCCATTGGTCCTGTGTTTTATCCACCAACCCTGCTTGAGTCATTTTACTATGTTAAGACCTCTCAAATGACAATTCTGTGGGTAACTGCATTGAACAATAGAACTGAAATGCAAATATAGTCAGTAATGCTTGTTTTATGATTCATTTAACTAAATTAAGTGTCTTCTTCAGAAGATTTATAGCTCCTTGGTCTCTACTTACTCTGCTGACTAGATCTGATTCAGAGGCCCACACATTCTTCTCTTCATAATATTTTGTGTATTGCTGTGTTTTGGATCTGGGATGAAAACAGGATTGACAGACACACAAATGCTTTAGTTCTTGCTGAGCAGTGCTTACACAGCATCAACAATTTCTGCCTCTCACCCTACCTCACCAGCAAGAAGTCTGAGGGTGCACAAGATGTTGGGAGATGACACAGTGGGGACAACTGACCCCAACTGACCAAAGGAATATTCTAGACCACAGGTGTCATGCTCAGCATATAAAGCTGAGGGAAGGAGAAAGGGTGGGACATTCAGAATAATGGTGTTTATCTTCTCAAGAAACCTTTAAACATGGTAGAGCCTGCCACCCTGGAGATGGCTGAACACCTGCCTGCCCACAGGAAGTGGTGAATGAATTCCTTATTTTGCTTTGCTTGTGTGCACGGCTTTAGCTTTAACTATTAAAATGTCCTGATCTCAGACCACAAGTTTCCTCAATTTTATTATTTTCCCCATCCCATGAGCAAGGGGCAGTGTCAATCTGAGCTGCCTACTGCTGTAAAACAACACATTCTTATGACAATTTCTCAGTTCTGTATATTGTAACATCAATAATTTCAAGTTTTGTCATATTTTGTACATCTGTAATGTTTTTATCATCTTTCCTTGAAGTTTCTGTTAGTTGGTCTATACCATTACTGTGAGTTTGACCTATTTTTTCAGGAATCAGTGAAGGCTGGAATTCTGATAAATGTTTAGATCTGTATTAGAGTGTAATTTTGAGCACACATTGGGAACTTCTATAATTTTTGTCCTGACAGTATTAAACCAAGGCTTAACTTAAGAGGTGTATGGATAGACATTGGCATTTTAGGAGGCAACACATGATTATTTAAATGGCAGTAAATAATGTTGGGTGCCAGCTGGATATGAAACTGGGGAAAAAAAAAAAAAAGCCTTTATGATGAAATACCTCTGTCTTACTTTCACAACCCCCACTCTCCCACCACTCTCCCAAAAGAAAGAAAGGAAATTTGTAATTATTGAAAGTTTTGGGCACTTCTTTCACCTTCGCAGCTCTTTATTCCTCCTGTTGTTACTCTCTAGGGCTTTCATTTCTCAAAAACAGAGATGTTTCAGAAATGAACAGAGTATTGTATTATAATCTGAAGTGCTTCCATGCTGAAATACTGGGTAATATAATAGAATTTCTATACTATTGTTTACTGAACCAAGTACCTGTTTCACATTTTAAAGGAAGCACAACGTTGATGATTGCATAACTATACTAGTAACTTAAGGAATTATTCTTCTGCCTCTAAAATCCTTCATTGACACCACCTTTTTCTATTTAATTTTTTACCCTAACCAGTGCTGTTCCATGGAACTTAATTTTCTGATGTTATATGGCTCATAGTGTGCCAAGATAATACTTTGCATGATTAAATGATGGCAGTATGAAGAAAGAAAAAAAAAGAAAGAAAAAGAAAAGAAAAAGAAAAGAGAAGAAAAGAGAAGAAAAGAAAAAAGAAAAGAAAAGAAAAGAAAAGAAAAGAAAAGAAAAGAAAAAAGAAAAGAAAAGAAAAGAAAAGAAAAGGGAACGAAAGGGAAGTGAAGGAAAGGAAAGGAAAGGGAAGGAAAGGAAAGGGAAGGAAAGAAAAGAAAAGAAATGAAAAAGAAAAAAGAAAAAAGGACAGGAAAGGAAAGGAAAGGAAAGGAAAGGAAAGGAAAGGACAGGACAGGAAAGGAAAGGAAAGGAAAGG
>JAWWEW010000001.1:62265364-62295343 GCA_035583185.1 Anabacerthia variegaticeps
AGGAAAGGAAAGGAAAGGAAAGGAAAGGAAAGGAAAGGAAAGGAAAGGAAAGGAAAGGAAAGGAAAGGAAAGGAAGGTCAGGAAGAAAGAAAGAAAAAGAAAGAAAGAAAGAAAGGAATCAGAAGGAATTTGGAATTCAGAATTCGGAAGGAAGGAAGGAAGGAAGGAAGGAAGGAAGGAAGGAAGGAAGGAAGGAAAAATATTTTTGTCACCACCTTTTCCCCAATAACTTTAAGGCTGTCAACTTTTTTCTGATGACTAATAGAAAATAAACAACAACAACAACAAAACCCCAAACAGACAAAAAAAAGAAAAACCCCTAGAGACAACAACAAGTTAAAGAGAGCTTAATGTCTGGTGAAAGAAGTAGTTAAATTCAGGCTAAAAGTATGTTATCACCTAGATTTTTGGTTTCGTTATTAGAATATAATAAAAATAATAATAATAAAAAAGTATATTTCCAACTTGTCATGTATTTTGACAACTTCTGTCCTAGTGTTTTGACTTTTCATTTCTCCCCAATCATGAGAGAGTTATCATTCACACAAATTTTTTACCAGGGTTTAATTTTTACACACAATAAAATCATAATAAAATTTTATCTCCCTGCTGTCTCAATTAATTTCTTGCTATGTTGAAATCATTTTTTTTTAGTATCTTTCTAGGATATCCAGTTCCTCTGAATTAAACCTGATTAATGTCACGTCTTAGCCTGCTCTTCTCAGCGGTCTGGGGTGCTGGTGGCAAGGGACTTGCTGCCCAAGGTCTCTTATGTCTGGCAGGCACAGACTGTTTCACACCCCAGTCTTGAGCAGAGCAGCTGGGAGGTACCAGGGCAGCCCCAGTCATTGGGCACCTCCACAGGGGTGGGATGGCCAGAGGCTAGGGTGGGAAGGAATATGGACCCAACTGGGTGCAGCCCGTGGCTGGGAAGGGCAGGATTATGGGGAGCTGGAGGGTGGCCCTGCTGTAGTATCACTGGGACAGGGGCTGATGGCTCAGGAGATTGACATGAGGTCCTGGGCCATGGACAGGTTGGGGAGAGGCCCCAGGGAGGCTGAACAGGGACAGTAAAGACGATAATGACCCCAGGGCCCTGACACTGCTTATAAATTCATCTCAAAACAGCAACCTGCCCCTTTCCTCTGGAACTGCATTCTCTGTCATTTAAATACATTGAAGAAACATCAAAAAAAGTGTATTGATGGGAATCAAACAGGAGCCCCTTAAACACAGAAAACTACCGTTCTTAACTCACACTCCAAATTGTTGCATGTTAAGAAGTTAAAACTTCATGTTTATGTTCTAAGTTTGTCATAATTTTCTCACATTTTGGGGTGAGGGGAAGGGGTGAGGAGTATATTATTTTTATGTAATCTTTGTCTTCTGGCAAACCTATGTTTTTACTTTGTGCTTTGAAAGAGAAAGAGAAACAAGTTTGTGTCCTGAACATCCTCTGAAATTCATTAAGGTTAAGCTTAAAATATGTCTCAAATATTCCTTCTTTCTTTATTATGAAAATATTCTGGGGTCTCCTGCTCTGGTAAAAGGAAAATAAAAGATCCTGGAGTGTTTTCTCCCAGTATCAGTGTTTCCATTTTAATTATCAGAGTTGTCATTAAAAACTTTTAGTGGAAGAGTATTGTAACACTGTTCTCTACTGCTGCTCACAAGGCATGCTCACAAGAAGTCTGGTTAGTCCTACATTTGAAAAACTCATGTCAAGGCCACTCATGACATAGTACTTAAAGAGCAGAAGATGACACTCTTGCAACTCATTTTTCTATTAAACTAAATCAGAAATTCAGCCTTTATGACAGATGTCATCCAATCTTTCTGTAACTGACAAATGTGGAACCGAAATGTAACAGAATGCTGGAGGCTTCACAGCTCTCCCAATTAGAAATAAGGTTTTATTTTCACCAGCTATCTTACCATTAAGTATATTTCTGTGCTCTTTTACCAATTTTCTGTTATTGACTTTGTCTGCTCCTGCACTCTGTGTGTGTGACGTATAGGCTAAAATCAGTCTTCTCACTGAGTTTGTTCTCTAGCACAACCTCCAGTAAGCAACAATCTCTTAAAGATGCTTCAATATTTCTCACACTAAGATTTTTTTTCTTCCCTCTTTCTTTAATCACCAAAGATTTATGGAACATGGATTTTTGAAGTTCTCTAAAGATACTGAGAGAATAACTAGAAGTTGAAAATTTTATTTCTTCTTTTTTTGGGAATTAAAACATATTTTTATTCAGAATCCACTAATTTTCACTCAGGATTTGAACTCCATCTTTTAGAAATTATTTAATATTTACATACTGCATATTTACTTCTTGAGAGCCCGAGGTAAATGCTCAATCTGCCAAGTACAAAAAGAAACTCTTTTGATTTAATATGGGTTTTTTTTGGTCACTGTCATTGTATACCAGCATATCTGTATTTATTCACACAGTTTTCTCCTTTTTTCTTACATTTAAATCTTACTTTTCTTGTTGCTCACTTTTCCAGTGTTCTTTCTGATGGGTGCTTTCAACGTTATTTTGGGCCCCAGGTGTCAGCCAGCATTTCTTACTCTCCTTTCAAAGTTAGAGCAGTTCATTTTCCTCTCTGATCTTTATCTGTTGGTTTTGCTGTTGATATTGTTATCTTCAGTCTTTTTTATTTTTTTTTTCCCCACGCTAGACTATGACATGTAGATAGAATCTATTCCTTCTTTACCTGTCTAATGGGATGAGATACATTTGTGTTAGAATGAAACAATCTTAGGACTCTTAGAAAATCATGCTATATTAAAGAATTAAAGAGGATTAAAGTTTCTTTTGCCAAAGATATCTGAGGACAATTTATCTAGTGTTAAACCAAGTGTTTCTATTTTTTCCTTTTCAACCAATAACATCCCAAAGCACTTAATTTGCAGTTATCTTTACCATCATATTGATCCATTATGTGATTACTTCTGCTTATTTTCTGTGATCAAATTCTAAACTGAAACAAGCTGTCCTTTGCCCATAACTAAGAAAAAAGTACACTTTAAATTTAACAATTCTTTTAAAGCTCTTTCCCAGAAAATATGTAATTTTGAGTAAGACACACCAACTAAAACCTAGAAAATATGCTGTCTTTATTAATACTAATACATTTTGATTCTTAAATAAATTACTCAGTTACATGTTATCCAAAATATATGGAAACTTTTTCAGTGACTGCTCAAACTGGTATTTTAATAACTTGAAAATTTAATAAAAGTTCTATTTGTTTAAAAGCTGTTAAAAATGCATTGCTCTTTAAAGAAAGGTACTAATGTGCAAAGTCATCTTTTTAAGAAATTAAATAGACTTTTTTTGATAAAAAAAATTTATCCTTTGAATGTCAAGAATTATTAATAGTCAGATTTAACACCTAAATGGCAAATTAATGCCTTCATAAATCAATGTGGAATTTGATGTAAAACCAATCTCTGCCTGAGTTTTTCTTACTCAACTTTAGGCAGTCTACTTTAAACTTAGGTTTATGAGAGATATTAAAGGCAAATGAATAACTCCACCTTTTGTATAATGATTTCGTTTTTCAGTCTTTTGTCATATATCCATTTAAACATATAAATACGCATTTTATACACAAGCAGATCCTGTGTAGTACCAAACAAAAGACCTTTGGGTTTTCCCAAATCAAAGAAACTTGTATTAAATGCTATCAAAATAATTTTAAATTGCTCTTCTAAATACAACATTGAAATAAGATGAAAGCAAACTCTGCTTAACTATCCATTATGGCATGCATGTGGAACCTTGCACTACACATAATACTTTCAGAAATTTCTATTATCTAAATATAGTGGCTATTTATTTTTCATCATTTCATGTGTGAGCTTTTTTGAGGAGGGGATTGGAAGTGTGATAGAAGATCACATATCAAATGCTGAATAGTGGGAAAAGAAGCTAGTTAAAATTCTGCTGCTCTTTGCAGAAAAAAAAAATGAATTACTCTATTTCAACTTTTCCAGTCCTTTGTAGAAGCAATTATAGAATGCAAATATTTGTAAACCATATATATTTACGAACTTCAATATTGTTTTCAAAACCCAAAGTTTTATTAAAAATAAAATCAATATACCTTTCCTATTTTCAGTGTGCAGCTGCTCAAACAAAGGGAGATAAAAGCCTAGAAGCATCATTTACTTCTTACAAACTGCTTTTTCATTTCTACATGAAAATTATATTTAAGCACTTTTTCCAGATGATTTCAACACTTTTCTCCTAACACTTTCTAAGACTTTCTTTTCATAGTAAGTCTTTATGTAGAGTTGTAATATTTCTATTTAGAAGATGATATGCTGCTATATATATAAATTTTGTGGTCAAAATCTATTCTGATTTTCTTTTTATGTAACTATAGATATGTTAGTGAAAGGATGTCAATGGCAATATGTTATTTGATATGGGGTTTTATGAAGTCTTTAGATTTATATCACCTGAAAACATTCATAAAACCCCATGAAAATATTCTAAAAATATTATCAACTCTAAATCCTTTGCCAAAATTTGTTTTACGCAAACACATTATATACTCATAACAGTGAGTATAAGGAACACAAATAATATAGAGCTTAGTGCCATCTTCAGTAGCCAGTAAAGGTCAATAGACAGCTTTATGCTGCAGGGGTGATATATATCAGCTGAGAATCAATCCTGCCTTCTCCTTAATAAACACCTTACCTACAAAGAAAATTTACTCTCATCTTTCTCTTATGTACTCATTGCAGTCCAAACTGCTCATAGTGTTGATTTTTACTATCATTTGATTAAAACCCTACTTAGTCTTGGCAGGGAGATGAAAGGATTGTTTTTGTCTGCCTAAGGAATCTGATTCTAGAAGTATTCAGAAAGTAGGATATGCAAACTGTAAAATAAAAATTGCATGCACAATGGAAGGATAGCAGCAACAATTAAAAACCCCCTTAAAAATAATAATAGCTTTGATGTTTCTTTAACAAGGAATAAAAACAACTAAGCAAAAATTCTTAATTTTGAATGTTTCTAACAGCGTGGAAAGGAGTCTTTCATAATGCAGCTTAGAAGTTGACTTAATACAGGAAATAAACATAATCACAGCAAAACAGATATACTTCGTTAAAGTGATAGTAATGCAATTACTATTATTTGTTTATTTAGGTGGAGATGGCATGGTATTTAGGTCTTATTACTGAAGTAATTTCAAACATTTCTCATTTATTTAAAGGGATTTTTAATTATTCTTCCTTCCTGGCAATTTACTAGCTCAATGCAATAGACAACCTTAATTTTAGTGCTACATAGCAGTACTCAATCAGTGTGATGAAAGATGGATTTCTACCCAGAATGACATTTGCGTGAACATTAATTCCTATCATGTTGTTTTGTAATTGTTTACTGGTGTTGACTACATTAGCTGAAGGATGATGAAAAAAGTTAAGAAAACATCTATCTTCACTGAAATATTTATAAGATAATTTCAATCTTTATGTATCAATGAAACCACATATGGATTGTATAAACCATACATGCATTGTGGATGCCTATCATTCACAAAGACACCAAGTGTCTTACTCGAAAGTGTAGAAACTTAGAATGTGTGATGAGATGTTGGCTTGGGTGTAGCAGGAATAGACCCACTTTTTGAGTAATTTATTTCAAACAGAACAGTTTTACAGAGATAGACAATAAGAGTCTTGAGAGCAAAATATTTTCATTTATATATTGTATTATGAATGAGAGACATTTTGCCTAAGAAAAGAGGAAGAGTTTTTTACTAACATATGAGTTTGTAGACATGTTCTGGTAAAAATATTTTGGTCTGGTGATTGCAAAGTTACTCACTCACTGCATCTAAATTCTTAGTTTCCATCTTGCTTTCTGTTGCAGGCAAGTAGATGACTGGCTCCTTGGCAGAGACGCAAATGTAGTCTGTGTCAGGGCTTGCACAACATGTACGCAAAAGACACCACCTTCTGCAATTGCAATACTTGAAGATATCCTTTAATGCACCAAGAATTGTATCATATCAGCCCTTCTTCCAGAGGGACAATTTTTCTCAAATTGTCCTTACTACAATCTTACATCACATGGAAACAAGCAGTCACTTAGAGGTGAGGAAGGTGACATGAAAGTTTGAGGTGATCAGGTCTTCATTTGCTATGACATGTATCATAGTTTGCTTTTATAATAAGGCTGATCAACTGCCAATGTTAATTCTCCAACCTCAAGGATTCTATGATTCTGTGAATGTGGGAAGGAGTTATGCAACACTGCTTAAAATAAAAAATGGTGAAGATTACTTCACAAGGGATAAGTGATATGTGTTGTCCTATATATATCTATATATATAGATATGCATATATACGTAAAATCAGCTGCTCTTTTATTTACAGGGCCAATGTCTTGCTGATCTTTGAGCAAGACCACAAGCTTTTAGCTGTATATAATTGTAGAACCATAGAATCACTAAAGTTGGAAAAGACCTCCAGGATCATTAAATCCTACCTTAGACCAAACGCAATCATGTCAAGTAAGCCATAGAACTAAGTCCCACATCCAGTCATTTCTTGAAGACTTCTAGGGATGGTGACTCTGCCACTTCCCTGGACAGCATAATCCAATGCTTAACTACTCCTTTAGTGAAGAAATTCTTCCTGATGTCAAAACTGATTCTTCCCTGGCACAGCTTGAGGCCATTTCCTCTTGTCCTGTTGCATGGGAGAAAAAGTCAACACCTAGTCAGGTGGCTACATTGTCCTTTCAGGTAGTTGTATAAAGTGACAAGATCCCTTTTGAACCTCTTTTTCTGCAGGCTAAGCAAACCCAATTCCCTCAGCCACTTTTCATATGACTTGCGTTCCAGTCCCTTTAACAGCTTCGTCGCCCTTCTTTGGACATGTTCCAGCATCTTTTCCAGCACAAAAAGTCTTTTTTGACTTTTGAGGCCCGCACAGTACTTGAGGTGTGACTTCACCACTGCTGAGTACAGAGGGACAATCACTTCCATGGTCCTGCTGGCCACACTACTGATACAAGCCATGATGCCATTGGCCTTCTTGTCCACCTGGGCACACTGGTGGGTCATGTTCAGTCACTGTTGACCGGTGTTCCCAGGTTCTTTTCTGATGGCCCATTTTCCAACTATTCAAGGTTGTTGTGATGGAAAAGCAGAACCTGACATTTTGCCTTATTCAACCTCACACAAATGGCCTCTGACCATCAATCAAGCCTGTCCAGATCTCTCTGTAGAGTCTTTCTACCCTCCATCAGACCAAAACTCCTGCCCCACTTAGTGTCATTGGCAAACTGACCGAGGGTGTACTTAATCCCCTCATCCAAACCATTGATAAAGTTATGAAGCAGGTCTGGCCCCAACATTGAGCCTTTTGGAACCCCACTAGTGACCAGTCACAAACTGGATCTGGTGAACCTGTTCCATACTCTTCAATAACTTTCAAGTCTGAAAATATCAAGTTGAAGAAAGTAATTTGAAATACATCAGAAATTTATTGTAACTGGAATATAGAACTTTTACTACTTCAGAATGTGACTCTAAGTTATGAACAGCAACTCCAGCTTCATTTCACGTTTCCTCAAAATTAACATAGTCCTTAATGTAATATGGAAACATTCAGCATAGACTAGCTGAAAATTTCAAAACAGAATACATAAGAGATCAGTTTCTCTCTAAAATGAAGCTCTTTTATCAATTTCCCCCTTTTTCCATAAATATTATGGTCAAAACCTTTTACACCTCCTTTCCTGTATATTTCAGATAATAGGAATGCACATTTTTATGACAGTGACCTTCACAGCAATGACAATTGGCTTTTTTTTTTTTTTTCTTTTGAAAGATGAAGGGTAGGGTGTTTCAGATAACCTTAATTCACAGCTAGTTAACTAAGTATTGGATTTTATAAAGAAATTAAGACACTAGGCATTTGGATTAGCAGTGTTTGCCATCATTCATACTCAATAATTGAGGTCACAGGGATTATAAACTCTAATGTGTCAAATTGAATTCACCAGCAACACATCTAAAATCCTTTAATTATCTGCTTTGGGGGTAATGGATTAACTAGAACCTGTCAGGAACAAATAGACATTCTATTTACTTACTCCTTTTTTTAGTTTGTTGTTTTGAGGTTCGTTTTTTTTTTTTTTTTTTTTAAGTAGGTTGACCATAATTATTTAACCAATAAATATAAAAATAAAATGTAACTCAAATCTTCCTTCTTTCTTAATAGGTTTTCAATTACCATTTAATCATAATCACTGTATATTTGCATCCCTTTTTATACTGTGGATAGCAAGTGGAGTAAATCATAGTTCTTTGTCACTTTCAGCCATTTATCACAGAGAATTATATTTGTAATAAGAACTTAAAATATCATTTGTTTTCATCATAAAATGATAACTAAAAAGACTGATGTGGAAAGAAAGATATATAAGTAGTTACAGTGTTCCTTATTTCATTTTCTTCTTAACTGATCCTTTTCTTAAAGTTTCTCTGTCTCACTAGAAGTCAGGCATAGTTCTTATAATTTTCTTTTTCTTCTCATTAGATGTTTCAACTTCCCCAATTAAAGACTGTCAAAAATCTCTCGAATTCTTAATAGCCAACTTCATAAGTATTGAAATTTTAATTCCTTGAAAGTTTTCTCTCAGATTCTTTCATAGTGTTGCTTTCAATCTTTAAAAAGTTGTTGATGAATTTTCAGTCAATACTGTCTTAGAAACTATTTATTTTATTTTACATATTACGGAATTTCATATATTGCTATACAATATCTAATGTAGCAATATATATCAGGGCATATATTTTAATTAAATAAAGAAGCAGTAGCTTTTTCAGAAAATGTTCTGTTGCTGATTTCTTCCATAATAGCAAATATCACAAATGTTAAATAAGAAGACTTCCTCCCTATCATAAATTTATTATTAATTTATTACCTGAGATATTTTTTGGCTCTGGAATTATATTTAAAAATGTAATTTTCTAAATATTTCCTTTTCTAGTAAGATCTTTCAGATTTGATTTCTGATAAGAAAGAGCATAAGAGAAGGAAGTGCCTATGTTGATTCAGGTTTCAGCCTCTGTTTCATGTTCCCTTGTGGTGTTTTTACTAGGGGATTCATAACACTTCTGATTCAAGTCCTGTAATTGTCATGAACATCAATAGACATCATACTTTAGAAGAAGAAGATCATGAGAAAGTAAAGGAGAGAAGGAAGTTTACAAAGCCACTGTATAAAAGAATAAACAAAACCACATGCAAATAGAGACAATGGCAAAGAACACTGAGTATTGTCAGGTTATTTGCAGCTGAGAGGCACTGGAGATTAAAAGGGAAAGATGGAAAGATAAAGGCCTGAAGGTCTGAAGATAAATTGTATCCCTTGCTACAGAATTTCAGAGTTCTTTTACTTTTTTTAATTCCTTCATGTACCCCAGTGTGTTACCTGCCTTTCAGAGCAGCCTTGAAAACAATAGAAGATGGGTATTTCAGTAATTATTTCATTATTCACGAAAGAATAAAATGCAAACAAATATATAAATTAGGTAAATATTTTTTTACTGCCAAAATGGGTCCATGCTAATATTTTAATTTTTACTTTTTCTTTATACTTTTGTCCACTGTTTCAAGGGCTTCAGCAAAATGCACTAGTATTAGATAATGATAGATGAAGTATTGTCCTTACTCACTGCTGTTTGACATTGGTTTACTATGGCAATAATTGCTTCACTGTTTAATGGAAAACAATGTCACATTTCAGTGGCAAAGCTTCATGTTCTCAAGACTTTATTACACAATTGAAAGGATTGATTGTTATTGATTGGATTTTGTCTGAGGACATAGTCACTTCCATGTGATGCTGGCTTTAAGAGTCACTTTTTCCAATCTTGCATAAATCAAAATCTCTTTGTTCATTGTTTATATAATCCTGCATTCAGCTGTTGAAAAAAAAAGGAGAAACAATCACATAAAAAATGCCAGTCTATTTCAGTTATCATTATGGAAGTCTCTGTGCTACATCTCTTTTTTTTTCATAAGAAAACCTAACTATGCAACTAGAATAACATTTTCCCCCCAAGTCTTTAAGTGGGTCTGTAGTTAATAGATAAACCTTGTTCCCTCTCTCACTGCTGTTGCAGAAGCACCTTAACTTTATTGTAAGTTTTTCTCATCAGTTCATACTATCATCAAACAAAAGGTGACTATGTGTAACAAGTGTCTGCCCTTTAAGAGGGCAGTAGGGTCCTCTCAGTGGCATCAGAGTCCTATTACATCCTTGATGACAGCAGGTGCAATAAGCTTGATTCTTCAGATCTCATTTCCAGCTCATAGAGATAATCACTCCTTCTTCCAATTATTCTGCCTTTCCAACCAGGAAAAAAAAACCAACAAACAAACAAACAAACAAACACCAAAAAATGAACACACCACAACAAGAAGAAAAGATTAAAAAAAAAAAAAACTTTCTGAAAAAAGCAAAATTAAATTTTGCTTAGACAGAGAAGTGTTGGTATTGTCTGCATCCAATGTGCGCCTTATGCATGCAGGTATTGCTGTTACAGGACCCAACAGCAGCGACCAGCAGGAAGGGCTCCAATTCTTTCTTAGAAGCTGGGTGTTGTAACTACCAGAGGTGATTAGAAATAGAGTGAGACTAAAAGGTCATTTCCTTCAAAGAGTAAATACTGAAGTGTATCCTCTTTATCTTATAAACAAGGATGATTTCTTGTTTAAAGTTTGATGAAAGAAAAATCAACAGATATCTTTTAAATACCTATAAATTCTAGATGATCAGAGAATTTTTTAATTAAATCCCACTAGAATGTACCGTACTTGTATAAATCATATTAATACCCCCCCAAAAAAACTACCCATCTGTTACTGTATTACAGTACAGTACAGATGTGAAATACTTATGCAAAAATAATAACATTTTTAAATCAGATCACTATGTATTCCTGGCTATCTTATTCTTTACAACCTTTATGAATGGTAATAAATAATATATTTATATAATAAATAATATATACATAAATGTATATATTTCCTCTATATTTCTGTTGTTTAAATAACAATTTTTTAAATGATAATTTCATTTTAGAATTCACAATATTATTTTGTATTGTTTGCAGATTATTTTTATTATTAGACTAAGCAGATTTTTTTTCTATCAAGTTAATCTCTTTTAATATCTATTTTTTTTCAAAGTGTAGTAAACGTGAGTATTGTCACTTAAGAAAAGACATCTTCTGTAAGTGTTGATAATCAATATATCATAAAAAAGTTATTTAATTATTTTATAATTGCATGTAACTATATATCTTGGATGTGTTTAGCTTGGAATTCTGAAGAAGATATTGAGCATAAAGAGGTTAATTATGTTCCTCTTTGTTAAATATGCATAGCATGCTATCTAATTTTAAATGCAAATTAGTAGAAGATAACATAAAATACCTTTTAATTTAAAGATTGTGCAGTAATAATGATATAGTAAATGCAAATAGACTTACGAAATTAAAATTGCATTATTAATGATTACATCTCTCTATTCTAATACTCCAAAATTACAACACATATATAAGGTTTGCAAGCAATTTTTTTCATGCAGTCTGATTCTATATTTTTTTAAGATTAATTTATTACAAGTGAAAACAGCATTGTGTGAAGCAAAGAGCAATGACATTGATAAGCAGGTTATTTTTAGTTTTTGAGAATAAAAAACATCTGGACTAATATAACATAATATAATATACAATAATAATTTATTTTTACATCAGTAGTGATAGCATTCCAATTTTGTATACCTATCAGTGTTTTCCATTTCATTCCCTTTTTTGTGTTAGGAATATATATGAACCAAAATTTAAATTTTAAATACACTGATAGCACGTGAGGCGACGATTGTGAAAATTATTTAATACTACATTAACATAGATCTCTATCTCAAAAATCACCAAACTAGAAAACAATCAGTAGTCTTAACAGTAAGGAACATATTTTCAGTGAGCTATGTGTGAAACAGTATAAATGGTACTTCACTCACAGAACCTGACTGTACACCCTCAGATATCTTTAATTTAAGTGCTTTTTCCCAGCTGTCTATGTGATACAGATGCATATCACAACAGAGTAATGCAACACAGGTGCACTTTTACTTCAGTTCCTTGTATTCCAGGTGTTTCCTTCGGACAACTTGCATTAAGAACAATAAATCAGAGAACCCCACAGAGAAACAAAAATATACAGTCAGTATATTAGAGGAAATTGTTCTGTAAAGTAAAAATACAAAGCTAGGGAATACTAATATATACTTGGATGTTCTAGAAAACATGTGCATCTTCTTTATGGAGTACAGTTACAGGGAAAAAAAATCATACTCAGCCCATGTGGTCTTGGCTGAATATGAACAGTGAAGAATAAATTTTCAAATAATTTGATGTCAAACTGTAATTAATCTCTAGTGAAAGAGTGTGAATTAGAAACTGAAGTTGACCTAAATGGAGGATTTTCTTATTTTATTTTTTTTTTTTCCAAATGAAATAGCAAATACATTTCTTCTATTCATTGGCAAAGTATCAGCCAAATGTCATATGTGTGGTCTTGATGCAAGAAAACTCTTTAAAACTCTTTTAAAAAATGTGGTAAAGCTAGCTTTAAAAATAAAAGTAAAATAAAAAAAAAACCAAACAAACAAAGAAACTCAAAAACAACAGCAACAAAAAAACCCAAACCACAACAGGAAAACAACAACAACAACAACAACAACAAAAAACACAACCAAACAAACAACGAAAACAAAACCCCACAAAACATAACAGTGTATGTTCCCTTAATACCACTGGGGAAACCAAATAGTTTCAGATGAGTATCTTCAAGAAAATTCAGACCTTTGAAAATATCCAGAGTAGAATGCTTGCATACTGGAAAATTACAAAAAAAAACCAAACAAAAAAAACCCATCGTAAATAAAATTTTAATGCAAAATGTCAGTCATTTGTAACTGCCAGTGTCAAGACTCATGCTATCTATCATAGCACGTTGCACCAGATCTTAAATTAACCCTCATTCTTCTGAAGCCAAGTGGTTCTCCGGGAGGAATATTGGAAAAGATTTTTTCAGCTAGATGTGTTCATTTGGTAGCTGTCAAAGAATAATTCTTCCTGTTTAAAATCTTCCTTTGACTGAGTTCTGTAGTATACAAAGAAGGACTTTCAAGATGCCAAAGTTTCTGGTAAATTGCCCATGGTTACTACCGTAAGATTTTTTTACAGATGCACAATATGACTTTATAACCACTTGACAGAAACACTTAATGGAGGCAGTATTCTACTGGCTTTAACAGTAACTAATTTCACAGTTCTGCTTCTAAATATTGGCCACTCTTACCAGTTTTGTTAATCCAGTGGTTGTGTATTATTTTATCTATTTTTGATATTTAGACCTAATTGAATTTAATCTGTTAAAGCTTTCCATATTTCTAGAAGTCTCTCTTAAAAGAGATTGGTTTCCTAGACTGACCTTAATATTAAATAAGAGATTACTGCCTTTATTTGGCTGGATACAAGTACTCAGAAATGGTCATTGGCATCAGTTAACCAAACTATTAAGCAAAAGAATCTACTTTAAAGAAAAGAACAGTGCACATCAGTACTTTAACTGCTTCTATAGGGTTTTTTAATGGGAAAATCTTAGATACCCCATGAGTGACACTGGATGCCATGATAGTTATATGACTGATGGTAAGTTTCTACTTTTGAAAGCGTAGGCTGAATTCACATACAGAAATTTCAGTGACTAAAAGGCAACATAAAACTTAAATAAAAGAAATTAAAAAATGCAAAAGAGAAACACATTTTAAAATGCTGCTATGGTTTTAAGAAAAGAAAAAACAAACCCCATAAATATGATTAGTGCAAAATTAAACTTTATACCAAAACTGAGCTAAAATTGCAGTAAATGGTGGCCTTGGTAGCAGAGGAGCTGGCAGACTGGATTACTAAAATGGTCCAGCTGAACTAGGATCTTGGTTCTGTTATGGCCAATATCAGATAGGCATCAGAGAAAAGGACTCTATTAAATGGCAATCAAGTATGATTTATTCTTTCTATGGACTGTAGGAAGCAATCCGGTACTTCTGATTCTCTAGTTCTTCTCTAAAGAAATACAGTCTTTCCATCAAATAGAAAAAAATGTTCATTGCCACTATAATAAAAATCTATCAATATTTTGATAAACTAGCTAGTAATGCTGCATAGAACCACAGAATAACTGAGGTTGGAAGAGACCTCTGGAGACTGTACAGTCCAACCCAGAAGTCTCAGAAGTTTTCACATTTCTATATATTGATCCACAGGAAAGAAACCTGAACTGTTAAATGACAGGGTGAATTAAGATGTAAATAGTGGAGGAAACTAAATGAAGGAGCAAACCAGACAATTTTTCACCTTATTCATATGTTCCTGTGCTTCAGCCCTTTGTGCTTAGGGGAGAGAGAGCAAAGGCATTCTATGTAAAAGTGACTCATAAAATTGCCCCTATTCATCCTCTCTCTGAAGATTAGTCTCCCTAGTTAAGTCAGATCAAGTCCTGCCACTCCTACTAAACTGATAATTTTTCAGAGTATGTTTTGGAATGATTTGAAGAATCAAATGAAAATTAAGTAACTAACAAACGCCAACACCCGCATTTGCATCCCTAGTATATAAACTATACAGTGAGATTACTTGTAACTAGGCTTCTTTCTTGAAGTATAGTGTCAGCTGAAATTCCTCCAGCTTACCAAGGAGCTTGATACTACCTAAACAATAAAAAAAGCTTGTGGTTAATTTATCCTTGTAAAAAAAGGCTTATAAGTTAGATATTCATCTGCAAGGTCTTTGTCAAGTTAACAACACATTTTCAAAGAGCAGATAACAAAAGGTGACCTACACTGAGCAATAACATAACAGCATCCACAGTGTCTGCAAGGTATTAGAGTTGACATATGCTTGGCAAGCACTCAGTCAGCTCTGATAATCCAAATGTTTGAGATAATATCCTCATGCAAACTAAAAATAAAACATATCTATTTCAGAATGTTGGTTTTTTTTTTTTTGTTTATTTTTTTGTTTTTTTTAATTGAATCAGGTGAAATGCTGAGTGAGAGGGTGCTATAGTCAGATAAGGTGCCATATTTAAAATTTCATACTCAGCTATGACATTTACTTAAAGATTTTGAGATTGATTTCGACCATAAGCACCAGACAAGACTAAGCCTCCCATGTTTCCTCACTTAATTACAATGTGATCTAAAGGTTTTCTGTTTTCTTTTAACTGAAAAAATGTGCTATTTAAGTGTTCTGAGCCAGAAAACTGCAGCTCTTGCTGGATAACTTTGGCATGAATTTAGATGCAGCAAAAAGCAACATCTGAAAGTTCTTCATGAACTTATCACTTTCTAATGAATATTCTGGTTTACACAATCCTGACATACTTTTTGATAAAAGTTTTGGAAAAAAAAAACCAAAAAAACTCACTTATATTTATTGTTAGCTATATGCTTAGTGGTTCATGGCATATAGAAGGAAAAGAGTCCATTTGATAAAACTATACAATGAGAAGAGAAAACCAGAATTTTACAGTTTCTAGCAGCTAACATTTTTTTCTTAGGTTCTAAAACCTATATGTAGATTTTGACTGCTTTTGTCTGGACCTAAACTCTAAGCAAAAGAATCATGCTTATTTAAGAAAGCCCTAATAGTCAGATAATTCAGATGTTTCCTATATATGAGGCTGATCATTCAAAATATTTCAGAATGATATATCTCATTCTTGACCAAACACTGATAAGAGAATTTGTGCAGGTAATGAACAGTGAATTCTTGCAAAAAAAAAAAAAAAAAAAAAAAAGAAAAAGTGTGGTACAGTGAGCTAGACTTGAAGGAAAGAAATATTGACAGGGGTTTCTTTGAAAGGACAGTAAAGGTGGTAACAGTGATGATCAAGAAAAACATAACAGCAAGCAGAAAGTACAGCAATATGGGAGTATCTGTTTTCTTCCTTGTTTTCAAACTCTGCAGTTCGGCACAGGAGAATAAACCTGTTGCATGCCTGCAAGTCTGTCTGAATTATCTCCATGATTAGGCGATACCTGGGGTGAACTCCATAAAAATATTCCCACTAGAAAAAACACCTTTATAAATGTGAAATTTAGACAATGAGATTTTGAAATGAAGTGACATCTCTGTTTATGAAAAATGCCAACAGTCCTCTTAGTAAGATGTTAATAGTAATAAGGATCTATGTGAATCTTTCACGTCTTCAGTAAAGCGAGAAACATTTTGTTATTGACTTCAGTAAGAGAAATACAGTTTTCTTATCAGCATATAAGAAAAGATTATGATATCAAGATATCCATCTATTAAGGTGACTGATTTTTTTTTTTCTAGTAGGCACAAGTATAGATCAAATAGTTGTGCTATTCTTTCACAGGCATTTTCTTGGAACTCTCTAACCAAAAATTACTTCAATTATATAGAGGAATAGCAGAGAAACATGAGCAACTCATCAAAGGATATATTATTACAACTACTGAACAGTTAGTTGCTCTCAGCAGTCTGCTCAGCAGAACTATATCTGTGTATACAAGAACATTATAAGAAAATGAAATTATATTTTTGCCATTTAAGTGCCAAAGCCCACAAATATAAAGAATTTCAGAAAGAAAATTCTTAATTGCTTCACTTCAAGCTGCATATAATTTCGACAAATTGATTTTGTTTTTTTTAAAGTGTTTTTGTATCTTAAATGGGATATTCATTTAATATAATAACTTTGAAAAACGTGCTCAAATTAAATCTGTTATTTAAATCTGTCCCCACTAAGGTGGTATTAATTTGATCCAACCCCATCACAACTAACGCGGGCCTCATAAAAAATAACTACAGTATTACTGTGATGTAGGAAAATATGAACCAGTGGTTCACATACAAAAATTAAGCACAATCTAATTTGTGTTAGCTCAGAATTCTAATATTTTCATTATACAGTTTGAAAATACCTCTGTGATAAACTAAAATAGAGACACAGGAATAAAGTCTCTCAAAAAACTAAGTTGCATTTCATGGTTAGATTTTCTAATGTTGAAGTTGTGTTACTGTGGAAAATTCCTTTCTCCAAAGACAGATAGGGGGACTCTTACACTCCTACTTGGAAGAAGGTTTCCAATTAAATGGAGGAAAAGGTAGTCTATATTTAAGATATATAAAATAGTGGTTTCAACTGGAAAATGAATTCAGTGACAGATGGAGGAATGTACTGTGATAGTTTAAGTAGAATTTTCTCTAGAATACCAAATAAAGCATATGAAATACAGACAAAAATAGTACCATAATAGTACTATACTATAGACCTTAAAATGTACATTGTGTAGGGTGGGGTGTGGAGGGTGTATGTGTGCATGTGAATAAAAAGTCAGCCCTGCCTAAGGCCAGAACTCTGTTCACAGTGAAGTTGTGCTAACACACTTTTCCATTTTCATAGTTCTGTGGAGGTTGAGTTTAAAAGTGGGAAACATAGTTACTCTTTTGGATACTATAAAGTTTCCAACAGGAACCCCCAGAACTGTTTGTGTTCCTTGAACATGTCTACACTGCAAACTGAACTAGCTGTAAATGAATTGTTCCAGGCATGCAAAGCAAATTAGCTGTTTCATCAAAGAGTAACTGCAACACAGCTCAGTGCAGCTTAATGCTCTCTTCTGAGAGCAAGAATTGATACACAGTGTGATGGATGGTAAAGCTATTAAACCTGTTTATTCCAGTTCTTCTAATGGGTTCACCTCAACAAGGGTGAAGCTAGGCAGTAGAAGGTCACCTTGTCTTGAGTAATAGACATCGTACTAGGAACATTCCCCTAAAGAGAAAAAGATGCACCTTCACTGATATGCTTAAAGAAGCTTTTGAATGACAGGGTGAGGAAACAGTGACATAGAAAAGAGATGGTGATAGCTGGAACAGAGAGCGGCAGATGAATGAATGTAGGGTCAGCTTGCAACAGACTCACAACCAGGTCCTGCAGGGATCCAGGGAGAGTTTTGAAGGTTTTGTCAACCCAAGAAGTCACTGGCAGTTGTATGATTCGAGAAAAAGAACCTGCATTGAAAAGTGAGTGAAGTTTCTATGCAAACACTTTTCTTAAACAATGCCACACCTAATAGAGTCTGTTTTCTCTCCATATAGAGTTACAGGATTCAAATCCCTTTAATTGCACTTCCTCAAAGGCATATATTTAGAGGTTGCAAATGTTTAAATCTTTCATTAACTCACTTCCAGAAAAATAGACATTTCCACTTCAATAGAAATTTACTTTTACCAGTTTTGTGTCCCAGCTGGAAGTACTGAGTCTGGCTGGATTGGAGAGAGGCATTCATGGAAAGGCACAGTTACAAGCCTCAGTTTTTACCAACAAAACCATCCATTTTTATTATCCTCACATACGCAAGACACTTCTCCACTGTTGAAATAGTTAATGCTGCCTCCATTTTTGCACCATTCAATATAGTAAGTAATATCAAATACTCATAGTCGAAACCAGCAGCTATGATGAACCAACTATGCATGCATACATGTATGTAATTTTCTAAAGAAAACAGAGTAGAATTCTGCTGCCACTGGAAGCAATTACCAAATTCTTGTCCATTTCCCTGAGAACAGAATGTTGTTTCTACTTGATAGACTGGTTCCTCTTCAGAGATACTCCTTGGAATATATTTGGAATATTTTTTTTTTTCTTTTTCAAGGATAGAGAATAAAGTATAAAGTTCAGAAATAAAGATTAAAAAGATGATGTCAGATTTTCAATTGATGAGCTGATCTGCATACTACGGAAAGTGATTCATTTCCATGGAGTAAAAAAGGATCAGTGGGCGTGAAGCTGAGGTTTACAAAAGCTTAATAGAAGGAATAGTATGAATACAGATTCATTTTTGAGTGGAGGGATACTGCCAAAATAATGAAGTAAGACTGTTGAGGGTAAGTAAGTATGCTGAAAAATATTTTCCTAGAGAATGTTAAAAAGCCCAACTAATTAACAGGATTTTCTGAAGTACCATCCTTAGCTCAGATTTTCTTAATTTTCTCTAGGAAGATCCTTCCAAACATTTTTTAATTTAATTTATTTTTGTAGAGACAAAATTAAAATGAAAGTTACTCATTAAAAAAGAAAAGCTTTAAGTTCTTGAATGCTGTAGTTTAAGGTGTTGCAAAGTCCTGAAGATTTGGAGGGACCCTCACACAAATCCTCACTGTGGTTTGGTAAAAGCAAGAGATTTAAAGTTCTTTACAATTTCATCTAAGACTAGACTTTCTTTACCCTGAAATCCTCTGAAATTTGAATCAAGAGAAGAAACAAAGTTTTCACAAACAATTGAGAAAATTTAGCATCTAAAAAAAATTATGTTCAAAGCACTACAATTCTAAATAGATGTTTTATTTCAGCAGCTCGATATCCAGCCTATCTGGTGTCTTAGAGGTTCAAGACTTAGTCACTCTATGTATAACACACCAACAGGCATGTTTCATTGCAAAGATTCAAAGTAATTCTAAATTTAAGAGGAGATTCTAATAACAAGGATAAACACAAGACAAATTTTGTCAGAAAAGTGGAAGAACAGGAAGATTATGCCTGATACTGCACATTTGAAATTTGATTAAGTTGAAGTAGCTATATATAAAAAGAAAAAAACCTCAAAACCTGTTTGTGGAGGAGGACATGGGTTTGGCCATGAGATTCTATCCACTGTACACCAGAATGAACTGAGTCATGTGACTCTTTGTGAAGAGATAGCCTCCATTGTCTGTATAGCCATATTTACTGGAATATTTTGATAAAGTTCCTCCTGATTCTCCTCTTTTCCATGGAGAAAAGACCTAACTTCTTCAGTCTTTCCTCACAGGCAGCTTTTCCAGTACTTTGATCATCTTCCTGGGCCTCTACAGTCTGTACACACCTTTCTTCTTTTGTGGGGATCAGAATTGAACACAGTATTATTACAGTATTATATTATTATATATTATAATTATATATTGTTACAGTATTATATATCTCAGGTGTGGCCTGAGAAGTGCTGAATAGAGTATGATAGTCATAGAATGGCTAGGATTGGAAGACAACTTCAAGACAATCTAGTTCCAACTCCCTTGTTCCAATGACTCTATCTCCAGTAGAAATGCCCCTGCAGATGAAGGTCAGGATCCAGTTTGCCTTTTTTGAACTTCTGACTTGTGTTCAGCTTGTTTTCTATCAGTATCTCCTGTCACTTTCAGCATGACTGCTCCTCAGACACACAGATCCTAGCCCTTACAGGTGTTCTTGGCTTATTTTGCTTCTTTGGTCCCAGGGGAGGTCTTTGTCATAGTTAAACTTGATACTGAAAAAAAAGTGTATCAAAATTTGCACCTTTTTTTTTTTTTTTTTTTTTTTTTTTTTTCACTCTGTGGAGTATTAATTTATTCGGGAAAAGCAAACAAATAGATAAATTAAAAATTAACAGTCTGCCTGGAAAAAAAAAAAAAGTGCTATATCTCTACAGTTGTTTATTTCAAAAGTATACACAACTTTTGAAAACATCAGGTTTGTTTTATAACCAGTAGAAAAGTAAATACCTGAAAAAGTTTTTTAATGTTTGTTCATGCTGAAATCAAAAGATGATACTAGCTCTAATTCTGATTTAAACTCTGTTTAATGATAATTTTTCATTTCACTCCTATAGATAAAATCATATCACTCTCTGATAAACCAGGTGGCTGAATTTTCAATATTTTTCTGAAAATATCATCTGTTGTTTAAACCTTATAAAAACTTATGTATTACCACTTATTGCTTGTTTTCATTATTAGTATTTTATTTGATGAAATCTAATCAAATCAAATCCAGGAAATGCTGAACAATATGAATATAGTTATTCTAATTTTCTTAATTACCTGCTACATGGTTTTGGAACAACTTTCTTGAATTCTATAAACCCAGAACTACCACATGTCATTAGCTTATAGCTCAGTGCTATTAATTTTCAAAATTAGACATATAATGTGTTTAAATCTCTCATTCTAATAAACTAAACATTTGCACATAAGATGACGTAGTAAGAATAAACTGAATCTCAGAAATCACAATGAATAGAAAATCATACAGAAGCTAGTGTTTACAGAAATTCTAAATCAGTGAAATTTTATCTATCATCTCTCTTCTACCCTAACTAGCATTCATAGAAACTGAGCTTCTTAAGCCTCAAGATATATTTTGTTCACGTTCGCTGAAAAAACTTTGTGACACTGCTCTGCAGAAAGGAGGACTCCTGACAGTCCAAACAACCCTGACAGTGGTTGATGATTTAAAGATTTGTAATGTTCCCTTTTAATTTGCAGGGGCTAGGGGGTGGGGGTGGGAATCTATCTCAAAGTCTGCAGTAGCAAAGAATAACGATGTCTGTTTCTATTTTCAAGAAATATAATTTCTTACAGTGAAGAAAAACACATTATAGGTAGAAATTAATAAATTAATGAATTGAAATTTCTAAACCTGGATCTTAATGAGGGGAAAATCCCAAATGCATTTTATTGTATACATTGTAAAACTCACACACATGATTTCTTGTATTCTAAATCTCCTACCTCTGTGTGAATTGTAATGAGTGTTCTAGATCTTGGTATAAGGTTCTCTAGTTCCTTTACTTCCTTTAGGGACTGAAGGCGGAGAATGTGCTTTGAGCTTCATTGCTCTCTTCTCTCAGTCCTGCATAACTTTCTCATCAGCAAACTTTTGGATCAGCCCCTAATGGTTCCTGCACTTTATGATGTAGATGGACAAAACTCAGGGCTTGCAAGTCCAAAATAAATATCAGCTTTGCACTCAATGTATTTTCAGGAATATAAATGACAGGTATTTTCATATTAATGAGATATGTGAGTCAACACCAGAGTTATATTCCTTTGTTGATAATATGGAAAGATTGTAAGAGCCTCTTCCCTCAGTAGACTTCTGCCTTCAGTTCTGCAAAAAATGTTGTTTTGTTTTTTTCCCGAGCTGGGTAATGTTACCTATAGTCTTGTTTCTTTCATCTGGATAGCATTTCATTATTTATTTCCTTCTGTGTTGGCCATGCTATGACTTTTTAAACTGGGAATTTTGAGGTGCAGCTGACTGACTCAGCCAGCAACGAAGCATCCACCAATTCCTTGCTCTTCACTCACAATGGAATGGAGGAAAGATTCAGAGGAATAAAAGTACCAAAACCTTGTGAGTCAGGATAAACTTAGTTTAATAATTGAAGGGAAAAAAACCAAACAAATAAACAAAACAAACAAAAAATCCACCACACTTCACAACCCCACACAAACAAGCAAGTGACGCAAAGGCTATGACTCACCACCTTCTGATAACAGACCAATGCTCAGAGAGATTTTGAGCTATGACTCCTTCCAAAAAAGTATGCCCCAATCTTATTGCTGAGCATGGCATCATACAGTACGGAATATCCCTTTGTCCCACTGAGGTCAGTTCTCCTATCTATGTCCCCTCCCAGATTTTTGCCTGTACATATTCTACTTGTTCAGGTTAGAGCAGGCAGAGAAACAAAGAAAGCCTGTTTGCTGTGCAAGTGCTGCTCAGCAATAGCTAGAACAAATGCTTTACCAACATTATTTCAGTCAGAAACCTAAAGCACAGCCCTATACAGGCTGCTATGAGGAAAAGGGCCTCTATCCCAGCCATATGAAGAGAATGCAGGTTCTCAACTACACGGATTATATGCCCAAAAGTATTTTATATATATATACATATATATAAAATTGAATTTCTGAGACAACAATGGGAAATCTGTAGGAATAATTACAGTATTAGTAGGAGTATATACATGCTGCATAATACACTTGCAGAAATACACTGTCCCTTGCAACTAGCCTTAGACTGTGATAATCCTCTTCATATATCAGTCCCAAAACACTTTATATAGCATGCAAATAATAGCATGGATCCTCAGCTGCTAATCAAATGAACTCACAGGGAAAAAGATTACTCACAGAACTTTCTGATTTGTACAGGAGTAAAAAGAGCAAAACATTAAAACTTAAATCCTGAATAGGAACCCTCTAGTATGAGCATATCTGAATCAAAGTTTTAGTCTAAATCCAGAGGGAGCTTTGGAAGCAATCTCCGTATTGTCAGTCTCCATTAAAACTGTTTCACTTAATTGTTGGACAGTGTCTTTCCCTATGAATTGGGTTTATTTTAGAGAAAACCAATGTGAAAAATGTGTTGCAGGAGTGCACTGAATGATCTTCATCTGCAAATGTACATTCAGTCCATATGACCAAACGAAAGTTACCGTGAAAGAAAACAGCTTGAGGTGTGTAGAGTGCGATGATTATATCTTCCATAACAACATTTTTCCTATACATCAAGTCCTTTTCATCCACTTTGATTTCAAAACTAGTTGTAGACTCTGTCACTAACAACAGTAACACACTACAGATAACTTATGCTGACCTAAAATATTACCTAGAATCACTCCCTCCCTCCCTTCCTCCCTTCCCTTCTCCCTCCTCCCCTCCTCTTTCTCAGGCACACACACTTACACAGACTCACATCTCCCTATTTCTTGAACAGAAAATTACTCAAAATAGTTTCAAACTCCACAGTTAACATTTTATCAGAACACAGATGATATTTAAAAAAGTATGGGAAAATAGAGATAAGTCTTTAATTGAAGTCATTAAATATGAAATTTATGAAACTTTCCTTTTCCCACTGTGCCTTTGCAATGATCATGCACTGTTTTTGGTTTTGTGGTTCTTTTTTTTTTTTTTTTTGGTTGTTGTTTTTGTTTGTGGGTTTTTTTTTTGTTGGTTGGATTTTTTTTTGTTTTTTTTGCTTGTTTGTGTTTGTTTTTTTTTTTTCCTATTGCTTCTTCCAATACAGCAATTTTCTTGTTGGGCTGAATAAACTTCACAGAATTCCCTTTCTTCATCTGTGGGAAAATTTCTTTTGTTGCCTCTGAGGTTTGTCATTAGTTTGTTGTCTGCTACTCTTTTGAGGGTCTTCAAAGCTGCATGGCAAACTCTTTAATTTCCAGTTTTCTCCCTTTGGCACTTCAGATATGTCTTCCCAAATATGGACATGCACATACACAAATGTGAAGATGAAGAGTTGCATTTAAGGAGGAAATTTTCTCTTTCCTCAGGAGTTTATCTTTGAGCTAGAATAAACTGATCAGAACAAGGTAAACACAAAGTATTTTGAATTGCTGTGCAATTCACAGTGTTTTGTTCTGTTATGCTTGGCTAACAAAATACAGTATTTGTACTATAAAGCAGAAGATTACAAATTAAATGATGTTTTCATCCTTCTTGAGAAGTCTCATATGCAACTAAAAAAGGTCAACACAGTTGACCTTAACCTGAGTAAATTAGAGAAAGATGCATAACACAAATGAAAACTTGTAAAATAGAAAGTGAAACAAGATATCACTGGTTCTAAAAAAACCCAGAAGGTATTTACAGTAGATCTGAGACAACTGTAGGAGTATTTAATTAAGGCCTCTCGTTATATCTTTTTAAGTCTTTGAAAAGGCTGTTTATTCTAGCTTTTAGCAAAGTTACAGTCAGTATAATTATCATCATTAAACAGTATCTTTGTTGAACTCTACAAATGTGTGGAAAAAAAAATCATGAAGACATGATGTCTGAATTAACTATTTGTTAACTATACACTTTAAAGTCATGACTATTTGCTAATTAGCATTTACGTGAAATTCAATGTATGACAGTTGCCCCATGTCATGGGATTCAGACTGTCACATGTTCAGCATTTCATAGCATTCTCTCTTTCTTACTACTCTGTCATTTTGTGAATTCCAAATCTATTTCTTATTTGTCAAGATTCCTAGAACTAAGGCCATTGTGCAATAGAACTTTTGGAAGTGTCAGTGGCCTGAAGGCATTGACAGGCCTAACCATCCCTATCCCCAAGACCTCCCCCAACATTGCACATTTCCCAGGACTCCATTGAATTCCCCCATGGCTGCCAGTTCCTTGGTGTTGTGACAGCAAGAAGTGGTGCTTGTCATGAATCAACTTTCTTTCTCCAGCATATGTGATTTTTTTTTTTTTCTGCAAAAGGAATTTCTACATAAGAAAGGGGTCTTAATTTCAGAGGCGAGATGGCTTGTGAGTGTGAAATATGTTTTCATAAGTGCCACAGAGAAGGTTGGCAGGGATGGACTGTTCACTTTGTCTTCTAGTGCGGGAGCTAGGAGTCAGGTCCAAAACAGAAAGTGGTAGGTCACAGAAAGTAGTTGTCCTGTGTAAAGCTCTGCAAGGTCTTCTCCAAACTCAGTGATTCTATGTTTCTGTGAAAAGAACATCATGAATAGTTACAGTTCACTTGGGTTTGGTTCCCCTGAGTCCTTGAATATAGCTGAAGGTAGAAAGGATATTAGCAGATATCTCTTGAGGAATTGCTGTTGTCTTCATGCCTTTGTACACAACTATCCCTAAAAGCAAGATACTGAACAATATCCACCTTTGGTCTGATCTGATACATAGACATCCTAATGTTCTCTACCTCATACAAGTATATTATATACATGTATATATAATATTATACTCTTCATTAAACTGGGACAAATTTATATGCAGAACTATCTTAAAGCTTCACATAAGTTTTTTATTGTTTTTTTTCTTAAATATCACTAATTGTTGGGGGGTAGGGTTGTTTTGTTTTTGTTTGCTTATTTTGTTGTTGTTTTCCATTTTGTTTTGATTTTAAATCTTAAAAAATAAATACCAAACACTAAAGAATAATTCGAAACCAGAACCAGTCTCTGATTCTTATCAAGAATACAAGTCATAATGCAAAGTTCAGATCTAGATGCAAACACTAGCATTATTCAGCAGTGCTGCACAGAGGGATAGCTGTTCAAAATAACATTTCTGCTGCGTAAATAATATGTCATTTTGAGTAGTTTTAATATATATAGATACTAACTGATAAGCTCACTAATATATATGTACACACTTCCAAAGGAGTTAATCATACTAGGTTCTGAGCATCTTCAGTCTATTTTAATATATTAAAAAATAAAGATACTAATAATCTCATATGGAAAATATCTATATCAAATACATGTTGGACTATTGATATTTCACAAATTTGTAGTCAGTGTATTTAATTAGAAAGCTGAATTATGTGAAATGCACAGACAGCCCAGGACCAAATGTTAAGAAGACTTTGAGTTATTTTTTGTGACTTATAAAAGGTATGCATCAATCTATAGCAAATGTTCCACACAGGGAAATACTGATATTTGTATGTTAATTAATTGCAGAACTGCTGGTAAATTCCCAACTGTTTGCCTGCCTTGTAGAATTTAGAACTGCCATCAATCATCTCCTTTCCTTTCAAAACATTGCATTTAAATGACATTTTCTTTACATTTTACATTATTCTTGCATTTTGCTGTGTGACAGCAGTAATATTTTTTGTTTCCCTGTCCCTCAGTTCTGTAAGTCAAGCATAACTGGAGATGGCACTAAATAAGTTAGACTGTAATTCTGAAAGTATGCAACAAGTATCCAAAAGATATTGTTTTCTGAATTAATAAAAAATGAGACAAATGGAAATAGAATTCACAAAAATGCCTTCAGCTCTACAAGTGTAGATTGGGAAAGAATGTTTTGGTTGTTTTTGTTTTTGGTTGTTTTTTTTTTTTCACTGCTTACTTATAGTCTCATTCTTTATTTCTATTTTGGGAAAAATGTAACATATTTTGAGAAATGGATTAGACAAAGTTAAAATAAAATAGAAAATGACTGTTCAAGAAAACACAAGGTGATCCATAGTTTACATAAGTGAAATAAATCATGCAATACCTTATTTAATTAGAAATGCATATACACCTGTCTTAACTCCATCAGGCTTTGATTAAAATTCTTTAATATCATCTTTTACTCTTTCTATTCAAAATTATATCAGGTATTGTGCACATACTAGTCATTTTGAAGGGTACTCAGAGTGGTGTTCTAATCAATTACCAGAACCACCACCAAATGTTTCAGAAAATTTCTGACATAGATGACTGTTACTTTGTGCCAACCAAAGTATCAGGGAAAGAACCCATAGTTTCTCTAAGCGTTCAATAGCTAATGGTGTCCTTCTGGGTTTTAGTATTTTTCAGGTAGGTTTGGATTTTTTGAAACAATAGGAAGACAGGCATGATTTTGTTTATATGCTTCTTTACTGTTGTCAGGAGTTTAAGGAAATACCAAATAACTTCTGACTTCTTCTGCGTCATCTGAATTCTGCAGTACATTATGACATTTCTCAGATACTATTTTTCCCCTGTTCCCAAAGGTTTGTTTGTGGTTCAGAGAAGACATTAGTTGAGTTCCTTTTGCATGGTGATTCACCATTAATAAGAAATTGAGAACTCTCTACAACACATTTCTCTATGATGCTAGTTTGTTTGTTGCTGATGCTAGTGAACATTTATAACAAATAATGTCAACTTTTTGTGAAACAGTGCTATGCACTGAACTAGCTTTGACCTGAACAAACTCTACAGCCAGAAAGGGGAAAAATATAACAAAGCAGCACAGATCAATTTTTCTGGGCATAGCACATCACAAGCTAGTTTCTAGGACAGAGCTAGCATTGCTGATTTGTGCAATACTGTGCCATCATGTTTGGTGTTAATTCTGCAATCCAGATACATTGCTGTACATAAAGCTGTAAATAAATGCTGAAGTCTTTGCACTGCCATAAATGACATTCTTAATACAGTCTTAAGATGAGTTAAAACACAATGGAAGCATATGCATTTGGAGAATCTTAATCTTTTAAACATGTTCTTTGCATTTTTATTAAAATACATACATATATATATATAAAAATATATATATATAACATAGTTGTGTCAGTTACCATAGACATATAATAATTAATGTTGGAAGAAATCTCAGGAAGTCATCTGTTTTAACTATCCAGTCAAAGCAGCATCAACTTTGAGATTTTTATCAAGATGTTTAAGATCTTGTTTTTGATGTCTCCAGAAATTAATTTCCAGCCACCTATCTATCTATCTTCACTAATCCATTAGATCGAAGGATGAAGTTCAAACTATTTACTTTCACCATTATGAAAGCAAGCTTGTATAGGTATGAGAATGATTGAAATTAGAAATAAAAATTTTCAGTGTTTAGACAAAAATGATTTTACAGCAAATATTCTAATGCTTTTGCGATTTGTCTTATCCAATTTTAACTTCCACATAGCAATTACTTTTGTTCTTTAAATACTTGTAAATTATGTTTCAGGTTAAAAATAAGAAAAAAGTTTTGTAGCTATCCTTTGAATAATAAGACAATGTCCGTTTAGTACTTATGAATTCATATCACTATATTTCGTGAAGATTGTGCACCTAAGCTTTTTCAGTTATCATCATCATTACTCAGAAAGTTCTGCCTTGCAAAAATGACTCCTTCGATCAATTCTGAGGATCATTACAGCTTTCCTGTTTATCATCTTTCCTGATGTTTATCCTTGTCCTATTTGGAAATTGCTCCGAAGATTGTTTTCTAACAGTTTTTCTATTTGTGCATAAAATATATCTAGTCAAAGTTTTTTTTAATTTCCTTTTATTTATTTATTTTTTTTTTTCTTAAGTGATATTTCATCTTATATACAAAACCCAGGAAGGAGGATGAGCAAGAATGACATGATGGATGAGCTCATGTAAAGTCACTTAAATCTCAAGGAATAAAATGAAAGATGGAGACTATAATTAAATTTTGTAATTAACAAACCTACCTGGTGTTCCTCTGAACATAGTATTAGAAAGCTGTGTCTTTATATGTCTGATTTTTCTAGTCCTGCATTTTATGCAATTGTGCAGAAGACAGGCACACTGTAAGAGTCAAAAATAAAGCAAAAACTTTGATTTCTATTTCTTAATCTTTTCTGATTCCAGCCTTTCTAAAATTCTGTAATGGTTCCTCATTTTTAAACTGGAAATAGAGAAAATCATGAGTTCCAAAAGACGTCAATAGCTCTCTTACATTTGCTTCAGTGGACTTTTTGCCCTAGTGAACAATAATAGAATAAAGTAAAATGAAAAAAAAAAAAAAGAAATTCAATTTATATCAGATTTTTCTTTAAGTTTTGTTATTCTTTTTATCATGGATTTTTTTTTTAATTCGTATTCTTTTATATTTTTAAAAACGTACTAAATAATTTTCTCTAGCTTGCAGAAAATATATAAAGTGTTTCTCAGGTACAATTAAAAAACTGATATATGATATATTTTTATTCAAAGGCTAACTTCAGAGTTAGAAATAAGGATTTATCAACCACTTTGCTTGCCACTTGTTTATCAAGAGGTCTGCAGTTTGGTGTTGTCTGTGAATTTGACCTCATCAAGTTTTCTAAAGTTTCCATTTCTATTTCAGCAAGCTTTGAGACCATGCACATCTTTCACACTAGCTTGACAAGTTACAAAACTCCAATCAAGAACAATTTCCTAGTTACATGTTATTTATTTTTAAACAACAGTAAAAACACCACCACCAGCAGCACCAACAAGAAAACAAAAAACAAACAAAAACCTCAAACAAAACAAAAGACCAAAAAAAAAAAAAAATCACCCAAAATCCAACACCATCACGCCCTCAGAGAGCTCAAACCAGACATGGACCTCTGTGTTAGAGAAATACAAGATTATTTGGAGACAGAAGAATATCTATGGCTACTTTCAGGAATTTGATAAGACCATTGTGCTCTGGGACAGCTAACATACTGTCTTAGTTCAGGGGAGAACTAAGATATCTATGTTGGCCGAGAGAGAAAAAAGGAAAGGCCTTTTTCCCCCAAGAAGGCCAGACAAAAAAAACCCAAACAAACAAAACAAAAAAAAAAAA
>JAWWEW010000001.1:62295443-62311450 GCA_035583185.1 Anabacerthia variegaticeps
TGCAGAAACAGACGTGTTCTCTAGGCTGCCCCAGGTCAGTTCCCGCAGGGTTGGTAGGCAGAGGGAGGATGAGGCTCCGTCTCCATGGTGCAGAAAAACAGATGAGTTCTCCTCCTCACGGCAGCTCCTGCAGGCAAACAGTCGAGTTAGAGAGAGAGAGAGGGACACACAGTCTCCATTCTCCCGTGGTGCCGGACTGGTGTGTTCCTGTCCTCACTCCCTCCCCAAGACCCTGACCCTGTGCAGAAAAAGCAGAAAGCCCAGCAGCTTTTTCCTCACCCCAGCCCAGAAAAAACAGAACAAAAGCCTCTGGCCTGAGTCATTACATCAGGTTATAAATATTAATCAGTTCCTTTGTTAACCATCTTCACAGAAATTAGGCGTTGCCTCCAAAGTTTTTGGGAGGAATTCCAACAAGATGCTGAAACTATAACACATACATTCTAAAGCACTTTCACCTTAAACATATTAAAAATAACTAAGTAATCCACATCTATTTTTAAGTCCATGATGCAACATGTAAGTGTCAGCTAACATCATGGTTTAACCTCAGCTGCCAACTAAGCCCCACAGTGCCTCTCACTCACTCTCATCCAGTGGGATGGAAAAGAGAATTGGAAGGGTAAAAGTGAGGAAACTCCTGGTTTGAGATAAAGGCAGCTTAACAGGTAAAGCAAAACAAGGAATTTATTTACCACTTCCCAAAGGCAGGGATGTGTTCAGCCATCCCCAGAAAAGCAGTACTTCATCATACATAATGGTGAATTGGCAAAACAAACACCATCACACTGAATGTTGCCCCCACTTCCTGCTTCTTCACCCAGCTTTATATGCTGAGCCTGACACCACCTGGTCTGTGATACCCCTTTGGTCAGCTGAGGTCAGCTGTCCTGGCTTGTCCTCTCACAACTTCTTGTGCACTTCCAGCCTCCTTACTGATGGAGTGGGGTGAGAAGCAAGGGAAGTCTTGACTGTGTAAGCAGCACTCAGCAGTAGTGAAAGCACCTCTGAGTAACCCACAGTGTCTGGCACAAATGCAAGTCTTATTCCATACTAACCACTGTGAACAAAATTCACTTTATCCCATCCAAAACCAGCACACCTAACTCTCTTAACCTTGTAAAACCATTTCCTTTTAAACTCACAGACTTTTAATGAAACTAAGACCTTAGCCTAATGAATGTCACTATAAGATAACTCACTGACCTAAAGGAAGGACACTTTGATATTAGGAACTGATTAAAATGTAATAGAAATGGAGTAGGTAGGAAGGTCTTTGTATCTAAGAATTAAATAACATATTGCATACTTTAGTTGTCACTGGCTTGTTTTGACTTATCTTGTCAAAATTTCCATTCCGAAATATCACACTAGAAATATCGAGAACCATTTTTGTTTATCCTCTCAGCAAGATGATTTGAATTAGCATTATAGCGATTGTTTTCACTATTTACATTACAATTGTTTCATTAATCTGTCTCCAAAAAACTGAAATCACACAATGTCTTATGAGTTGCGTGCTAGACTTTGTTAGTACAGCAAATAACAGAAGTTTCACTGCAAGAAAATGCATGGTATATCTTGTATTGTTTTTAGTCCTAGAGCAGAATTCTATTTCTGTACCAAATTATGGAATATGCAGGTGCAGAGAGAATTTGGCACACCAAATGGCAACTGTACTGAGTGGCGAGCTGTCACTGGAAGCAAGTAAATGTTTATAACCTCTCGGTATGAAAAATCAGTAGCATAGTTACACCCTGGGAACTTCATCCAAAGTCACAGGGAGGTTACTGAATGTCTCAATACACAAAAAACCCTTGAAGATAATCCCTTAATGTTCTGCCTCCAACATGTATTTTTCTCATAATTCACAGGTTTTACCTAGATATTTTCAATTTCTTTTTCTCTTAATTCAACTGCTTCACTCTCTTTCCCTAGAGACTGAAAGTTGTTGGTTTTAATTGTAAATGGAATAAAGATTTCTTCAACTATGTTTCTTCAAATGTACCCATTTTGTTGTGTGTTTTATTTGTTCATTTTCCTTCTGTTTTGAAATTTTGAAGGTTATTAGATTCTGGAAGATATTTATCTTTTCACAGTTTCAGTTGATGTATTTATTGTTTTAAGTATTAATGTTTTTTAAAATATTTGGGAATTTTTCTGTATTAGCGGCTTCAACTTTAAAATAAAATTCAAATACCTATACCTAACACTGCTTCTCAGTATTTGGATTATAAATATACGACACCTGTAGAATATACTTCAAGATTATCATTTACCTCAGTTTTCAACTGAGAATCCATGGCTCAGCTGATAATCATATAAAGAATCAAAAAGCTGAAAACCCTTTTGGTCACCGCTGTCATGGAAAAAAAAAAAGTATTTGGTGAGGAAATAAGGAGTGTTACCATTCCTTAGACAAAGTTAAAAAGTGAGAGAGGTTCAGGAAGTCCTGGGAATCAAATACAAAACTCAATCAGGGTAGAATTACCTTGTTGTGTCCCTTCAATACTTGAAATGGACTTATAAAAATGTTTGGGACAGACATTTTAGTAGGGCTTATTGCCATAGGACAGGGATAATGCTTTTAAACTAAAAAAAAGGTAGGTTTTTTTTTCTTTTTTTTGTTTTGTTTGGTTTTGTTTTGGTTTTTTTGTTGGTTTTTTTTTTTTTGGTGGTGGGGTTTTTTTCTGTTTTGATAGGGGGTTTTGAGGGTGTTCTTTTGGTTTCTTTATTTGTTGGGGCTTTATTTATTCTGTTTGAGGGTTTTGGTTTTTATTTCATTTTTTGTTTTGGTTTGGTTTTGGGTTTTTTTTTGGTTTTGCTTTTTATTTCTGTATTTGCTGTCATTGAAACATTTTTATCATGCACAGCCTGGAAAACCATAACAATTTTTCATAAGATTCTGACAAACTCATTTTATTACTCAAATAACTTCCACGTTTCATTAGCAAACAGAGTAGGAAAAGGATATAACAAGGGTTAGTTGGCTTCCTGTGCATTATTTGCTACATTTTTCCCAATACCTTTGTCCAGATCAGATAACCTTCACAAGGCAGGTCATCTACTTATGAAGCAGTCTTTGTCCTTTTTCTAATGCTCAGGAGCTAGTGTGTATATACATAGACATATACATATACTTATATATACATAAAAATACTTAGAAATTATTTAATTAACACTAAGCCCTGAGACATTAGAGGGAGTGATAGAATAATACTACTGATTTTTAACATGAATGGAACAAACAAATGGACTTTTGAATAGCTGAGAAGAAACTGTTTTGAAATATACTCTAGTAAATATTTTAAATCTGTTCTCACTGTATGCAAAAAGAAAAGTTTATGTTAATTGTGAATATGAAAATAGGTGAGTGCAGCAAAACTATACTCTCTTCCTTTCAGTATGTCATCGTTCATTGTGAGAAATGCATATGAAATCAGTGCATGAAATGTAAATTAAAGGATGTGTTAATACATACCTGACTGAGATAAGTAAGATTAAAACAGTGTTCAAATGATATTTCATCTTAATTAGACTCCCCTTGTCAAATATTGCATATATTCCACTACATTCAGAAAATTAACCGTATTCTTTGAAATTAATTTAGCAGTTTAAAATAAATCTGACTTTATTATAAAAAGGCTATTGTCAGCAGTAGCTTTATTAACTTGCTATTTTTATAATATAGATTTCAATTTCCAAATTGAGAGCATGTGAAACTTTCAGGATGGTGTTTGAAAACTGCAATATTTGCTGTTTCTCTAATCCACTAGAAAATTTTCTTAGGCCTGACATTTTGCATGGCAATGATACATAACAGACTGAAGAAAAATCTATTTGTATGTTGAATGTAACTGACCTGAGTCAAGTTAATTGCTTGTTTGACTATCATAACTAATATCAATATGTTTCCTTTGGTACTAAACAAACAAAAAAATTGTTTTAGGTAAAGGGTATGTCTGATTACAGTTTTTTCCTTCTAGGTTCAAGTGATGATTCTATGTATTTTGACTTTTTCTTTAGGGCTTCTATTAATTTGACTGAATGTTCCTCTTTCAAAAAAATTAGAAATGTTTGGTTGTTGAGTGAGAAGTTCTATTATTATTATTATTATAGGATCATATGATCTTTTCTAAGAAGTGCGTAGTCAGAAATAGAAAAGAAAAACCCTTCAGCACTATAGATTAGAAATCTAAGACATATAACTATAGACTTTGCTCTTGTGTTTCATTCCTAAAGTTTGTGTATTTACCTGTTATGTGCACTTAGAAAACAGAAACAAGGATATTGTTGATTCTCCAAAGAGGTGCAAATGTATCAGGTTCATGTCTACCACTCTTGTATGGACATTGGGATTACTGAATGGAGTCCTTTGAGACGGTGAGATACTTTCAAGTGAACCAAAAAACCTGAAAAGTGGTAGGATGCTAGGTAACTGTCAAATTTTTTTCTCCCATAATTTGCAGTTAGTTTTGAGAAAACTCGCATTTTATACAATCTTTCACCTGATCAGAATCCAGTCAAAAATTTCTGGAATATATCAACCTTAAGGCATATTAAACATAAAGTAATGGTTTTTTTATTTAGAAGAAGCTTAATTAACTAAATATGGTCATGTTTCACATCACTGGAGAATTACAATGGATGGATACAGGCGCTTCGGGAAGATCAGGTCTCGTAAGGGAGCAAAGAGAGTTGTCCTTTATATGGGAGAAATGGGGGAATGCATGGAGCTCTGCCTTCAGACAGATCAGGAGTCAGCCGAGAGCTTATGGGTCAAGATTAGAGCCCAAATCAACACACCTGTTTTTTGTAGTGGATAACTGCAAAAAAGCTCCTTAGGAAGAATGAGGAGAATCCTTCTTTAAACAACCAAAAAGAAAAAGAAATCTCACATTGACTGGTCCTGGTCCTCACGGAGAATTTTCACACCTTGGAATTTGCTAAAAGGGCTACATATCGGTGCACAATCACTGATGACAATTTCCTGACAAATCTGATTGAAAAGGAAAGGTTCTCACCTGAATGTGAATTAAGAAGTAGTTGTGGATTTAAATCTGGGGGCAGCTTTGGCTACAGTGACCATGAGAAAGTGGTGTTAATGATCCCAAAGGGAAGAAGCAGTACAAAACTCAGGGCCACAACCCTGAAATTCAGGAGAGTAAACTTTAACCTTGTCTTGTGTTTGCGTGGCAAAGTTTGCAGGGATGAGTGTGTCTACAGAGGTGGGTTCTCTGAGAACCTGTTAGAAGCTTCTATGTCAAACAGAGTCCACCTGAGAATATGTGAGACAAACATCCTTGCAGACACCATGCCAAGGTCACAAAGAAGGAGAGGAAGGTGGTGCTCCAGTTGCCAGAGGAGAGATTCCACTTCAGCCTGTGGTGGAACAGCTTATGAGGCAGGCTCTCTTCCTGAAGGGACCCATGCTGGAGCAGTTAATGAAGAACTGTAGACTGTGGTAAGAGAAGGACTCATGTTGGAAAAAATTGATGTTGCTTGCTTTTTTTACCCCTTCTGGTAAAAACGAAACCTAATTTTTGAAGAGCATTTTGAAGGTGTAAGGTTTTCCTTTGTAGTAATTATAGAATCATCTTTTAATAATCTCTCATAGAAAAATCAGAAAAACTGGCTTAGACAAATTTTGAACTAAACTGAGCCTGCAAATTATTAACTGAATGAAAGCTGAGTAGAATAAGGAGTCATCTTATTTTTATGAGAACACTGAAGTACAGCATTAAATAGGAAGTTGCTTTTATTCTCTCTATTAAGCATGTAATACATGAAAGGAACAAAAAGAGTGAATCATGATGTTCCTCACAACTGGGTTATTCACTTTGGGAGATATTTATTTTTAATCCTTAGTAAAACATTTTCTATATTTCAGTGACTGTTTCTGTTGAAAATTACAGTAGAATTAGTGGGGGTTTTTTGTACTACAGAATCTGGGGGGGGGGGGGTTATTTTGTTTTGGGCGCTTTTTTGTTGTTGTTGTTGTTTGTTTGTCTTTTTTTTTTTTCCCTCTCTAAGATGGAGTCAAATGAAATAGTTCAATGCCAGGGCTTTCTGTAAAATCTCTTTTATAATTTCTTATAATTTCTTCTTAAATTCATGCATTGTGTAAAGTATTGTTCCCCTTGACAGATAAACAAAATTTTTAATAGTTTTGGGGGAAATTTTTTGTTTGTTTAGTTGGTTGGAGTTTTTTATAATTTATTCACATGAACTAAGTATATATTTCCTTGATGAGTGGACTCTTTGATAGGAAAAGCACAGTTAAGTCTGCAAATAGGATGAAAATAATTGATTGCTTTACCTTTAATTTTTAAATAGTTTTATATTTCAAAAATGACACTTCACTATTCATTGCATTCTTGGTATATGTCAACAAGAATAAAGAGTTAATTTGTGTGTGAGAAGGTGACCTATATCCAGAAAGCATAGCTTATATTCATTAGTACAAAATTCACTCTGTATGTATATTTGTAAAGCAGAGAAAAACAGCCTAACCAAGGGAGCAGGGGGAAAGGGACAGCAACACAAAAAACTACAAAGACCTCCAGAATAATTGTTCTTTGTCAATGAAAATCATTATCCAGAAATCAAAAATCACCTTGGGAAGCTATAAAAGTTTATTCTTGAGCCTTATAGCAACAACTGTGCTTCAGGACACACCACTGTATGTAATAATGTGATCTAGCTTCAGGATCAGCAAGGCGCAAAGCCAGATATAGCCTCCTGGTGACAAAGATCAGGCAAGAACTAAGGACCTGAAGTTAAATGCAACCCCTGTGGCCATGGGTAGAGGACACATGGCTGCAGATCCCAGATGCACGTTATTGCTGCTCCTTTTTTACAATGTCATGATTCTCTGAGCAGTCTCATACAGGCTTACACTGTTGCAATACATCAGAGATTACCTTGAGTACTGGCAACCAAAATTCTGTCAGAGGGCTGCCCTTGTAAAGCAGAATTACAGAGGAAGCTCTTTACAGCCTGGTCAGGGGCTATCAGAGCTTGTTGGCACACTCAGAGTTCTGACAGACTCTCCATTAGCATTGAAAATTCTGTAAAATGTAGGATAAGGCACTTAAGAGTAGTGAAAAGGCTTCTGTTTGCTGCTAATTAATTTGCCACTGGCTTTGTCTTGGGACAGCCAAGTCAATTCTGTGGGTTTGACAGCCATAATGGAGTAATGTTGGAGGAAGTCCAGAGGAGGAACACTAAGATGATGAGAGGGCTGGAGCACCTCTCATATGAAGATAGGCTGAGAGAGTTGGGTTTTTTCAGCCTGGAGAAGAGAAGGCACCAGGAAGACTTTACAGAAACATTTCTGTACCTGAAGGGGCTTACAAGAGAGCTGAGGAAAGAATTTTTGCAGGAGCAGAGGGGTACAAACTGAAAGAAGATAGGTTTAGATTAAATATTAGGAAGGAATTCTTTACTGTGAGAGTGGTAAGATACTTGAACAGGCATTTGTAATTTAAGCCAAGAACTTAGGAAGAATAGACTGGAAGAGTGGACTATGAAGTGAATTGAGAACTGGCTGAATGGAAGGTCTCAGATGGTTGTGATCAGCTACAGAGAGTCTAGTTGAAGTGCTGTGCTTAGTAGTGCCCTCAAACAGTCAATACTAGGTCCAATGCAGCCCTTTAGAAGGACCTTGACAGGCTGGAGAGATGGACAGAAAAGAACTGTTTGAAATTCAATAAGGGCAAATGCAGGTTCTGCACTTGGGGAGGAATAACCTCATGCACCATTACAGGCTGGGGGCTGACCTGCTGGAAAACAGTTCTGTGGAGAAGAATCTGGGAGTCCTGGTGGACAACGATCTGTTCATGAGCCATCTTGTGGCCAAGAAGGCCAATGGTGTCCTGGGCTGTATTAGGGCGCTGCAGCAGTTCAAGGAAGGTGGTCCCACCCCATTACTCAGTCCTGGTGAGGCCACATCTGGAATGCTGTGTCCAGTTCTGGGGTCCTCAGTATAAGAGAGACATGTAGCTCCTGGAGTGGGTCCAGAAGGGGACTACAACTATGATAAGTGTATTGGAGCGTATCTCTTATGAAGAAAGGCTGAAGGAGTTGGGCCTGTTCAGACTCGAGAAGACTGAAAGAGATTCTTGTCAATGTATGCAAATACCTGAGGGAAAAATATCAAGAAGATGGACCCAGGCACTTCTCAGTGGTGATGAAAAATAGGCAAGAGACAATGGGCATAAAAGTGAAACACAGAAAGTTTCACTTGAACATGAGGAAAAATTTCTCTTGATTGCCAGGATTACATAGGACTGGAACAAGCTGCCCAGAGAGGTTATGAAGTCTCCTTCTCTGCAGATATTCCAAAGCTATCTGTACAAAATCCTGAGTAACGTGCTCCAGGGGACCCTGCTTGACAGGGAGGGGTTGGACTACATGACCTCTGGTGATCCCTTTCACAATTACCTGTTCTGTGATTCTGTGATATTATGGGAGTTTTAAAAAGGCATTTTACAGCTTTGGACAACTGAGCTCAGCTTAAATAATCCAAGCAGTGGAGAGCAAACGTTTCTTGGATAGATCACACCATTGTTATCTTGACTAGAATAAGAGAAAGTAAAAAGAAAAGCAAAGAATACTCTGAATCTTTTTGCTGACTGTAATGATAAGAAAAAAAAAAAACAACCTAACTCAAACCAAAAAAAAAAACCAACCGCAAAATATTTCTTGGAAATGAATCTGATTAGTTATTAAGGGTTAATAGTCTTCCTAGTTTCATATCAAGCCTTTCTTATAAGATGAAAGAAGAAAATTGCAAGAAAAGATGGGCTATGATCAATGTTAGGCCAAACTGACTGAATAATATAAAGAATAGGGATGCCCTTAGTCTGTCAATAACTTTCTTAAGTATGTACTTCGAGAGAAGAAGATTTTGAAAAGCATTTTGTTGTGTTCAAAGGAAAACATCAGAATAATAGTAGTTTTTAGATTGATTTCCTTCCTTGTAACGTTTTAACTCACTGATGTTCATCAGGAACTTTGCTATTTCCTTTGAGGCAGATGTGCAATAAGTAGAAATGATTCTTTACTCAAGGAGGATGATTATTTACACTGCCTTTGAATATAGATATACATTTTGTATAGCAGATGGTGAAGACAGAAGCAATAACATGCTAACTGTCCGAAGTCAAACTGCTGCTTATGAAATAACAAATTTTACTTAAAGAAAGCTGTGACAAAAGTCTGACCCCACAACACCACACAACTACAATATTATTTGGTATCTTCTATTTCTAGAAAGAGGGAGTAGGGGGATGAAGAAGGAAATGCTGTTGTTCACAATCATAAAAGTAATTGTATGTCAAAGAAAACCTAAAATATCTACTGAGAATCTGAAAAGTATTAAAATAACGTCTTCTAACTTCTAGCTGCTGAACAGGGAAATGCAATATGCATTTCTAATGTTTTCTGATGTTCATATTTACTTACAAGGATCAGATGCAGCCAACACTGATCTCATGAAATTATATGGTATTACATCATTCTAATATATATTTTTTAACAAGTAATACCCTCCTTCAAAATCAACAACAGTCTATGAATTACTAAATCTATTCACTAAGCAAAATAGTTCAAACTCTCCTCTTTCCTAACTTTTCAAAACACCCCACCTCATCTGAAATATCTGTCTGGTATCCAGCTGCCCTGAGGTTTTCTCTGAAACTGTTATTTATTCATCCACTCCTGACTATTTCTTTAGCCTGCTGCTCTTCAATTTTGTCCAAGTTCCTGCCCTTTGTTTTCCTGTATATCTTCATAACAGTAAACATGTTTCTCCCCATGTTCAACCTTTGCAGCTTGATTTTCTCATATCCTTTTTCTCTGTCTCTCAACTGTTTACTGGTAGCAGTGAATGACAGAAAGGCTGGAAAAAATGAAAGAAGAAAATAGGTTTTCTCATTTTCACATTTTTTTTTCCTTCAATTATATAGTAAGGATAAAACATGATCATTTTCATGGGCATAATTATTTTTTTAAATTTATCAAAGCATGATAAAAGCTGCACATACAAATACACACATGCACATACATATGCATGTACAACTGCATGTCTACACATATATGTACACACACATATATTTGAACGCTTTCAAAGTATATGAACACTATATCTATATTGAGAGAGAAGAAAATAGAAACAGATGTATCATTATACTGTTTTGTGAATGTATGCAGATGATGATTTTTTTTGAAACAGTACTTCCCAAATAGAATTTTTTGTGTTATAGGCATACACCAGTGTACAATGATTAACTTATAATATAAAATTTTGAATAATAATTTATTCAATTTTAATCAATCATTTCATTTCAGTCTCTTTAAAAGATTAATCCCTACACTGCCAAGTATAAGAACATTTTCAGGCACCTCAAGGACAGTGAAAGATAACATTTAAAGATATTTAAAAATTTTGTGTAAAATTTTTATTAGCCTTTAATTTTGTATGTATATATATGCTGGAGCAAATTTTACTCATAGTGGCTAATATGGATATATGTGTTTTGGATTTGTGCTGAACACAGGGTTGGTAACGTAGAAATGTTTTTGTTATTGATGAGCAGGGTTTACACAGAGCCAAAGCCTTTTCTGATTTTCATACTGACATGCTGACAGGGAGACTGGGGAATCATGGCAAATTGGAAGGAGACACAGTCAAGACAAGTGACCCAAACTGACCAAAGCAACATTCCATACAATATGGTATCATGCTCAGTATATAGAGCTAGGGAAAGAAGGAGGAAGGGGCATTTGGAATGATGGTGTTTGTCTTCCTAAGTCACCATTATGTGTGATGAGGCCCTTCTCGCCTGGAGCTTGAACACCTGCCAGCCCATGGGAAGCAGTGAATTAATTCTTGGTTTTTTTTTTGCTTGTGTGAGTGGCTTTTGCTTTCCCTATTAAACCACTGTTATCTCAATCCATGAGTTTTCCAGCTTTTATCGTTTTGATTCTCTCTTTGATCCTTCTGGTGGGGCAGTGAATGAATGATTGTGTGGGGCTTGGTTGCTGGCAACTTTTAAGACAAAAAGTCTTAAAAGAGCATGTGATATGACATAAACCACGACAATATGACAAGCAACTTCAGGTAAATAATCACCTGCCACAAGGTTTGATGGGTATATTTTCCATGTTTCATAAACTCAGCACTTCAACTTTAAACATCAAAAGATGTCTACATATCCCATCAAGCACTAAGCCCTGGAGGCAAAAATATGCATTTGTCTTTACTCCTGATTCCTCTTTTGGTATTTCTGCAGTTTATCCTTAGTTACGTAAGGATTTAACTCAATGTGCTTACAGTAGAAGAAAGAAATGGAGAAGGTTGTCTTATTAGAAACGAGGATGCTATGGTTTGATGCTATGGTTTCATGGAAGCTACAGTACCAGTGTTAACAATAATTCCTATGCTTCACATAGGGTTTTTTATTTTATAATGAAAATTAATATTTCTATTAAAATATTACGTTCATAGAGACGTGGGGATGGGCAGGGGGAGAAGAAGCGAAGTATGTGGTGAGGTTGTACATAACATACAAGTAGAGTTAGTACAAGGTTAATAATTTTTGTAATATTTACTTCTTCAGACCCATTTCTTTTTTTTTTTTGGACCTAGTAAAAAAAACAATAAATAATTATTTGATGTTCACCTATCTTATATAATATAGTACTAGAAACCTCTATAAAAATATTCACAGAATTCTAAAAATAGGCAAATTGATACAAAATGGTATCACATCATGTTGTATGCTGATAATATATTCCTGCTATTGACAGCAAAGTCAAATTTTACCCTAGTCAGAATAGTATATTCAATATGAATCCTGATTGCCCTGAAGAATCAATATAGACAAATCTATACTCAAGTTGACAGGGATGTGAAGCATAAAATTTGAGTGATTTGTACTTTTAGATTTTAAGTGGAGTATATGACAAACCAAAAGTAAATTCAGAAAGGCTTTTTCTTTTGTTTAATTTAGGAAAGTTACACTGTTCACCATCTCTTTCTCTGTTTTCAAGAAAAGGTACAAAAAGAAAGAGTGCTGAAAAGAGAATGGCAAAAAATCAAGTTTCCCACAGTTAGTGGTGCAGGAAAGATTGATGCAGTTTCCAAAGTCACCTTCACATGATTTTTATATTTGTCATGGTTGCCTTGTCTAGTCTGCTTCTCAAAAATTGTCGAAGATTATTAAAGATCATATCTGAGAAAAAGAAAGTGGTCTCTGTTCAGTCTTAGATAACTTTAGAGATGGGCTGTCCCTTTTTAAGCAATCTCACTGGGCATTTGTGCCTCAGGGCATAATATGTCACCTTCATACCTATATATAAATCATTCTATGCTTATGATACACATTCTGAATTCCAAATCATTCTCTTTAAAAGGAGTAACAATACATTTAGTAGCTAATGTAAAATATGTAGACTGGACTAGCTCAGAAAGAGAAGTGCAGCATTGAAGTAATCATGGATCATATTTGATCCATTTTACATGGGTTGAATATGCTTCCGTGCTGAAGGTGTGGAAGAAAATGCCTTTGGCTTTGTTTAAATCTACTCAAATGTCAATAGGGAAAATGCTACAGCTGATAAAAGTTTAGATTGTGGTTTATGTGGCAAATCTATCTAAGAAATGTGTCAAATTAATGATAAATATGGTTTTGCTGAGTAAGTTAGAACGAACAGTAACTGAGCTCTAAAATTATGCATTTCTTTCACAAAGGCTTCTACACTTAACAGGCCAAGAAAGAAGTTACCTGTGTTTCAGATTAATAATATCCATGCTGGCACAAATACTTGTCTCTGAATAGCTACTGGACACCATGTAGTCCCACCATGAACTGTGTCACTGTGTGCCCAAAATAGCTGTGTGTGTTGGAACTGGCCAGTGTGTGAAAATGTGATGTGTGCTCCTATTGACAGGAGTTTCAAGACACTCCTAATCAGTCTTAAAAGAGCATGTGATATCATTGAGCTGCTTTCAGTTCTTTGTATATTCTTCAAGCCCTGGCTATAAGCTAAACAAAAGTTGATAAATGATCTCACATGGATACCAGTTTGTATCCATGATGCGCAGAGCTAGCCTCTGCTACAGCAGGCTGATTAGAAGTTTTCTCTTCCTTATGAGTGCACCTACCCTGGTCTCAAGCTCCTGTGACTTAAGATCACTTCTTTGTGAGAAGTTTTTCATTTGGTAGTGGTTGAAATACAATGAAGACTGTACTGCATTCAAGAAAATAATGTGAGGTTTTTTGTTGCTGTTTTTTTGTTTTGTTTTTATATTTTCATGGTACTGATAACACATGTAAGAACATCCTTGATGTTGTGTCAGAGTGGGAAAAAGGTGTTTAAGAGTACAAGGCCTGCTAGAATAATGCTGGAAGAATCAACAGGGCAAAGGGACCAAACCAGTTTCAATCTTGCTTGCTTTATGTTTCTGAAGTGAATTGACTAGACCCTTGTGGGGATAAGAAGGACAAGGCACACTCCAGGCAGGGATATGGTGGAATGATGGAATGGCCCCTTTATTAAGATGGCTCCAGCTTATACAAGGGTGGCACAAAACTTTCTGAAAAAGGGGGTGGGGTTTTGGGAGGAGCATGCAAATCCTCTCAAAGACAAGGAACAAACAGGGAAGGACTGCAACAACAAGGGGTAAACGAGGGTGGAAATAAAAGCTCCCCTGTGGCAGAATCTGTCCAAGAGGTGCAGGGATAATATGAGGGAATTCACAAATGGGGAAACACGAAACAACCCAATATATGGCAATAAACTTTCTCTTGTGCAGGATGGCTCGTTCTTGCTGCTTTCCTTCTTAATCCTTCGGTCTCGACAAGTCACTCTGTGGTCTCTCTTCCATTCAGTTTAATCTTGTACTCCCACAGTGAATCATCACCATAACAGCATTTCAGTTTTCACAGGATCAGTGAGGTCAGAAAATGCTTCTGTCTTAGATTGTTCTGCCCTGCTCAGAGCAGAACCATCTAGAACAGGTTTTTCAGTGTGGAAGACAGTGGAAGACTGCTTTTGTTATCTCCAAGGATGAAGACTCAATAACATTTCTGAGCAAACTCTTCCAACATAATAATAAGCCTTAAAACTAGAATTCATTTAGAGACTGAAAATACATGACAAGTAAATTCATTTAAAATAAATCTGTATCAAAACTGTAGGATTTGAATCTCAAGCTTGTTCAAATATACATACACACACACAATATTTAATGAAAATGCTAAACTGAAAAAAAATACTAAATTTCAGACACTTTGGAAATTACCAAAAAGTCAATAAGAATGGGCCTTACTTTCCATTTCCCTCCCATTTTTGGTAGCTTTTGTCATTTTTTTTGGTTTTGTTTTTCTTTTTGTTTGGTTGTTTGTTTGGTTTTTTTTGTTTGCAGTTTTTTTGTTTTGTTATCATTGTTCATTGGTTTGATTTGATTTGTGTTAGGGTTTTTTTGCTTTGTTTTTTTTGTTTGTTTGTTTGTTTTTTCAAGAAGATATCAGGAAAAATATGTATGTATATATATAAAAAGCATCTGTGGCTGCTGTTATAACTTTCCCTTATCTCCATATTATAATATAGTAAGCAATGCAAAAAGCATGAATGAATTGCTGCTTGGTTAAGTCCTATCAGAATTGAAATATTTTCCCCTCATTTAAGTGTACATTGAGAAGATTTCTCCAAACCATGTCAAGTTTTAGATTCAAATAAAGAGACAATTTCCCAATAATTAGGACTCTCACTGAGGAAGAAGATGTTTTCAAGCCCCTCCTTTTCTGAGAGTTTTGTTGGAACTTTTCCACTTTAAAAAATTATGTTTTATCCTACATAATGGTTCAGTGGGGTCTGACAGATATCAGCAGTACCTTCTAAAGGATTCTGGCAGAATGATGATATGGCAGAATGAAGACTGGACTGTTTTTCCTACAGGAGTGTCATGAGTTCTATCAGCTAGTTAGATTTTGTTAGTTTTGAAAAATTCATATAACATTTCCAGGTACATTTTGTTTGCCTGACTTTATTTTTTTTTATAGAGGTTACTGTTTTATTATTTTAATTTCTTATTTTCACAGTAGATTCCTCTTTTTCTAATTTTGTCCATAGTGCACAGGAAGACAACACATACTCCCAGGCAGCAAATGGATTAAAAGACCTGGTCTGTGATATTTTAGACATTTGCTAGTTTATAAATAAAAGTCTGGCAAATTTCCAACCTATTTTATTATATTTTGATTTTTTTCAGATGTAAAATGGTGATGAATGTGAATCTGAGAACATTAATCAATGGGGCTGCAAAATATATATACTTTGACTTGTTACAGGGATCCACTCAGCCTGTATGTCTGTCCTGACAACGTTAGAAAATCTGAAAGTAGATTAATGCTGACATAGCTGTAATAAATCAGTTAAGTCTATTGCTAAGATAAATTTACAGTGGTATAAACAGCCTTTACAAATTCTATATATCCTCCAAACTTTATTCAATAAAGATAACCTCAATAAAAATGTGTGCTTACTCTTTGATTGTTGACTAAATAATTGTAGTTTCTATCTGCTGCAATGACTGACTTTAAAACAAAAACTGTGGGTTATTTTACTTTTTATCCATTTATTTATTTATTTTGAGTCCTACAACTTGAAAGTAAATGATATAAAATTGTCAATAGTGTGCTTTTAGCACTTTAAGAAAATATTGAAAAGCTTGACTGTAGACACAAGTCTGAAATTGCTCTCATTGATGAAAAACATTCTTCAGGCAAATTAGAGGGTTGTATGGAAAGAAATATAGGGGAAAAAAATCTTTTTCTTGGACCATGGCTTTTGTTGTTTTATTTTTTTTTCCCTGAAAAGTAGAATTTTCTCATGAAACTAGGAAGAAGGGAAGGGAAGGTTTGGGAAGGGAAGAGAAGGTTTGGGAAGGGAAGGTTTGGGAAGGGAAGGTTTGGGAAGGTTAGGGAAGGGAAGGGAAG
>JAWWEW010000001.1:62311550-62323215 GCA_035583185.1 Anabacerthia variegaticeps
GGAAGGGAAGGGAAGGGAAGGGAAGGGAAGGGAAGGGAAGGGAAGGGAAGGGAAGGGAAGGGAAGGGAAGGGGAAAATGTTTGTGGACAAAAAACTTAATATCGTGGTTAAAAATTAGGTTTTAAAAACTGATAGAATATTTTTCATACATTTTTTCCTATAACAATGAATCTCACTGTATATCATCACAGTATTTTTTGTCTAATGAGTTCTTACTCTTACTCTAGCTAACACGCAATGTGAGTTCTTAACTTAATCTTCAAAGCACTCAGTGGAATAAGAGCAGGTCATCTCAGGAGCATCTTCAGCAGTCAAAACTGACTGAAATATGTGCAGCTAGTATTGGTGTGAAAGTCACTCATTTTCTTACTCAAGGTCTAAAAAATGTCATCAAAAACATAGTACCAACCAGAAAGATTCTGATTTGGTCTCTTCTTACTTACTAAATTCACATCAATATAATATTTTCTGTTAAATGGCATTGATTTAAATATGACCTATGGCTTTATGCTCATCTCTAAACTAGTAATAAAACAAAATTATGTTCTGCTGTACTTCATTGATATCAAGAAAACACAGTAAAGTATGAGGAAAATATCTGACAATGTATTATAACTCTCTTTTATTTTCATTTCACCATATATTATGCTTTTTGCATTCATTTACATGCCATTACAATTCAGATTCTGTTTGGATTTAATGGGAATTGTCTCCAGGTTGAAATTTTACTTTCTTTTTGGATCTCTCTGTGTATAAAAAGAAAATATATTGCTGAAATAAGATAACCTATTTTAAAACTAAACATCAAGATTCAATAAATAATCTAAGTGCTCAAAACATAGAAACAAGCAATTTCTTCTCTCCAGTGTCCTGTAGTTTCATTAAATTATGTATTATTTATGTGTAGGAGATGAGGTCTTTTCCCTAGTGGATTAATTAGTACAAATGGCTGGTTTTGTAAACTATGATTTTTTTATTGTTATTTTAGAACAAGCAAAGCCTCATTTAATGTATTTTTTACAGAGCAAAAGAATTTCATAAGAAAAATGTACAAAAGCAATATAAATCATACATAATTTCAAGGGCTTTCAGTATTTCTTATATGCTCAGAAACTATGTTGTATTTTGTACAGAAATCCATTTATCCAAGTTAGAGAATGGCTTGCAAATACAGTGAAGTTCTTTCTTAAAACACTGAACTGCTGATCTTAGTCCAAAGATTTTTAGTCAGGTGTTAGTCAAAATGTTAAGCACCTAATAAATTACATGAAGCCTTATTTATATTTCTTTCTAGTGATAAATTTTATACTTGTATGCAATAAAGACAAATCCTTTTTACATATGCCATGTGATTTGGTGTACTACTTATACAAAACTTTTTGACATAACTTCCTGAGCTTTCGTAGCTCCATTTCCTGAGGCCTTAGGTTGCAAATTGTGAACTTTCATCTACATATGTTGAACTTTTACCTAGTTTAGTAAAAGAAAGCCCCATAGATTGGTCACGACTGAAGATAAGGAAGGTACAATCATCAGAGGATTCTTCAACCTAGAGGTAAGGAAAGAACGTACTCACCTATGAAAGGACACAATGAAAAAGAGGAAAACACTAACCCTAATATTATTATTGACCCAAACTTCATGTGAGGGATGGGGAGCTTAGATTTTAAGGGTATAATTGCTCAGGGATTTCTTTGTTCAGGGTCCTTCTTCAGAGATAACCATCTTGAGCTGTAGTGCTATTATTAAATTGGAACATATATTTTGGCTTATCAATTCAACAAAAACCTAGACGAGCTCTGTGATGGTGGCTGGCATGTGTAATTTCCATAACGTATATAAAACATCAAAATAACCCCAAATGTTGCTCACTAAAAGAAGGGTAATGTGTTTTTGGTCTAATTAGTGATACTTCCATATAAACATTTGTGGTAACCGTATGATTATATGTATAGATTTCTAGAACTAAGTTCATATTAGGCTTATTGTGTTATCCAATTAGTTATTTTTCTGTCTCAAATATAAAAGAGCAGACACCTTACTTTTTGATGTATGGAGACATGATAAACGTGATATATACCAGTGTCTATAGAACATTTATTTCAGCATTTGGCTGAGAATATACATCATTATACATCAAAAAAACAATCCATACCATATCCCTTTTCTAAAAGAACACATTTTTCTCTCTCTTTACTAGTCTTGTTTCAAAGTCATAATTCAGTCTGCACACAAAAAAATCTTTATTAGCAAGATCCTCCTTCTGAACACTGGTTTTCTTCCATTGCCTTTCTCTTTATTTTTGTAGTAGGACGTTTTCTTCCAGGCTTATGGAAAACAGGAATGCTAGTTATTATTTATAAGTGACTTCCTGTCCTATGCTCACTGGTTTTGACATTGCCTTATGCCTTTGATATCATTTTAATCTTTGTAAACTGAATAACAAAATTTCTTTCAAAATGAGAGAATAAAATAAAGACAGTGCTGAGTTTGGTTCAATAGTTGACTTTTTCCTCTTGTTAGAAGGCAGTTTCACCAGTGTGGTGAAATAATTTTTAATCCTTTAAGCATGAAAGGATTCAGAACACAATTATGGGAAATGTAGTCGTGGAAATTAGTCTATTTCTGGCATAGACTTTCACCAGTTCTAAATTCAGAAATGGTTCCGGGAATTCTCTGTATCTCTGCTCACAGAGACAGTTAGCATACAAACAGTTCCACTGACTTCAATGAGCCTCCTCAGGCAAATAATGATGGAGTACAATGAGTTGTATCAACACTGCAAAATAAAAGAGGGACATTATTTGTTCTTTAGCTTTGAGGTTAAAAGTAATAATTTGAGTCTATTTACATGACATCACATTGGTTCTGGGTCTCCTCTGAGTCGCATATGACATCCTTGCATAACACATACATGTACACACATACATATACATGTATAGATGTACACGTACTATTTTCCAGTGTGCATACTATTTTCCAGTTTTAAATACTGGAAACTTTTAAGATCTGTGTATGGGTTTGATAGACCAGTATTTCACAGTGTTGTATGAAAAGGGAAAATTTCTTCAAACCCAGGAAAGCTGAGACCATTGTGCCTAACCAGTCTGTCACAACCCTGTTATGGGGACTCTACAGAACAGTCCACTGAATCAGAGGGTGGTTCAACTAACTTGGTCAGGGTCATGTGCCAACAGAGAAACACCTTTCTTGATCTCCACACCTTTACCCACTGTGGGAGACAGCTAGCACCCTTGAAGGACTTGCACTAACAGTTTACAGAATAACATTATTGATAAAATTATGGCAGAATTTGAGGTTTGCCAGTGATAACATCTGACTGTAGAAGCATATTCAGAACAATATACTAACAAGCTCTAATTCCTAACAAGAGTTAACTTGAGGTAACCATTCAGCAACCATAGAGTACCGTTCCTAACCAATAAGTGTCCCTATGGAATTGATGACAGGTTAAGTCTGTCAACTGATGCCAACAGTTACAAAAAAGTCTTCCCAAACCTCTCTCTATTTTAAACTTACTTTTATACTATTTCTTTACATTTAGGTGTAGCTTGAGTGATTCTAGTCATATATTTAATGAGGAGTGGTCACACCTTAGAGGTGGATAATATCATTATGGTATTTGAGATAACATATGACTGCTGTGGTGGTGGCTGGGTAGGACTTGGTGAGCATTTTGCATGTAAACAAACCTTTCTTTTGTACAGTATTGTTATCAATATTGTTGCTGTTACTGTTTGTTTTCTTATCTCTTTGCTGTTTCTAGTAAATTATTCTGATCTCAGCCTATGATCTTTGCCTTTTGTGCCACCAACTCTCCTCTCCAGAAACCCATGCGGGGTGGAGAAAAGGGTGGGGCAGAAGAGGGAACTGAACAAGCAGCAGTATGGTTTGGGGACTCTCAGAGGAAGAACTAAATTGGGAAGTACCATTTCTAAACCATGATGTGTCTACTCTGTTCTGCTACACCCTACAGGCCAGTTTAATATTAGGAGTACAGTTCAAATTATTTTTGCAAAGTAGAATCTTTTTATCATTCTGCCATTTACTCTTGATGTTGTTTAGAAAGCAAACACTATTTTCACAATTTTATTGTGTACTGGTAAAATACATCAATACTTAAAAAAAATATGTGACTATAGCTTTTTAAAACACTTTTGAATGATTTTTTCACTGAAGAAACTAGCATACTTAGAAAGAAAAAGACTGTAATTTTGTTGTAAATACCTACTTGTATTCCAGTAGTGATTGGAAGAATAAGAAATGTTAAGAAAAGCATTCATTCACTTAAAGCTTAACTTGTTGAGCAACAGTCAAAACCAGTGAAACTTCTAGAGATGAAAAAAGGCAAAGAAGTACAGTCTAGGTGAAATTACTTTTTTATCCTGTGAGATCCCCTCTGGATCCATGTCCTAAGTTTTACACTTAGGTTTTACACAAAGGACCAACTGTCTATAAAAGTAAACAAGTATTGACTACATGAAAGTTTATTCCATCAGGATGCTACATAGGCAGCAGCTTTCCTCATGAAGACCATTTATATAGGTTTCTCCTTGAGAGTGAAAACTTGATAGCATGTGGACATGCAGTTCATCTGCAAGGGTGTGTGTTATCCAAGCACTGCACATAAAACTAGAGAGGCACATTCATACTTTTAAAACAAGTATTTTCCACATATTTACCTAAAACCCCATATAAATTACATTTTTCAGGATATGATGAGAAATTAAGAAATTCCAGGAGATACTATGCTGATGCATTATGGTTACATTTCTATTTTGTCAGTGCATTTGGGTTTTTTGTTGTTGTGTGGTTTGTTGATTTTGATTTTGTTTTTCTGAAGGAAAAGAGCTATATAAACTGGTGAACAAAGGTTTTCAGGATGCTCAAGATTTACAGGCTCTGTCAATGAATATAAAAGCATAAAGAAACATACACCTGTTATGTCTGTCTGAGAAATAATTCTGACTAAGCTCCTTGAAATACATTTGTTGTAGTTCCATCAGCTTCTTAAGGAAAAGATGATTTTCTGTGTTAAGATATATAACAACTGATATCAGTGTAGTCATTTGCTATCTGCATAAGATCATAATTTGGTTTATTAATTCAATGAGAATTTTTATGTACCAGGCTCTTTAAAAGTCTACAAAATCTAAATCTATAGGCTGATTTTCAGAAGTAACAACTTTAAAAGGTGTTGATCATCCATCTGTTTTTATTAGCATTATAGAAAGAGTCTTGGTGTCTCATTCTGATTAGAGAAATACAAGCTTCTGATCCTTAAAATTTATATAATTACAGATACCAAAGAAAGACATACTGAGTAATTCCTTGAGAGGAAAGGTGCCAGTTGTATTTTATGGATTCCCCACACATAAACAAAATATAGGTTTTGGCTCAGAGATCTTATTTTACAAATGTAACAAATTCTCAGTGACCTACAGTGACTTGTCCAGGCAGATGCTCGTGGTTTGTTTTTGTGTTTGTGTGGGTGTGTTTGCTCTGTTTGTTTGTTTTGGGAGGTTTTGTTTGTTGTTTGTTGTTGGTTTGTTTTGGTTTTTTTTTTGTGTTTTTGTTTTGATTTTTTGTTTGTTTTTGGTTTTTGCTTTGTGGTTTTTTTTTTTGTTTTTTTTTTTAGGAGGGTTTCTCTTTTTAATATAATGGTTACTTCCCTCTGGGTTAAAGCTAAAGGTTTATTTAAAAGCTTGGTAGGGGAGTTTTTTTTGTTTGTTTGTTTGTTTGATTTTGTTTTCTTAATAATGAACAAAATAGCACACAAATCAAAACAACCCAACTTCCCAAAAATATTCTGCAGAAAAGGAAAATAATAATACAGTTTAGCCACATTTATAATTAGAAGGGGTGATTACAACTGGTAGTGGGCATCTTTACCCTGGCTGAAACCTAAAAAATATCTAATTATTAGCCTATAAATAGTCTGATTTACCAAATGGAGGAGAGACTATCTTAACTTAACACATCCACACCATAACATTGTGAACTGGAATTTATGTTATCAAGATGATAAGCCCTCAAAATAATTCACCTCCAAACTGAAGTTCTATGTCACCGAGTCAAGTTCTGAAGTCCACTACTGAAACTTTCTTTAATTAGTAAATTGGAGAACATGTAAAAGAACAATTTACTGTACAGAGCCAATTAGCCAATATAAATATTGACTGTGTGGAGTATTTTACAAGCAGAGAGTCCTGGTACAAATCTAAGGCACCTGAGATTGCCTCTTGGAAAAAATCATTTGCTCACTTCCTTTGATAAAAAAGCAATGAACTCTCACTCTTATAAAATGATATATTTTTTTAACTTTATTTTCCAAATAAAAAAATTAATACAGCATGTCTGGAATATTCCCTATTGAATAGGCTTTTTTTTTTTTTTTCCCCTCTCTTGAGTTTTCGCAGCTGTCACAGCATGTCCTTGCATGGAAATAGCATAGCAAACAGCCTACGACTTGGAAACAAGAAGGTGAATAAAGAGAAGAATGGAGGAAAAGATTTGAATCTGAACACAATACTGAGAAGTCTCTAAGAACAAAACTGTCTGTTAAAGTCAGGAGGATTTGTAAATATGTGATTCTCCTTGACAAATGCAAGTCAAAACGTGAGGTACTGAGCAGCGAAACAGATCTTTTTTTATTACATGTTAGTGTAAATTAAGAATTGATTTTCCTTCACTTGTGTTTTTGGAGCAGCTTTAACTATGATGTCTTTATCAGATGCTGTAAATAAACACATTACTTGCATTTTACTATAACCTTGTAAGGTAAAGGTAGTTTCAAAAAAACTACCTAAGGTATTCCTCACCAGAGTTGCACAGATTCATATAACTAGGTCACTGCAGCATTTGTACACAGTGCCTGATACTCCTACCAATTTCCACAAGGAGGCCAAAGGGTAACAAGTTATACATCCACTAAAGCTTCATAAATCAATTTGAGAGCTAATGTTATAGAGGTCAGGAGAAAAAGCATCTTCAGTGGTCAGTGATAACCAGAAGAAAATCACTCACAACATTGTAAGTTAATGGGAAATATTGCTGAAAGAAAGGATCCCAAAGGAGAATGTAAAAAAATAGAACATTTTCTTTTGATAATGCAGCAAAACTTCAAATTGTTTATGTTTCAAGGCCACAAAACAGAACCCTTAATACAATTATCATTTCTTCTGGGACTGCTAGATAATACAGTTGATAATGGGGGATGAGGAAAAAAGATAGGTGTATCAAAATACATAAATCCCAATCTATAACAAATAGTAAAAGTATCCAGTCCATTCCTAGGTGTTATATGGACCAAGCATATAGTGTTATGTAGATTGTCACTGAGCAGCAGAACTGATGATTGCCATTGTGTATAATCTTTGCTACAACATATTTTATCAGATTAAATCCTCAGGAAACAAGGAAAGACAAGGAGATTGCTGTTTCAACGCAAAAAAAAAAAAAAAGTAACCATGGTTTGATGAGGAATTTTTAGGCCAGAGGGTAGGGACAGATGGGTGAAGAAAGACAGTAATCATGGAGTCTGCTGTAGAAAAACAATCCAGAGGAGAAAGAGGAAATTTATATGCAAAGGCGTGGAAGTAATACTTTCGAACTGTAGAAATGCAGTGAGAAGGAAAAAGATTTATTTTCCAACCTTTTTTTATCTTTCTCATCCAGCAATTCAGACTTTTTTTTAATTATCTTGTTCCAGTTAAATTAAATATAATTTTAAACATGAAGAGTCACTGATTTATTTTTTTTTTCACACATTCCTGTCTAGAAGGAAAGATGAGAGTGTTATCCCAGGCTTTTGACTCCGTGTTTGTTTATTTGTTCATCTGGAGTTTTGGTTTTTTTTTACTTGTTTGCTTGCTTTGATTCATAGTTTTAAAATATTTTAAGCTCTAAATTAAGTGCTTTGACATAAAACATTTTTGGTCATAAGCAAAGGCAAGCACAAATCTCGTTCTTAAGTTCCCAGAAGATATGGACTTCCAGAGTGGAGTTCTAAAAGAACAGTTTCAGTATGAAATAATCTTTATGTTTCTGGCATCCTCCTACAGTCCTTGATACCTGGGAACAGAAGATTTTTGAAGTTCATTTAGTGTGTACTGATCTCAGCTGGATGCAAAATGCTTTAATTCATTTCTTTTCTAGAACTGAGCCAAACTGAATGGTTTATTGGATCTTAAACCAAATATTTATCTTCCTGTAATCCTCAAGAGAATTTGAGAATGACTAAAAATTTGCAACAAATTATTTTGATACTATCGTTTTTTCCCTCAACTATAGCTGTCTTTCCTAAAGATTGGCCTTGAAAACCAAATACAATCCAAGTCAACCAAGTATATCATCAGAAGTGGAATGTGTCAGAATTAATATGTGAATTGATGTTCTTGTTGACTATAGTTTTCAATATTTTTTTTCTTGGAAAACAGATACCCATTACAGTATGTCTTCCATGATACTCCTTGTAGAAAAGTTATTTATTAGATTTATAAGACACTGCTGAAAATTCATGCAAGCATTCAAAAGAACGAAAGGTCATCATGTTTGACTGATATGTGAATATATGAAGAGATAAAATAGTTTGTCATAACCCTATGAAGGTATGAGCAAGATTTTGCAGTGGATTGGCTCTATTCTGAGTAGCTGTATCTGAAGACTTTAGGTATTGCATAAGAGTCTCAATTTTACAGTGTAAGCCTTTAGAATCTTTATGGGATTTACATGGCAAAGTTGTGGTAGCAGAGAGGCTGCAGGGGTGACTTCTAAGAGAAGAGTCTAGAAGCTGCTTCCAAGATTGACTCACATCTGGCCAAAGTTGAGACCATTGTCTGTGCCAGTGGCATCTCTGTGATATTATATTTTAAAGACATGGTAAAAAATTCTGTGCAACAGCTTTGAGAGAGGATTGAGAAAAGTTGAGAAAAACAACTGTACAGGCACTAAGATCAGAGACAAAGTAGAGAGAGGATGTACTTCAGACACTGTAACAGAACTTTTCCTGCAGCACATGGAGAAGACTATGGTGACACAAGGTGTCCTCCCAAAGCCCATAGAGGACCACAGTAGAGCAGATATCCACCTGCTGCTGCTTCCATCTGTGAAGGACCCTACAGTGGACCATATCAACCACAACTGAAGCTGCAGCCCATGAAGGCTCCACACAGGAACAGGTTCCTGACAGGACTTGAGACCCATGGAGAGGAGCCCAAATTAGAGCTGGGTTTCTGGAAGGAACTGTGATCCTCAGGGCATCCACACTGGAGCAGTCTGTTCCTGAAGGACTCTGAACTCTAACCCATGGAAAGGACTTACAATGGAGCTTTCCTTGAAGTACTGCAGCCTGTGGGAAGGATCAATGTTGGAACTCAAGACACATTTGTGAAGGACTGTAGCAGGGTATGAGTGTGAGAAGGAAGAACCAGCAGGCATGAAGCCTTATGAACTGACCACAACCTGCTTTCCCCAACCCCCTGAGCTACTTGAGGAGAGGAGGTAGAAGAGTCAGGAGAAAAGTTGAACCTGGAAAGAAGTGAGATGTGAGGAGGTATGTGGGTTTAGATTTTTTCTTAATAACTAGGGAAAAATTCAACTAAATTGAATCAAATCTCTTTTGCCATTCTGGTTATTGTTGAGTGAACTCCCTGTCCTTATTTCAAACCATGGCTTTTTTCATTGTATTTTGTCCCTCTGTTCTCTTGAGGAGGAACAATGATAGAGTAGCTTGGTGGGCACCTGGTAGCCAGCCAAGGTCAACCCATCACAGAACCACAGACATTTTCAATACAGCTAGAATGTTATTAGTCACACATACACACTTCTTGCTGAAGAACACACTTTTTCATTCTCACAGGAAGTTATCAATGCAGCATGACTATAAATTCATAGAGATCTTCATGAACTAATCCCTAGCTTCTATAAATTCATGTTCACTTAATGTAATCCAATTTCCAGTGCTAAAACCCTTAAAATTATATTCCTTGCACAATCATATGATAAGAAGGATCAAGGTAAGTTTTTTTTCAGAAGCACATGCATCAGTGTCCACACTGTGCTTTATTTTGACACATGAATATGGATTTAGCTGGCTCCTCTTTCAAACAGATATTTTGTTTATATAATGAATTGGTTTATAGAACTAATTCGGTATTAAAATTACAATAAAATACATAGGTGTTTTTAATAGTTACATATTTGTTCTTTAAGCCATTCGATTTAAATACAACAGTTTCTGAATAAGAGCACATATGCCAGTGGGGGCTGTGAGTAAGAAGGAAGAAGTCAGGTTCCTTAAAAAAATCCTAAAGCGGAAAAATTGCAGTGTTTTTTTACACACCTAGTCTTTCTCACCCTAAACTGAGGTTTCAAATGGTTTATACACATAGAGAAAATACCAAAAGAGCTATAGTTTGCCTGATTTTATTATAGTGATTGCTGTAATACTGCTACCAATTTGAATGCTACTCAACAGCCTACAGAAGATCTGCATTTAGATGCAAATACTGTTATCTCAGTCATTAGAGGTTTTAGGGCACAGGCTAGGGATTAATATTTATAGCTGCCTAGAAAAGGGGAAATTAATCTTACAGAGTATTTTAAGACTTGTTTTCACACCTTATTGAAAGGGGAAAAAAATACACAACAGAGTTCTGAAACACAGATAAGATGCCTGGTACATTAAGCATCACTGAGCTTTGTGTGTCTGTAAGGTTCATGTTTCTGTTCTGAAGAAGGTAGGTCAATAATCTTAAGAGTTTTGATATCTTTTTCTCCCACCAAAATTCCTTTTCAGACCTGAGAGAGAGTTTTTCAAACCATGACATTCATCTGAAAAGAGAATTCGCCAATTCTCACTTTCTTCTGCACCATCATTTCTCCCAGGTCACTTCATAGCTCCCCGCTGAACCAAGGAAGGTATGTTGCAACCATTGTCATACCATGAACCTTAATAAGAATTTTTCATTAAGTTCATACTGAGAGAGACAGTATTGATTACGGTCTCTCTACTGTCTACTTCTGTAGAAAAATATCTGGCACAAGGCACCAAAGAATCAGTGTTACCAGTTATGCAACCATGCATCAAAACAAGGCAATGATAAGCATGTTAAGAAATAAAATCAACATCTTCATAAATCTCAGATTTTTACGGGTTTTAAATTCAGTTCCACAACTCAATTTCAGCTCTTCTTTTAAAATAATTCTACCACGTATAGATTCACAAAGAAGTGTGGCATTTTCTTCTAAAATATAAAGTGAAAATGTCTTTTTAATATGAACTTTAAAAGACGGACAAAAAAAGAAATATAGAGATAAAGCAATTAAATTCTTTTTGTCTAAGTAAGTCAGGTACCTACATTTAAAACTCAGAGAAGTGAAGAAAATGTTCTTTAAAGGATAGACTCAGATCAGAAAGAAAAATTCCTCTGAAGTCTACCTTTTTTGGGAAGGCATCATTTTAATTTTTTTAACTAGTAAATCAGTTCTGATAGATGGTTCTGAGAGATGACTGGGAAAAGCACAAACTTGATTTCAGCAGCTTATTCATGGTTAATAAAAGGTTAGAATCACTTCCATGCCTTTTACACACCCTAAAATGTGATAACGTTTAGGGGTTTATATTCTTTCCTCCCTCCCTCCT
>JAWWEW010000001.1:62330583-62359005 GCA_035583185.1 Anabacerthia variegaticeps
GGATATATATATATATAGGTATATGTGTATATCTGTGTATTGTGATTAAGAACTGTTATCCTTTCATATTCATATTTGTATTTTTCCTTAATTAAAGGTTTTTTTTCTAAATTTAAGGAGAGGGATTATTTTATTTCTTGGCCAACAATATATCTTAGTTTTCCCCTTAAACTAAGACAAGAGTATATTTTGCAACACTGTCAAGTTTGCAATACATGCAACCTTCCATCTGTATTGATCACAACAGCTTTTCAAGGAGGCAAGGGCATTATGCATCATCACTTGCCTGTACCTTAGCTCCACCAGTATTTTTAGCATGTGCAAAGCAGTGTAAGCTTCAGATTTACCTTTAGTATTGAACAGATCCCTCACACCATGGTGGTGAGAGACATATAACTGCTGATAAATACATTTGTGCTTCTGTTAACCAAACCTCACACTTTCAGAAGGACATACTGTAGGTGTTATCATCCCTTTTCTACTGACAAGGAAGCAGTTGCAAAGGCATTGAAGTAACTTGTCCAAGGTCAACAGCAGATCAAGACAAACAGAGAGAGGTTGCTGAAGTAGCATAATACCTTTTTTTGGCTCCATCATTAGAACCAGATGGTGATGCATGTTTCTCCTTTATATGATAAAGTTGAGGCCATGTGGCAGCACACCTTTTTTGCTACAGCCCCTGCTATCCTATTCAGATTGCAGCTGTGCCTACCCTGAGTGGCAGAGTTGAGATTAGTTAGCAATCATGACAGCAATTGTAAAAGAACTGGCAAGCATTCTTAAGGGACTTGTAGCTGCGCTTGGTAAAAACCTCTTCTTGCTTTCCTGTCAATAACCAGAGCCATAAAATCAGAATAAGGGACCAATTATCCTCTTTAAGTAAGAATAGTCTTCTTCATGTTACATGCTGATCACAGTTAATTGTCCATCTTGAATCTGCTGCAGAATTTCAAAAGCCTATAGTTATCTCTTATTTTATTTAGTTTTTATTTTGTTTTATTTACTGTTTTGACAGTAGTTCCTACTTAGACAAACAATGTGTTATTTGTGAAATTCTGGTAGCTTTAGTCAGTTTACATCCTTGAATTGCCTGATGGCAATAGATGCTAATTAGTACTACTGGCACAGTGAGTAAGCTTTGGTGTTGAAAGCTAGTAAGTAGAGTCAAGAAGCAGAAAAGCAAAAGAAACTCAAGCAACAGTAAAAATTATAAATGAACTGACATCTCGACAGGCTTATTTTATTATTTGTTTCTCTATTAAAAATATATATTAATGATGAATGCTAATTATGTGGTACTGGAGATTAGTTGCCATCATCACTATTTGTTTAATTTTTACAGGTAGTTAGTGGCATACTTTGCCTATTTAGAGCCGTTTTCCTAACTGTAATGACCTTTTAATTAGAGATATTTTATAAATTTATCTAGAAATATTTGAAGTTATTTTTGAACAATACTGATTGATTTTCCAGCTGTCGAATTATTTTTTTTTTATTTTTCATTAACAGATTACATATGGATTGCTTTTTAATGTTCATTTGTTTATTGAATGTAATTTACTACTTAGTTGTTTTCATCCAAAGATTCCTATTCTCGTTTCAGCTGGGAAAGAGTTAATTTTCTTCTTACTAGCTGGTATAGTGCTGTGTTTTGCATTGAGTATGAGAAAAATGAAAACACACTGGTGCTTTTGTTGTTGCTAAGTAGTGCTTACCCTAAGTCATAGGTTTTTCAGTTTGCCCAGCTCTGCCAGCAAGCAGGTGCACAAGAAGCCGGGAGGGAGCAAAGCTGGGACAGCTGACATAAATTAGCCAAAAGAATATTCCATATCAAAGAAGATCATGGCCAGTATGTAAACTGGGTGGGGGCAGTGAGTCGGATGGGGCTGATCACTGCTTTGGCACAGGCTGGGCATTGGTCAGTAGATGTGAGTAATTTTATCATATATCACTTGTGTATCTTGGGGGTTTTCCCATTACTGTTATTATTATCATATTCAGTGTATTTCAAATTATTAAACTGTCCTGATGTGAGCCCACAGGTTTTATTCTCATCTGATTCTCCTTCCCATCACACAGTGGAAAGAGACAAGGAATGAGTGAATGGCTGCGTGGCACTTAATTTCTGGCTGGGGTTATAAACACAACAAAAACGCTTAATTTGACAAAAGTTTAAGCCCACACAATCAGAAAACAAACAAACAAACAAGGACAGTTCTATTTTACTGTCCTTCCTCAGTAGACCCTTACTATTGTAGGCTGATAGCATTTGTTGAGTCTGTTGAAGTTTGTAGTTCATACCCTGGCTTCAAGGGAGGGGAATATTTTGTTTTTAACCAACTAGATCTTCTCTTTGACTCAGTTCACTGGTTGACCCAATAACGAGCTGTGCTAGGACAGGAGAATGGGAACAGAATAAATGTAGCAATAAACTTACAATATCAGAAGTGGAATAAAGCCTGCAAGAGATGGGTCTCTGAAGAAGATGGAGAGAGCTAACCATAGTTCTTTGAAAACAGGCTTTTACTCTGTTGTAAAATGGATTCTACCCTGTCCATGTGTTACTTTTCTTCTTCCCAGGACCCCCTGGGAACACCCTTATTAGTATGCAAGAATGTGCCTGGGCAGGTTTATGTGAAAAGCCCCCTCACTGGTCCTTTGTCAACCCCTTCCCTATTTGCTGTTAACCCTCGGTTTTCATTGGTGTGACTCACTTCCCTTAAGGTCCCTTAAATACCCTGACCACGGGAATAAACTCTCCTTTTGCTTCTTCTCCTGCGGCTGTGTGTGTGTATCTCTGTCCTGGGACATCTTGGAGACCACATGGCAAGGAGGGGAAGGAGGAGCGATCCAACCACGCTGTTGTAAATAAAAGTGCAATGGAAGGGACTGTGGAACCTGCCTTTACAGAAACAGGTCATCAACTAACAGTACATGAAACTGCATCACTATTCAAAGTGTAAAAGAGGATGGTTGTCAAATGCGAGTGACCTTCTGTTACAAATGAGAAAACAATAGAAAAAGAGCTTACTACCACCTGGGGAAAACAGGTTTGATAGGTCAAAGAGTTTTCTGAGGAGAAGATGAGCTTGAGTTTTATAGCTGATCAAGGTTTTGTGGCTAGTTAAAAAAAGTCAAAATTAGAATAGATGCAGAAAAAGCATCTGAACTGCTTAGAGCAATTCTTTCTCTGCAATAAAAATGAAAGCTAGGATGGGTTCAAGAAAAGGACATCTGAAAATCAGAAAGAATAGTGACAAACTATTAGGAAGATAGTGACATATGGATATTCCTTCTTTAATATATAAGCATATTTCTTTAAACCATTAGAATGATTTTTCCTTGAAGCATTTGTCTTATTTTTCAACTTTATGCTGCTCCTTAAGTTATCTTGTGAACTACAGAATCTGTGAAAGGATAGTGGGACACTTGTGAAAAGACATAAGTTATTTGCAAGTATTGAACCTGTGTCTGGTAGGACAATCAAATGGTTTTGATTATGGGCTAGATAGGCAAACTGGAAAGTTCTGAAAATGTGCACTTGATTAAGGTTTTGTGGAAGAGATAAAGAGGACTAAGGAAAGTCTGAACTAGGATTTATTCAGATCAAGGGAAACTTGAAAACAACGAGTTGGGTTTTGAGACCCTGGAGGGAGCATTTAATTAATAATTTGGGTAAATTAAAACATGTGAACGTCATTTACATCTTATTGTTCAAGGGAGAGAATTAAAACAGCTTATATAGTTATTGCTATAATACTGTGGGATTATTTTAGTGGGTTTTTTTCCTATTGTTTATTGTTTATTCATTATCTTTCTCTAAATTTCATATTTAAAATTTTATGTGAGAGATTATTTTGGTGTGCTAAGTAGCTAAAAAGAAGTAAAGAAATCAGACTCTTGCATGGTCTTATTCATTTGACTTTTTAAAGATTTTCTGCAGCATATTCTGTGCCTTAACAGCACAAAATCATGTTGTAACAACAATGCTTAGCATTGTGTAATCACCGCTCAGGAGTATTAATAGCTGAGATCATAAGTTGACTGTTGCATTTAACTGCAGTTCTTTATTGCTGTTCATTATGACCTGAAGGCTTACAAGAGGGAGAAGACAGAAGAATTCATTTTGTGCTGCTTTTCCCCAGTATCAGTGGTTAGAAATTTTCAATCTGTAAGCATGTTGTGTTTCCTACAATAGAAAATGTGCTGCAATGCTGGAATGGACAAATTGGTGCTTGCAAAGAAGTGCTACATTTTGAAGCTATCTGGGAACAATGATGTTTGCTTGAGTTTTACCAGAAAAGGGGGAAAAAAAAAAAAAAAATTGCTATTCCTTATATAACCAGTAGAGGTTTTTTTGTACTCAAGAGAATGGAGATGTACAAATCAATGAACCAAACAGTGGTGCTTTTAAGCAACTGCAAAAAGTTTTCAGCTGCTTAAGTGCAACCTAGGGTACAGAAGAAAGCATACTTTAAAACACAAACCATCTCATCAGCTAGCAACGATTTACCTTTTTATTTTTTCTTTTTTTTCTGAATTTGAGTGAAGGGAATGTATATATCCTGTAGCTGTCCCACTAATCTTATCAAACTAAATATAATATATAATTAAAATATGGTTTTTTCTCAGTACAAGTGAAGAATGTGTATTTTACAAATTACATTCAAGAAATTTTAGTGAAAAAAAATTCCTGCTCTAGTCCATATTGAGGCACAGGGCAAAGCACAAACAAATAACTCCATCATGTGCTTTGGATAGGGCAGCTGTGACTGGTTGTTCTGTTCAGAAAAAAACAGATATGGAATTTGATTTTAAAGTAATTTATTCAGGATCCTATTTTTATGTGGTCAATGATATGAATCTTTGCATATTTTATTCAAATAGACAGTGACAATTGTGTCTGGATAGACAGAATTCACTGTAGCTTAGATTTTCTTTGACAGCAATGCAGAGTATTAAGATTAATGTATATATCTATAAAGCCACCAGATGTCCCTTTGTCCTTCATCACTATCTGCTTGTGCTGAACTATGCAAAATACTCCTGGGCACCTCTCCATGATGCTTTTCTCTGTGATTGCCCTTTGATATTCATTTCTGTTAAATTCCTTTGAAACTATATGCAGATCTGAATACAATTTTGCAGGTAGAAAAAATACAAAACAAAACAAAATTACTGAACCTATTTACTCTTAGCTGTTTACATGTCCAGAGTTCTGTCAGCAAGAACATCTCTATTATTATATATTTTCTACAGATATTTATACAAATGATGTCTCTATACAGGTCACCATGCCTCCGTTCTCTTTATGATTCTTTAGGAAAAACCTTTTGAGGTCTCACATCAGTAGTTTAACATCATCCAGAATTCACCTGCAGTGAAGAAAAAAGAATGAGAATGAGAAATATATTCCCCTGGAAACTGGTACACAGAAGTTTATGTATGCCATTTTTTGCATTTGTTGTCTCCCCAGAAAGAGATCTTCATAGTGGCTGACATTCCACCCCCAAGTTGTCATATGACCAGTACCTTCTATTGTTTGAAAAACTGTCCTGTGAGATATGAATTCTGGCCCTGCTATTTTTCACACATTTAGTAAGAGAGAAAAAAAATACAAAATATTTCCTGTACAGCTGACATCCAACTCTTGATAATCCAAGCCCTTACTTTACCAAAGGGGGGGTGAGTGTTCATGTTAATTGAATTGGTTATATATTACATTAATAGCTTTACCCTGTCAATACAAATACTATATAATTTCAACAAGGCTGTTAAAGCTATCAGTACATTTTCTCTCTGCAATCAGTGTGCTTTGACATAATTTATGGATCAATTCAGTTGAGTGGTGTAGAAATTTTCATTAGTGATGAAAAAATGTCAATGCAGCAGCTATTTAGGAAGTGCTTTTGGTGTCTTCAGCAAAAGCTCCCTCACAGGAAGTGTCTTCCCCAGAGAGCTACATGGTACTTCTCTGAGGAGGTAATGATGGGCAGTTGAAGAGGGTGTAAAGGTAGGTGTGCTTTAAAGAAACAGTGAAATGGTAAACTGGTTGTTATTGCTCAAACTAATCAGTAAACATTATTGTTTCATATCTGTATACACACTGTTCTTTTAGGGAGGAAAATATGGTTGAAAATTTTTTGAAGAAATATTAAACTATGAGCACAGTAGACTGGTTAACTCAGTGATGACCAGTGAAAGTCTTTAGTATTGTTTGTACTCCTTCCGTTTGCTTCTGACAATGAAATTATATGGATGTTGATGCACGATGCCAGCTGTCCAGAACCTAGCGCTCTATAGAGCAATTGCCCTAACTGACTGCCCACTTTGAGTCATGGAAATTTAACAGCATATACAGGCCTTATCAGATACAGTCTATAATGCTGAATGGCATGGTTTGTTCAGGATAAAGATCATAGCCACAATATGTGTCTAGGTGGAAGTTTAGCAGTTTGCATGACTTGATGTTTGCCAGTAAGTTTATAAAAACTTTCCTGCATGCTGGTAGAGATGCTGAACTAGTACTCTTGATTGATAGTGCATCTTGTGGTACAGAACACTGTGCAGTCATCATCATCTATCTGAAATATCCCTTTCTCCAGAAACACCTTTCATGAGCTGTGGTCTTTAACAGATTTTATCTAGTTTCTGTTTAAGGACTACTAGTAAATCATCACCAGTTTTCCCAACGTAGTCACACTGCCTAGACCAGCCCAGTTTAAAATGAGGATTCAGCAGTGGGGACAGACTTATATAAACAAGCTTTTGCATGGGTTTTATATTTGAAATATTATCGAAAAAAATTGCAAAATAGAAAGAGAGGTGAGGTTCATAGAATATTCCTCAAAGAAGGTTTTGACAGCTGTAGAACAGCTGCCTAGCTGAGCAACATTCTAGGTGTCCAGCAGGAGGTAAGAAAAAAAAGATATTTTTTTCCACTGCTTGTGAACATTAAATAAATTGTAGGGTCAATATCACTCTTAAGGTCTAGATTTTTAAAAGGTAGATGAAAATTTATTATTTCCCACTTCCTTACAGAAGACTGGGTAGGAAGTTTATAGTTTTTTACTGGATTATAAAACCTTAGTCTAACTTTTCAATTAGAGAGACTGCTTTCTATTCCACATGGAATATCTTCAGTAATGCATTGTTTTTTTTATATAGAATAAAAAGAAATAGATTAGTACTTTCAACTTTCTTTTAAAGTTGCTTCCCTAGAGCTAGCAATTGCTCCTGCAGTATTTCAAATGAATCTTTTATAAAAGTTTCATAACCCGGTCTATTTCTCAGCTTTGATTCTACAAAGGTTTCCGTATTGAAATGCTTTCCAAAGTGCCTTCACAGGTCATTTGGATCCAGCTTCTCATTTTGCTTACACCTTTTTCTGAAAAGGTAGTCAGAGCTGTTTCAATACTTTTCTGAATTCAAAATCTGCAGTTTGGCCATTGCCTGATTTTCAGAGTCATACTAATCTTCACTACTAATCTTCAGTACATTCATAATTTCTCCATTTTCCAATAAATCTCAATTTATCACATATGAGATAAAAACGTTAGCAGATATTCCTTAGTCAGAAAGTTGAAATGAGATTTTCACATTTTGTGTTGGCTGTGTATTTACATCACTATTATATCTTACTCCATGCATACAAAAGGCAATAGAAAGATTCACACATCAGTTACATAATGATTTTATTTTGTCTTTGTTATCCAGGTCTGGCCCTTTATGGATATTTTTCTCTTTTATATACTTCATTTCTATTCAGAGTAGCGTTAAAACAAAGCTACTCAGAAAGCCATTGCTTTTTCAGAAGTCCAGTTTTCACCTGCTGCTTCTCATCTATGTTCAGATGTCCTAATTTAATAGAAACTTATTTGCATATGTGCTCCAAGATGGTAGGATAACTTTCCTTCTGATACTGAAAGCCTTTATTCTTTTCTCTTAGGTTTATGTTCCCTTGATAGACCACCTCCCTGCCCTCCTATTTTCAGTATTTCAGTGCTTATCACCTCTGTAAGTCTCATATATTTTTTTTCTCTGCATAAATAATCATTTAAAAAAAAAAAAAAAAACAAAACCAAAAACACAATTACCTTTCTGTAATCTTTATTATTCTCCAACCTCTCTGAACAGTTTAGCATGTAGACAATATTTGAAAGTAGCTCAGATTTCACTGATAAGACACAGCTATTTAATTTCCTTCCTACACTTCAAAGAAGTGCTGTGAACTTAGAAAATATTGGGTTCATGCATATAAACCCACTTCTTGTAATTTCCTCTAATGCCCATCAGAAGGTTGTCTCTTTAAGGGTAATCTTTATTTGTATTTTGATATCTTTCTTATACCAGACAGCCTCTCTGTTTTTTAGTCTGGTGCTGGTTTCACACATTTCTTTCATCATAAATTTAAATAGCTGATAGAATGTTTTCAATTCAACTCAGGAACTGCAAGATTTAGATCTTTGCAGGCAGATTTTTAACATGAAAGCAAGAACTAAAATAAAGTAAAACTAAGGAAAACAGTGCATTTAGGCTGTAAAATTGTTTTCCTTTTTCCAGCTGAGTACAAGAAGATAAGGAATTTTTCTGTATCTACTATCTTATATGTGTATCAATATGTCACAAGAGACAGACAAAGCTACTAGTAAATGGCTTTTACACATTGGGTCTTCCCTCCAGGTCATGTCTTCTACCATCTCAGAGGACAACCCAGCTCACTCACAAATAGGTCATTGTTAGCAGTATATGTCTAGCAGTATAAGTTCGTCACAGAAGAAATTTAAGGATAACTAGGGATCTAAGATTTCTCTGAAAAATTCAACTCTATAAAATACAGAGAAATATCTTTATTTTCCTGAGCCTAAAAGATTTTGGATAATGAGACAAGAGAAGGAAAATGTGTATATAGGTGATAAATTGTGTGTAACATGTACAGTCTTTCCAAAAGACAAATGAAGCTGCAAAACGTTGTAATTAGTAATAAAATAATTTTAAGAATCAAACTAAAAAAAAAATAATATGCCTAATCCAAATAGCTCATTAACTGGGAAGAAGAACAAAAGAGAGTTTGGAAGAAAAGACTGAAGTATTCTTTTAATCCATATAGTTGTAAATTCAGTTAATCACAAAGTAATGATGACTATTGAGGTAGCCCAGGTTGTGGTGTAAAGATCACAGGAAAGATATTAAGCTCTTAGAGAGTGTCCAAAGGAGGACAAATGAATATGGTGAAGGGCCTTGAGGAGAAGCCATGTGAGGAGTGGCTGAGGGCACTTGATCTGCTCATCCTGGAGAACAGGAGACCAAGTGGAGACCTCAATGCTGTTACAACTTCCTTGTGAAAGGAATAGGAGGGGCAGACACTGATCTCTTCTCTGTGGTGACCAGTGACAGGACCCAAATTGTTTCAGAAGAGTTTTAGGTTGGATATTAGAAAAAGGTTCTCCACCCAGAGGGTGGTTGGGCACTGGAAGAGGCTCCCCAGGGAAGTGGTCACAGCACCAAACGTGACAGAGTTCAAGAAGTGTTTGGACAATAATCTCAGGGACATGAGTGACTCTTGGGGATGGTTCTGTGCAGAACTAAAGGTTGGACTCAATGATCCTTGTGGGTCCCTTCCAACTCAGCACATTCTGTGATTCTGTGAAATAATCAAATCAGCTAGATGCAGATATTGCACAAATATCTCAAAATCTACAGACTATTGGTATGTGGTATGCAAGATGTACTGCATGTGATCTTTATAAAAGTGTAAACTTTTCCACATGCAAAAGCATGTGCTACAAAATTAAGGCAGAGGGAGATACCAGCTAGGAAATTAAAAATCAATATGAAAAAATCTGGTAATAGAAAATGAAAAATTGCAAGCAGTGAAAACACAGTTACAAAGAAGCCAAATAACCACCCCACCCCCCCCCCCCCCCCCCCAAAAAAAAAAAAAAAAAGAAAAAAGGTAAAATTTTACAAAAGCCATGGTGAGGAATTGAAGTCCGGAATTATTACCAGTAGGACATTAAGAGAAATTCAACAAATTGAATAAGGGTATACAGATGAAAGATTTTGAATGGTTTGGCTGATGGAACTTTCTCTTTATTTTGAAAAACTGCCAGGTATTATGATGTTAAAAATAATAATAATAAAAAAAATAAGGTATTTCTTGTATTAGTTTTGATTCATTTGCAGTATAAGATCCTAGTTTTATTGTTACTTTTAGTGGTAATATATTGGAATGTTAGAAAGAACAAAATAAAAAAAAATTACAAAAAGATCACGCACACCCACATTTTCAAAGGTGACCATTGCTATTCCTATACAGTCATACACTTTTTTTAATGACATGAAAGAAACATAAACCATATTTTTTGTGAAGGTCTTTTATATGAAACTACTAAAACTGATAATTTGGGCAGGGATAACATGATACTGGTACTAGTTACACTACTACTTGTTATAGGAATAAATATAATTCTCTGTGACACTGAAGTGGATCATGGTTTATAGCTCTGTAAGCTAGCTAGATTTTAAACACTGCCTGATACACATTTTAAAATGCTTCATAGTAAATGGTGTATTTTTCTGCAGTTAAAAAAGCACTTATATAATCTGCCTATGCTTTCCACTAAACTTAAATTATTTTGAACTGTAAAACTCACATAGCTTTCTTGTGCTCAGCATTTAAAGTAGCAGTGCAGTCAAATTGCAGTTGATATGATGCTACATTGTAGAATATTAGCAGGTCTAGCAAAAATGCTTGAACTGTTCTAACGGGAGAAAGTGTTTGTTTTATTTTTTAAATAACGTAGCTAGATCAGACTTGTGAATTTCAGTTAGAGGACACTCTGTGGTATATACTTGTTTACTGTTCGTAGCTTATAACCTAAAAGTGCACTTAAAGCAGATGCAGGAATAATGGATTTTAGTTTCTATCATTTTATGGTCTTGGTTATTTTAATTTCAATGAACATTTCTGTTCTATACTCCTGACTTCAGTGGGAATAAAACCAAGAACTAATTTTGCTCGTCTCTAGAGATTCCATTCAACATTTAGGAATATTGTTAGCTATAATTTAGATAATCAGTACTGAAGTTAAATTTGTAAAGGAATGCAGTGAAATTTGGCAGCTAAAAATAGTAATGAACAATGATACTTTTTTCAGTAAAAGTTGTTTTAAGCAGTAACATTGGCTTGTTTTCCTGTTAAAACTTTCAGCCATCTCTTCTACCTAACAAATATAATGAAATTCATACTATTCAGGTTCTGAAATTCTCTAATACTAAGCAGGTTTGTGAGACCACTGCTGTGTAGAACTTATTGGAATGAGAGTCTCTTTAATATTCTTGGTTGAGGATCTTGAACTCATATTGCCCCACTGTTTTCATTGTGCATAGTAAAAACACTGCGGACTACTACCTTTTCCATATGGTTAAATTGAGTGAAAATTTATGCTCAAGTCAGTTAGACTTCCATGGGAAAAGATTGCTGCTGTAACTGTTTAATAACACCACATATGACATATACAAATATAAAAAGCAGTGGAGTGTATTTTTTTTGTTGTTGTAATGTACTTGTAACACCACTGAATTAATGGCTCTTTTAATTATCAGCAGTTAGGGAAACTATAGTATAGTTCAAAGTCATAGTTACCTCTTTACTCACTATCTACTGTTATGAAAGTGAGAACTCATTATATTAAGCAATCTGCATTATTTATGTTAGCTGTATTGACCTCTGAAACAAGAGAAACTTTAAAAACTATAATAAGGTGTGCAGATGAATAAGGTATAACTAGCTCAGACTGTAGTCTAATTCATTCAAATGAATAAAATCAATGACATTGAAAAAAAAATATCTAAAATCTTTCTAATTCTAAGAAGTTGCTACAAAATCTAATATTCTGCCAAGATGTTTCCCGTTATATCTTCAAAGACATAAGAAAATAGAGTTTGAGCAACGATTTAGCAAAGATAGGTGTTATAGCAAAGATTTAAAAACAATTCAGTGTATGTTCACTGACTTCATATTTTAGTTTCATACTCAGATTGTAGGAAAAAACTTCATTTTTTTATGTAGCTGTAAAACCATATGTATATATATATAACATGTATACATTTCCAATACATGTGGGGGAAGTAATGAAAGTTAATAGAATGGGAAAAGCTATCTGTTAACAGTCCTGAAATATTTCCCCACCATCCATTCAACAGATGCCTCTGACCATATCAAATAATCACACTTTTTTATGACAGTATTTCAAGAATTACTCAATTGTTTGTTTGCCTTTTGCCCCTTTTATTGAGACAAAAGTATGCTGAGTAATCACAGTCCTCAGCACAAAGTCCTGCAAGAAGACTGGTGGTAAGATTGTCTATGGTGCTTACCCTTGCAGAGACTCAGTCAGTGTGAATAGCCTAAATTATTCTTCTGAAAAAGAACTGAAAATTCTGATCACCTACAATTTCTCAGGACCTAAGGCTTTATCTTCCTTGGGAAAATATAGCAAAAACTGATGTCAGAAAAATCTAGAAAATGGCAAAGGCAAAACTTCATCATCTCATTTGTGGGAACTCTTATACTTTTACCTCTACTTCTCTTTTCTCTCTCACAGAGTGAAAAGGAGACATGAATCCAGACCTACTTTTGCTTTTAACTTCCAGTGTTAACTGACATCAAACTGCACCTTCCCTTTCTTATTCCTGGAAGGAAGGTTTAAGAGCATGATATTCCTTCCACACAATAGCTTTAAAACAACTTTACTACTGCTGTATTATCAAATAATAAGCACATTCTTTATATAATCTTTAAATGCATTATAAAATTGTGCATACCATACAAATTGCAAAGTCACTTTGGTATTTCAGGTTACTGAGAAAATTCATGATGTCTGCATGATGAATTCTCATTTTCTATTTTTTTTTTTCTAGGGTTGAGGACATGCTTGATATTCCACCTATCTATAGTCTGGTAGGTGGCATGAAAATAAGTTCTGAATATTAAAAGACAGGGTAAAATGTTAACACTAATTACTATAGCTCTGAAAACTAATTATATTTCTGCACACTGGACTTTTGTTATCTATAAGGGAAATATTAGAGGAATGGACTAGGAAAGGCTGAGAAAATTGGGATTATTCAGCCTGGAGAAAATTTCAGGGTGACCTAATTGCAGCCTTTTGGTAGCTGAAGGGAGCCTATAAGAAAGATGGAGAGAGACGTTTTACAAGAACATGTAGTGAAAGGGCAAGGGGTAATGGCTTCAAACTGAAAGAGTGTAGGTTAAATTAATTATAAGGAAGAAACTCTTTACTGTGGAGGTGGTGAGTCACTGGAACAGGTGACCCAGGGAAGTTGTGGATGCCTCATTCCTGCAGTTGTTCAAAGCCAGGGTGGACAGAGCTCTGAGTAACCTGGTCTAGTGAGTGGTGTTTCTGCCCATGGCAGGGGCATTGGAACTAGATAATCTTTAAGACCCTTCCAACCCAGGCTATTCTATGATTCTGTGATTTGATATGATTCTATGATTTTATGATTCTACATACACACAGTGAAGGGAATCAGAAGTATAAATAGCATCATAAACCGGCATCCCTGTGTCTTGTGACACAGCTAGCTGATAACTTTCTAAAACCTGTTGTTTCCCACAGAGTTCCAGTAGTCCCTTCAGTAGCGCCTCGAAATCCTGAAAGTGTGACATTATTTCAGACAAATCTGCACAGGGGTCTTGGATACTAAAGAGCATCTCAAAAGGTACTAGTGACCTGCTTTAACAGATTACAGCCCATTTTTTTGTGATTGTTTCTATGTTCAACCTCATCTACACTGTACAACACAGAAGCTAGTGTGAAGCTAGTGTTGGCTGAAATCAGGTGTGGCATAGGGTGGCCCCAGGCTCCTCCCACAGAGGTCACCCCTGGAGCCCCCACCTCCATTGCCAAACTATTGACACATGGACTCATATATTGGGTCCTGAGAGAAAACAAAACCAGATTATTCAGACTTCTTTTCTCAAGAATCATGTTTGAGAACAAAATTACTTAGCCTTTTCAGCAAATTCCCTGCTTTATACTGTTTTGTATGGTCTCATGCACGGCAACGGCTACTGCTGAGTCATTCCTAAGATGGGATGGATGCCTGAGTTCAGAACCTTGCTGAAAGTGTGCCCTTGCTAGAATTCGCCTGCAGAACAAGCAGATTTGCATCATGAGAACAAATGTGAGATTGGTAAGAACACAGGAAAACCTAACAAAGGGTAACAGTTTCAACCTTTGGGAAACAAGATCATAAGTAAATTATCTTAAGGTGTATGAGAAAGAAATGGAACAGATGATCAGCTTCCTTGACTACTATTTAATTCAAAGAAACACTCTTGCTATATAAATACTGACATTGCAACCCCTGCTCAGTAAAATGTTGTTTAGTTTACATTAACAGAGTTAAAACAATATGCTGGTATCCACATTTTTTAGATAAATCTTTTCCTTTTTCTTTTATTTTTTTTTCCTGATAAACCTATTAAAGATAATTATGCCTCTAAGAAGTTAATTTCCTACATGAATAGTTTTAGTGGCTTGTTAACTTATTAAATTCTATACTTTTTTTAATAGAAAGGGTGCACCTTTGTTTTAAACAACATGTGGTATGTGTTTTAAGTGGAAGCCTATTTTTAACAATGATTAAGAAAGTATTTGCTGCTTCCCTGGGAACAAAGTTAGATTTGTTATGCAATTTTTCTTATGTCAGTTTTGCATAAAATATTGTATATGTGGTTACATAGGAACATCAGCTTAATTTTCTAGTTGAGATTAAATAAGGAAAATTTTGCATATTCTGCCCTGAAAAACAATTAAAAAATCCTTGGCAACAAGCATAAATAAACTTTGTCATAAATCATCATTTAATATGTTGATATTATTTATCAATATACATACTGTTTTGGAGGTTTTTGTTTGCTTTTAAATTGTCACAGAAGCTTCTGGAATTGTAAATAGCAGAAAAATTTGTAGGGATCATTTGTGTCTACATGGTTATGTATTTGAAGTATCGTCCACAACACTCCTTTCATTGCAATGCTTTCGCAGATCTTTCACATGTAGGAGGTAAGATCTGAACCATCTGGCTTTAGTTAGCTACTGAGTACTCTGTGAAAGTACACTTTGAAGTTGAGGAAACTTGTGGCCTTGCAGACAGCACCTGCCAACTTGCATGGCTGGACCCTGAAACATACGACAAACAGGTTTTCAGGTAAGAAGGCAAGAACAGCTTTAATTATCCTTAGGCCGCAGCATATCTGTCAAGTGCCAGTGTATTTGTCAAAGTTCTCTGTTCCTTAGGAGCAAACTCCAATTTCCAGATTCTAGGCGTGCTGACAGGTCTGTCATAATTTCTATTATGGTCATATTTCTTTCACTTTGCATAGTCAGTTTGCTGTGAATGAGGTTTTAATGCAAAAATGTGATCAACACTTTTGAATTAGAAAGGGATACAATATTTTCTAAAATTTGTGTCATAAGTTTGATTCATAACTCTCTCTCACTATTTGTTTGAACTGCCTTTGGTTTTAATTGGTTAGCTACAACATAAGAATATATATTAATTGTAGGAAATACTTAAAATATCTGAGTCCTAAAAATCCCAGAAACTTAATACAAGTACAAAGAACTAGAATTTCATCTATTTAAGTATGCCCCAAAAGCCTTTTCCTTTCTCAGTCAGAAGTATTATGCTTTTCAGTAATCAAGATTTCTGGTTTTCCATTAAAAATGCAAAATATGTATTTGTAAATACATTTTAAGTACAGAATGGTGTTGGGTTCTCATTCTGTGAATAATGAGAGAAATGCAAGAACTAAAAGTGAAATGAATTTTTTGAGTTAAATTGAGTAAATTCTGACTTCTAAATAACATTTATTAGAAAAGTCTCTTTTATTTTTAAACAAATCATTTAATGATTTGGCTTTGTTCTTCATTAATAAAACATAGAATTTTTTTAATGCTTTGGAAAGAGAAAAGAGAGAAAAAAAAAATTAAAAATGTGACTTTTGATTGTTCCCACTTTATTCTAATTAAAGAAAGGTGATCCAGTGTTGTCCCCTATCCCAAAGAGTGGTTTTACCACCTGTCTGTCCTGTAATTCTACTTCAAAGGATTAGATCTAGTTATCAAAACAGGCATTTAAGATACTGTAAAGAAGCCAAATTTGCAAATTGCATAACATGGGACAGGTATCCTTCTTGGAATGCTGTTTTGGCAGTTAAGTAGGAATCTGGAACTTTTCAAATTACATAAATATTCTTTATTCAAGCAACTGATGTAAGCCTGAGATGACTGTGAAAAGATAATGGAGGTATAATAATAAAACGTTTTGCATGTAACTGAAAAATAGACAGAATTTGTCTTCTTAAACTGACCTCTATTCTGTGTCTTTTTAGTTAGACAACTTAAAATTAATTCCTAGCCTTTAAAATGAGAAGATACAGTCCATAATTTTTGTTTTCTCAGAATTGAATAACATCAAAATTATCCTACTGTAATTTCTTAACTAGCTTTCTCTATGCAAGTTAACCATAAGTCAATACTTCTTGACTAGATTTTGTTAGAGATAAGGTGGCATTTAATTGTTTGAAAGCTCTGTTTGGCATCTGGAATAATAGTGATACCATTTTCCACTCCTCTCAAGTGTTATACTGTGGATAAAATGTTACTATGTCTATAGTTCCTGCAATTTATGTTCTCATGGTACTTGCAAAAGATCTGTTAGAATTTGCCTCATTTGTAGATTTCATTTAGATGAAAAATGGTACTTAGAACCATTACTTAGAACTTAGAAGTACCATAACTAAACAGTACTTAAAAGGTAATGGGTTTGTTTTGCCTTTTTTTTTTTTTCCCTTGAATATATTAATATGAATATTTTATTAAAAGACACTCTGAATAAAAATGTCAAAGATGTTAAACTTTTGCAGAGAGTTAACTAATAGAAAGGTTGAAATGGGCAAAGTGCTTCTGTTTGATTTGATTTCCCCATTCTAGAAAAGAGAGAAACAGAAGGATTAAAAAAAAATCTTGTTTGTGGAAGTCTACTGTGAAGTCAAAAACTCTTCTTTATGATGACCAAAGGAACAGGGAAGCAACATACTTTTTATAAAGAAAGTTCCAGACTAGAGAAAACAAAGCAAACTAAAAAATCAGATCCTCTTAGCTCCAAAAACAGGAGAAGGTGAATCTATTCGGGAAAACTGTAGAATCATTTGTTTTGAAGATGTGTAGAAACAGTTTAGAGGTGTAAAAGTATTTATTTTACCAGAGAAAAAGGAGGTGGAATAGATTAGCCTTCAACTTCTAATAGAACAGCCTCCACTATTGTTTGTATGCATGTGTGCTTTGGATTTGAAAATATCAGGTCTGTACATGTCTTGCATTATTATAGTATCTGAACCATGTGTCCACTGAAGTATATGACTTTGTGTATTTGCATACAAACTAGCTCTTTCTGTGTACCCTGCTTTCACTCTCCCTTCCCAAGAGAGCTTCTAACCTTATGCCCATTAGGTTACTATTCCTTTTCACAAGTGGAAAAAAATGGATATGTGCTATAATAATTTGATTAAAATCTGAAGAAGGCACAATTTCACAAATGGCACTATTTGAAAAGTGAAATTCTAATTCTATGTGTCTGTATTTTGTGGAGGATTTAGATCTTATGAATGTTTTTAAAACCTCAGTACCAAATTCTTAAGGGAAATGATATTTTATGAACCCCTAATGGATGTCAAGAGATCTCTGTATCTACACACAGAATTTCAGATGCTAGGGAACATTAAAGATATAAATTTGAGTAATTTTAAAGTTTTAAGAAACTAAAGTGAAGAAGTAGTTAAATGAGAAATCTTTCATAATTTCATATTTTTAATTTCCCTTACCTAATTTAGATACATTAGACCATTTTTCTTTCTTGTTTTTTTCTTACATCTGGAGAAAAGATGTAATCTTGTCACCTGTCTTTAGATAGGTTTACTGCGTAGGGAATTATCTAGGCTGTTATAGACATCTGCCTTTATATAAGCTGAATTTTGTTGAAAATATCCAGGAACAAAATGAAGTGAATCAACATTTTTTTCTGGTATCTTTAAGCAGAATCCTCTGTCCCTTCCTTTGATCTCCATTGCCCCTTCCTTTGATCTCCCTTGCAGATGGAAGCCGATGGTATCACTCTCACCTTTAACCCCTCTTTTGAATGCAAATATATGTTATCAGGTGTGGTAAGCAGGTGTTTTTTATTGTATTTTATGTCCAGCTTGGCAACTGTTTGAGAAGATGTGGTACCATGCTGCAGATCACATCTTCTTTGACACTCAGCCTTGGGTTCTTTGTGTTCTGAACTGACTTTTGCTCAAAATTGAGGAGGGGGGCACCTCTGTAAAGGACCCCTAGAGATTCCTGCAGAGGCTCACACAGGTGAAGTAACAACTATTACATAAGGTTCATCATGATAAATAATTATCATTATGTAGGCAGTAACTATGTATTATATTATGATAGGTGGGTTTATGTAGATTTCCATGTATACATTTTCTCACTTTTTGCTCATTTGCATGCTTGATTTGTGGAAAATTTCCACCCTGCACAGAGTAAACAATGCCTCCTTTCTAAACTGACTTTTTGTTCATGTTTAGAGAGTTCTCAAAATCTGGCAACACTTCCAGAGCAGGAGAAGGCTAAGTGGTGTTCTAAGCTAGGTCAGCTCAAATAATATCATATTACTCTAGAAAACTGAATTGTTTTCCAAACATCTCAAGCAATGCATATATAAAAAAACCCTGAATAGTCCTCATTTAAATTATAGAAAAATAGGCAATCTTTTCAAAAGAAAATAAATGAGATAGCAATTTAATCTGTTTTAGAAGTGAGCATAGTGAAATCAGAAGACATAATATGCTGCTTTCTTTAAAAAAAACCCAACCAATCAACCAAAAAAAAAAAAACAAAACAAAAAACCACAACCAAACAAAAACAACCAAAACAATCAAAAACAAACAAAAAACCACTTCTGTTCCAATACTCAAAAAAATGTTGCATTCATATATGCAGCATAGATAGGAACTTAGAAATGCTTGATGGTTGCACTATCCATGCAAAGGCAGAGTGTATCCTTCATTTTCACACAACAGACTTTGGTTTTCACTTTTGCAGTATGAACATAGCTAAGCTGTATGATCAGGGCCTTACTGTTGCTCTTTCCCAAGCTTGAAACTGTTTGCTAGAGTAGAAGACATAAATGGTTTTATAGATTATTCTCTCAAGATAGAATCACTGAACCATAGAATATGCTGAGTTGGAAGGAATCCACAAGAACCATTGAAGTCCAGCTCCTGGTCTTTTACAGGACAAACCCAAGAATCACACCATGTTCCTGAGAGTTCCAGGTGCTTCTTTAACTCTGTCATGCTTTGGTGCTATGACCACTTCTCTGGGGAACCTGTTCCAGTGCCCAACCACCCTATGGGTGAAAAGCCTTTTCCTACTATCTAACCTAAACCCCTCCTGGCAGAACTTCATGTCATTTCCCTGGGTCCTATCATTGGTCATGAGAGAGATCAGTGCCTGCCCCTCCACTTTACCTTGTGAAGAAGCTGTATACTGTGATGAGGTCTTCCCTCAGTCTCCTCCAGACTGAACAAGCCAAGTGACCCCAGCTGTTCCTTATATGGCTTTGTGCTACACTTTTCACCATTTTTATAGCCCTCCTTTGAATGCTTCCTAACGGTTTTATAACTTTCTTATACTGTGGCACTCAAAACTGCACACAGAACTTGAGGTGAGACCACCTCAGCACAAAGTAGAGGGGGACAATCACCTCCTTAAAATGTATGAAATTAATGATGGTTTAGACATGCATATTTCAGTCTATTAGTTGTAAGGAGAGCTTAGTGTATTTCAGGCAGAGACATTGAAATCATCTGCTTTTATCAGCTGAACCATACATAGTATTTATAGTGTGTATATATAAACTATGTATATATGTGTATATCTATGTGTATATATATATATATATATATCTCCAAGTCTGCTGCTTGGATGCTTCAAGGCTACTTCAAGGTTACTTCAAGAGGAATCCGTGGCAGAATTTAAGAGACCTAAAAATGGCAAACCAACCAAATAAACAAACAACAGGATTAATGTAGCAGTACTAATAATATTAGTTAAAAATAATTTATTTCATTCTCACATTCAGGATGCTTTAAAATTTGACATAGATATACCGTCCTGTGAAGTAAAATACCACCATCCCTGTTATATCAATGGAGAAGTCAAAACATAACTGCCAAATAGTAATTTAGAATAGAGGTTAAAAAAAAAAAAAAAAAACAACAAACATATATTTCCCTTCTTGCCACTCCTGCAGGGTTATCTTTTGTTTCCAAAGAGTGATGCCATCTTTCAGAAAGGACAGAGTTTTGGGGAGCAGAAATTTCCATGAGGGTTTTTTCCTCCAACTTTTTCTACCCCTTATTTATTAAATGGGTATAAAATTCTTTTTTTCTCTGACAAATACACACTAAAATGCACTGTTTATTTTAGCTAAGTACACAGACACACACTGGAGAATATTCGGGCTCTAAGAATTTTTCTTCTTATGGAATTAATAAGTAAGAAAATAAACAGTAATAACTATGTCAGTAGTTCCAGCTGGAATTCTCAAATAGTCTGCAGTTATGCTTCCAACTTCTGGTCAAACTGATTACCCAACCCCAGTAATTAGTACCACTTAATGTAAAGTGCTGTTCAGCGTATTAGAAATCTCTTGTCAGAAGGTGCCCTGGGCTGACAGCAGGGTGACCAAACTAATTCTCGCTTTTAGAACAGACAGAAATTGTAGGTCAGGGATAAGCAAGATACGCTCACATTTCAGCTGCCTCAATTAGATCTGGATCTGGGATAAAAATGTCCTGTGGTTAAGTCATACATGGAACTGACCCTTTGCCTTCATGAATATGAATGCTCACAGAAAAGTTAAGTTAGGAAAGTTATAGTGGTAATTTCTCAAGAGTAAGTTGGCAGGCAATGTTTATTTATTTATTTATTCTCCAGGCATAATGCCTGCTTTAGGATTCATGGGATTTCTTTTACTCACACTTTGTGTGGAGATTTAAAAAGAGTTTAAAAAATGCTGAAAATATTCATAAAACAATGTAGCTAATTTCCAACATGAAAATATCTTCAGAGAATGAGCAATACTTTCACAAATACTTACTGCATAAGAGAGGACTGCAAGGTTTGTGGTGAAAAAGACTATTCTTGTCAGAGGTGTTTCTTCCCATTTTTCCTTTTTTATTTTAGCACTAATATTTTTGACACGAAAATTTTGTATTATCTCCCTCAAGTTTAAATCTTTGAAACAAGCCCATAATCAATGTTAAAACTGGTCCTGTAAGATAGCTGTAAATTAACAAAATACCTGATAGAAAATATGTTCTTAATATTCCTGTTACTGACGCGATATTTTTTACAGTTACATCAGTGAGAATAGGACTGTATTATATGGTTTTAAAATTCCAGCTGCATAAGAAGTGTCTGAAACATTAACACATTAATCAATCAATCAATCATAATATTTTGGACCTTGATATTCATAGTTAAGGACATCATATTGTTTAATATTTTGATTTTCAGTTATGCAGTTCCAAATCAATATTAATGAAATGTAAATAACTGAAAGGAAAATGGATCTTAAAGTGAATTATTTCATAACTTAGAAATGAACCAGCCTTTCCCAGGAAGGTCAAAAAGCAGATTTTAGGTCAAAGCATCAATAAAGAAACATTTATATAAACAGTTTTGATATATTTCAGATCATTAATTTACAGACAGCTCTTCACTGTTCTGAATAAATTTAACCTAAAGGGAGCCTACAAAAAGGTGGAGAGTGTTGTGGGTTTTTTTGTGGTTTGTTTTTTTTGTTTGTTTGTTTGTTTTTTGTTTGTTTTTTTATAAGCACATGTAGTGATTGGGCAGGGGTTAATGGCTTCACACAGATGGAAGGTAGGTTTAGATTAGACATAAGGAGGAAATTCTTCACTGTCAATGTGGTGAGGCACCACACTGTTACACTGTTTCACAGGCTACCCAGTGAAACTGTGGGTGCTCCATCCCTGGAAGTGTTCAAGGCCAGGTTGTTTGAAGCTCTGAGCAATCTGCTCTAGTGGGTGGCATCTCTGCCCACGGCAGGGGGTTGGAACCAGATGACCTCTAAGATCCTTTCCAACCCAGGCCATTCTATAGTTCTATGGACATAAAAACCAGAGCATATTATTTAATTCTGAATGACATTCTTTGGAAGTGATTGCAATTAATATTAAAATGCAGCTTTTTGTCTAATGAACTGTGAATAATCAAGTTTTATTAAAAAGGCCCTAATTTGTTTAGGTACATGCATTGCCTAGTTATCCAATTATTGCTGCAAAATTACGAATCGGGAAAGTCAAATCTGTTAAATTAAAAAGGTCACCAAAGTAATTAAGACTGCTGAAGCATATTATTAATACTTTACAGTAGGTGGGGCACTGCTGAAATTTACCTGCTTTTCCTTGTTATGTAAATGATGGGCTTTTGTACCATCAGTGTTTAAATGAGTTAATTTACAGATGAAAGAACTGCAAAAGAGAAGGCAATGTTCTGGGCAAGAAAAGTTCTTATCAGCTACAAAAATAAATTAAAACTGTTTTCTTTCCTTAGTAAAATTTTGTGTTGCTAATTGTATGTTGAGGATGTTGATTTTTTTTTTTCCCCCTGTGCTTCAAAAGAAATAAGATACTTAAGAGGAAAAAAAGAGCAACAGTATTATATATGAAAAATTTTGCATTGAGGATGAAGTGAATGATAATCCTATTCTTGCCCTATACCCTAACCCTATTCCTGGAGTAAATTTATGTAATTCATGTTTGGCACTTAGAAGTCAGAATTTAATGAATAAGAAATATGTCACTATGTCCCTTGGACAGTTAGCTTTTGGTTTACTATTCCTATTTTGGCATCGGTATTTTGTATTTTGGACCAAAAGAACAAACAAAAAAACAAACAAAAAAAACCCCAAGAGACAAAAATCCATCATAGCAGACCTTGAAGCTGATAAAATCAGTCAACACAGAAGTGAATCTGCTTGTGTGTGCACATTTATTCCTGTTCTTCCAAGTTTGCTACTTTTGTGGTGAGAAATATTCATGGCTGGTCTTTACATTTTTGAAGACCTGAAAACTAGTCGCTAGAAGCTGACAGACTGTAATGGTTGTTTATTACAGAATCACAAAATATGCTGAGTTGAAAGGGACTTACAAGGATCGTTGAGTCCAACCCTTAGTTCTGCACAGGACTATCCACAGGAGTCACATCATGTCCCTGAGAGTATTGTCCAAACACTTTGTGAAGTCTGTCTGGTTTGGTGCTGTGACCACTTCCCTGAGGAGCCTCTTCCAGTGCCCAACCACCCTCTGGGTGGAGGACCTTTTTCTAATATCCAACCTAAAACTCTTCTGAAACAACTTCAGACCATTCCCTCAGGTCCTGGTTGCCACAGGGAAGAAATCAGTGTCTGCCCCTCCTGTTCCTTTCACAAGGAAGTTGTAGACTGCAATGAGGTCTCCCTTGATCTCCTTTTCTCCATGATGAACAGACCAAGTGTCCACAGCTGCTCCTCATATGGCTTCCCCTCAAGGCCCTTCACCATATTCATTTGTCCTCCTTTGGACACTCTCTAAGAGCTTAATGTCTTTCTGATATTGCAGTGCCCAAAACTGCCTACAATATTCAAGGTGAGGCTGCTCCAGTGCAGAGCAGAGTGGGACAATCCCCTCCCTCGACCAGCTGGTGATGCTTTGCCTAATGCCCTCCAGGACATGGTTGGCCCTCCTGGCTGCCAGGGTACAGCTGACTCATGTCCAACTTTCCATCAACCAAGACCCCCAGGTCCCTTTCCATGGCACTGCTTTCCAGCATCTCACTCCCCAGTCTGTACAAACATCCAGGGTTGCCCCATCCCAAGTGTAGAATCTGGCACTTTCTCTTGTTGAACTTCATATGGTTGGTGATTGCCCATCTCTCTAATTTGATGAGGCCTCTCTGCAGGAACTCAGTGCCTTCGAGGGAGTCAACAGCTCCTGCCAGGTTTGTATCATCTGCAAACTTTTTTAGTATTCCTTCCAGTCCTGCATCCAAGTCATTTATGAAGATGGTGAAAAACACAGGGCCTAAGATGGAGCCCTGCAGAACCCCACTAGTGACAGGTCTCCAGTCTGATGTTCCCTCATTCGCTATTACCCTCTATGCTTGAACTGTGAGCCAGTTGCTCACCCACCACACAGTGTGTTTATCCAGCTGTCTGCTGGACATTCTTTTCCAGAAGGATACTGTGAGAGACAGTATCCAAAACTTTGCTGAAATTCAAAAAGATTACATTGACTGATCAGCCAGGTGAGTTACCATATCATAACAGGAAATCAGGTTTGATAAGCAGGACCAGCTGCTTATCAAAGGCATGCTGGCGAAGACCAGTGACTTTACTGTGTTTCAGGTGTTCTACAATACCTCCCAAAATCACCTTCTCCATAACTTTACCAAGCACTGAAATGAGACTGACAGACCTGTAGTTTCCAGGATCCTCTTTCTTGCCCTTTTTGAAAATCAGGACAACTTTCACCTGCTGCCAGACAGTTGGGACCTCTCTAGTTTACCAAGACTGCTCAAAAATCTCTGAGAGAGGTTTTGCAATGACATCAGCTAACTCTTTAAGGATTCTTGGACAAATCCAATCAGGCCCCATAGATTTGTAGAAATCCAGCTGGAGCATCAAATCCCACATGATTCCAGAGTCAACCAGAAGTTAATCTTTCTCACAGCAATGGTCCTCCAGCTCAGGGCACTGAGATCTCCTTGGTCTGTCATCCATGTTGAAGACAGAAGCAAAGAAAGCTTTAAACAAAAAATGTGTTAAACCTTTTCTCTGTCCCTGTTTGTGAGGTGACCATCCTCATCCTGTAATGGGCCAGTGATATTTCTATACTGCCTGTTGCCGTATCAGATATGTGACACTCAGATTTAAGATCACCCGCAGTAAGTTTGCAGACAACATCAAATTGTGTAGGAGGGCAGTAATGCTCTGCAGAGGTATTTAGGCAGGCTGAATCCATGGGCCAAGGTCAATTACATGAGGTTCAATAAGCCAAAGTGCCAGGGTCTGCACTTGGGTCACAACAACCCCATGCATCACTGCAGTATTTAAACAGAACTCATTTGCTCCTCCAATCATATGGAAGAGTCCGCTAGAGACTCTGTCTTCAGACTGCTGTGATCTTGGTGAGATTAGTTTACTACCATCTTTTTTTTTTCTCCCTCTCTCTCCCCTTCTCTCACCTATTTTCAGAGCATGCTGTTGGTAGAGCAATGGATGAATGTTTTCTTTCTTGTTACATGAAGGTGATAGCTAATGTCATGAACTTTGAGATCAATATTCTTGAAAGTTATCTTTCTCTGAAAGACAAAATAGAAATCAGCTGTATATGAACACTGTGTCTAAGAAAATCAAAGCACTCTGTAAGAGATAGGAACTGGGCTAAGATCTGAAAACTGTTTTCAGCAAAACTCAGAATCAAGCCACTTAAAACTTAGAAGAAGAATTCTTTGAGATATAGATGCAGCAAAGATGAAAAGCTTAGAAAAATGTCTGCCTATCAAACTTCATGAACCAGGTGAGCTAGAGACTGCCACAAAGTACGTACAAATCCTATAATTATGGAGATCCTCAAAACCACACGAGTACTGTTAAATAAATCCTGTCAAAAATACATCAGTCTGTTACACAATCTATATATTTTACTACCCTTATCAATGAAGAAGGGAAAAAGTCGACATTAACCCATGACAGACTAATGTACTTTACAGTATCTTCTCAGGAATTGCTACGTACGTAGTATCATCCTCTCATTTTACAATATTTTATCTATAATGTGAAACAGTCTGTAGCTTGAGTTTTTCTTAAGTTTTTTCTTTGGACAGTATTTTTACAATTAGAATATCCAGGAAAACTGGGAAAAAATGTTATATTCAACCTGAAAGGCTTCAACTGACTTACTAATCATAAATGGGAATTATTTTTCTTTAAAAAATTATAGAATGGCTTCTTATGAACTACAGAATTAAGTCCCTTTGGAAGAAAATTAGTCCACTGATGGGGGATCTAGGTGTCTGATCAAGTTCAACATTTCATGACAAATGGAAGATAAATACTAGTTGTGATTTTTAATTTTTTATCCAGAAAAAACCACTCATAACCTGTTTCCCAATGTAATCATCTTTCTTGTTCCATGATCACCTAAATTCTGAGCAGTAGAGTTGTCATTTGTGTTGACAGTTTATCATTTTCTATGGGAATGCTCAGTATTCAAGTTTTTATGCTCACACTAGTAAGAAATCTGAATTGTTCCACTGGTTACTTCCTGTAAGTTTATAAATTAGGATTGCTCTCCATTGCATGTGTATTGTTTGGATAAATTGAGAAACAGTTGAAGATGACATTAGAATACTGAAAATCTAAATCTAGAGTCTTGGATTCAATTTTAAGTGCTTCTAAAATTTTGGACACTCAATAGTCTTTCTTGTCAGTGTTTTTTGCTTTTGACTTTGATGAATGGCCTTTGAGGTTTCCTCCCATAAGGACATTTGAGAGCTTTTTAATGTCATGTTTGATGAAAATTTAAGGCAAAGTTTAGAATTACAAAGTGCACCCAGGAATAAGATAAGATATAGAGATATTAATTTAAAAATTATAACTTGAAATTTTCTAAAATGTTTTTCTTGTCTTATCAGTTAGAAAAGAAGTTCTTATAATGGAAATACGTTCTCATTACCTAATATCATAATTGTCCTCCTTACTTTCTTTTCAGGTCATATAATTTTCTTTTCTCAAAGATATGTTCAGTTTTCATTGTTCATCTGAACAAAATCTTGAAGCAAAAATAAAAACCCTATAATAGTCATCAAAGTTTAGGTTACAAATACATGAAGGTTTCAACAGAACATTTCCATGAGCACCAGTACCTTGACTCCCACCCTATAAACAAAGAAATAGATATTTTTGCATTCATATAGAATTATAGAATCATTTGAGTTGAAAAGGACTTTTTAAAAGTCATCAAGTCCACCATCCCTGTAAGGAGCAGGGACATCTTCAATTAGAACAGGAGCTCTGTCTTGACCTTGATTGTTTCCACAGCTGGGGCATCTCAGCCTCTCTGGTCAACCTGTTCCAGTATTTTATCACCTTTCTTGTATGAAATTTCTTTCTTAAAGATAATATAAATCAACCCTAGTTAAAACACCATTACCCCTTGACCTATCACAAGACACACTGCTACCTGACATTTATCCAATTTGCTTTCAAGTTATATGATTTTTTATTTATTTTTTTTATCTAGACCTATGACTGGATGAGGATATTTGTAAAATCCCACCTAAATTAGACACTAATCTTAGATTCATCTTTGGGTATAATTCTGGCTAGTGTTTCAATCTGTAAAAGCCAATTATGTTGGTTTTATTTGTAAATATTAGGACTGAGTCTTTCTGACTTGAATTTTAATGGAATTTCTATTAGAGATCAAAGTTGCTATATGCTTTTTATTTGGTTGTAATACAATATCACTGGTGTCCAATACTATTTATGGTGAAAACTATATTAATTTCTGGTTATCTTGTAATGTGGTTGTTGAGGCCCAGGCACACAGAGTCAATAGCTTAGGTAGTCAGAAGTTCATGTTAATTGAATATCTTTAAGCAGAAGTTGCTAAGTAGGATAAAATTGGCTCTGTTGTGGAAAAAAAAAAAAAAAAAAATATCTATTTTAATTTCCCAGTCTTCCTTGCCACTGAGACAGCTGGCAAAAGAATGAACTGTGATGATCTCAGGAAAGCTGGAAAAATATGCTTTTTTTTTCTTAGAATTAAATAATATGAAAGTAGGAAATGTATCTTAAAGCAATTTAAAGTATGAACTGCACTAGCTGCAACAGGAAAAAAAAGGTTTAAAATTAAATGCATATTTTTGCTTCACAATAGTGTTTAGATAAGGGATATTACACTATCTAGTCAGTTTTTGCTATGAAACTTGTTCAGTGAATTGTCAATATCTGAAGGATAATTGAAATCTTACAGGCCTTCCTAGAGAATTTAGAGCTCAAACCACTTCCAATTAAAGCAAGTGGAAATATTTTCATTAACCTGAGAAGGAAACAGAAGTCATTCTCTTTGTGCTGGTTTTAAAGGTAAACCAGCAGGAGAAAAGGACCCACCACAAGAGAGATTATAAGTCAGAGTTACAATTTAATGAAAAAATATTGCAATAAATATACTGACACAAAGAGAAAACTGCTTTCCACTCA
>JAWWEW010000001.1:62359432-62370896 GCA_035583185.1 Anabacerthia variegaticeps
AGAGGGGGTAGAATACATAGCTTTGATCACCCCCCACACAGTGATAACTGGTCCCACCTGCTGAACTAGGACACTCTTGTATCAATATAATGAATAGTATGACAGACATGCTAGCATTAATTTAGATTTTTATGGAGAAACAAAAGAGCTTGGAAAATTACTGGTCTATACACCGAAGAAGGACAGAAAAGACATAACCTGGGAGAAGTTACTAATGACAAGTCAGAAATCTTCTCTGGAAGAAAAATGGCTGTTGCAATAGATTCAAATTTATGTTGGAAATTTTTTGTAGACCACCAGATAGAAAGCATAATAAATTGGCCTATGAAAAGGAAAGAATTTGTGATAAAGGAAAAACAGTACCGACGAAAGATTTTAATTATATTGATGTCAACTGGTATGACTATGAAGTAAGACTATGGCTAGACAAATGGCTCTGCAAAGAATGATACTTTGAGGTTCCACCTCAGGTGTTTTTTCTAAATGGCTCACACATCAAATTTGCTCATTTTACAAACCAAACTGTTCCTGTTTTCCACTTCTTGAATCTGAATTTTACGTTCTTACTGCTGCTATCCCTAATTATGTTTGGAAATCATATATTAAATAGAAATGGTTTTCATGATAAACAGATGCTTCAGTACTGAATTGTTCATATAAAAACATAAGTTCATCCAGTAACACAAAACTATTGATAGAAGACAAGATGATAAAATGCAAATTCAAGACACAACTTTTCTGAAAATTAATCCTACCTTGTAGGAAATCAATCTTAGCTAATAGCAAAACTGGCAGCTCTTTCATGGATGCAATAAATTACCTAAGAACAGTTTGCTGCATATGCAGCCATATGAAAGCCTTACTCACTATAAAGTTCAACAATGTAGAAGGCATGAGATCAAGAGAAACTTAAGAAATGAGTCATGATCTCTTTCAGCTCAACACCAAAGAGCTGTACATGTAAGGTGTAAGATGTAAGCTGTACATGTAAGAACAAGAACATGTAAGATGTCCAAAATCCTGAAGGAAATAAGAAAATATGCAGAAGTTATAAGATTCATTTAAAAATATATAATTGTTTATACACAGAAAAACAACCTGGAAGATTAATAGAAAATGTAACTTTGAAAGTCTAGTTTGTCTATGGCAGACCGTATATGGTTTCCACCGCAAACAAAATGTTTCACAAAATTGGGTCACTTGACGTAGAATTTCATGTGGAAGCAATCCTCTGAAAACTTCCATAAGGTTGAAGTATACTTGCCTTAGAGTTTTGGAACATATTATTTTGATTATTCACTGAAAACATTGTTTATTCTGATATTTACTAAACAAACAAAAACAAAATCAAAACCCAAACCAACAGAAAACAAATAAACAAAACAAAAAAAACCAAAACAACAAAACAAACAAACAAAAAAAGGCAAAACAAAAATGAAAAATGGTCTATGTCTCATTCATTAGTGACTTACCCAGACCATTCAGAACTAGTAGCAATAAGCCCAGTATTCAGCTCTTAAGCTCTGGAGTACCCTGGAACTCTTCACTGTGAGCTTTTCTTTGTTCTGTCTTTATAAGAAATCACTAAGTAAATTCTGTTGATAGTTGAGCTATAATAGTGTCATATTTACTTTGTTTTGGCTTTGCTTCTATTCTTATGAAATCCTAAAAGGCATACTTCCTCTCAAGACTTATAAAAAATGTAAATTAAAAAAAACTAAAAATCTGATTGCTTTCAGATTTTTAGGTTTTGACTTCCTTCTGGATTGTTTGCTTTTGTTTTCCCTTTATTATTGAAGTTACATGAGAAAAAAATAAAATCTGGCAAGCAAGCGTTAGCTGCATTTCCTCTCTTAATGAAGAATTTTATCCACCTAACATCATTTAAGTGATTAGACTTTACTCAGCAACATTAGTTAGAGCAGGCATTCCATCTAGTAAGCAACAAGAGTATGTAAGAATACATGCGTGCAGTCTAGAAGCATTCTTAAAGAAGACTGCAAAATCTATGACAGATAAAAAGTAGATGTCTCTACTGTATGAATTGCATCTGAATTAATAGTAAGCTACAACATTACTACTACAGGAGGGTTAGTAAATGAATGATAGTAAACATAATGCTGACTTCTATGTCTTTCCTTGTAGCCTCTGAGGTAAGCAAGGTAATAAGAGACATCTTTTGTGAAAATGAATTTATTTTCCTCTCTTTCATTTCTTTTCTTTTTTGGTTTGGTTATTATTTGGTTGAGATTTTTTGGTGATAATTAGATCTGCACTGCTAATAACTATTTGATTAGATATTGAAGATTTTAAGTATATTAACAATAATGTACCTTTTGTTCAGAAAAAGACTTTGACTGTAACAAATGCAAGGAAATCACACTAAAACCACATTTTAGAGTGAACTAGTGTTTGTCCATGGATTTTCTATGCTGATAGCAATAATTATTTAAGCTAGATATTAAATCACAATACTCAATATAAACAAGAACAAAAACATAATAGTCATAATAATCATAGTAGGTAATCCTTTTAATATACTAACAAAACCCATAAGACTGTCTGTATTTTGATGGCAAAACAAATATTCTTTACAAATGGTATTTACTCTTGAGATCAGGTCCTTGGGAGCATAGGGTTTGAGGAACTGACCCTGTCACAGGTCATTTAAGGAATTTGCCTGTGAAAACTTGAAAAGTTGAACCATGGATGTTAAGGGGGCTAACACTCCCAAATTCTATCTAAGCCCCTTTGTGGATTTTTTTTTAACTGAATTTAATATCTATGTCTTCAAAAGTAAAAGATAGTTATTATATCAACATTATGAACATATCTTTAAGATTATCAATTTCTTACATTCTTCTTAAATTACCAAATCAGACATCAACTCATCCACTAGCAAGTTAATTTAATTTGGTAACAAGAAGAAAAAAATAAAGTAAAAAATAATCAGTATTATGGTAAATACTTGCCTTTAATACATAACTGGAATTCAATAGAACTCATTTCCTCAAAACATTTTCTGAATACATAGTAGACTTCAGGGAATTAACATAAAATAAAATTAAATTAATAAAAAACAACAAAAACACACACACACAACAAAAACCCAAACAAACAAAAAACCCACAAACAAACAAACAAAAACCCACAAAACCAAACCCAAGAAAAATCACAGTATAATTAAGAAATAAATTATGATTTTCCTTTGACCACACAAAAAATTTCTCTCTAACTCTTAAGTAAAAATTCAATCTAACTTCACCTTCACAGCACTATATTCTTATTCACCTGAGAAGTTATATCAGGCATTTATTCATTAGCTAATTTTTATATGAAGATAAATAGGACAGTGAAGTCAGATATTTTACAAATTTACATCTACTTTCATTAGTAACAGTGTAGTTCAGTGTGATTGCTTAAGCACCAATTTTAATCTGAAATTACATTTTTAACTTAGAGAATCTTGGAATTCTTTATAGTATAGTAGAGGCATGGCTGAAACAAAGACCCAGCTTCAGAAGGAGTTTAGCATGTCTGGGAATAGTACTGCAATCTACTGTTTCTGGGGTTTTGTTACTATGGATACCATTGGTCATTTTGGTTTATTAATGCTCCAGGACATAAAATAACATCCTTCAAACATATAGCAACCATTGCAGTATATTATAGTAACAATTAGACATTACAAGCTCTGCTGATAAAGGTTTACTTTGCTGATGCAGGTTTGACCTACATTAGCACTGTAAAGACAATCATTCAGAGCAACGTAACCTGTGAAGCAAATCTGTAAACAAAGCCATTTCTGGAGACAGATGGAGTTTTACCTGAAAGGTTTCTTGCTGAATTACTAGATTATGAACTTCAGTTTTTCAGCTGAAACAACTGCAAAACACCCATGTCATTCTGTTTTAATCTATCTTTGGCATCCTCCCTCCATTGGAGAACTCATTTCTTGCCAAAATTAATTTGGCCACATTCAGAAAATTGTGATGTATATATTCAATACCATTCCTAAGGTGAATATTATAGTCCTAGAAACTGGTTGCATCTTATGGCAGAATTTTATTAATGTTTCTTCTGTCTGGAAAATGTGTTTTCTCAGAGGTTTATTTTTCCACAGTAGCAACCTGTTCTCAATCTCAGGTGTTGTGTTTTCAACTTACTGTAAATGATTATTTTCTGAAGCAGCTGTAAAAATCTCTGGTTTGTGCCTGATATCTATCTCCATGACTGCTCCAAGGACAGCCATGTAACTGACATATCCAAGAGTACACTGGCCCCCTTTGGAAGGCTTGGGAAAGTGAGGCCCTTTATGATCTTTTGCCATAGATTATCTTTGTGATGGATATTAACATTTCAGGCTACCGTGAATGAGACAGGAGAAGAGACATACATATCTTATTTGATTTTGGTTATGTGTGCTCTAGAAACAGATTGCAAGAGGACAACTACTAAATACTTAGAACCCAGTAGAAGCCCAGGTACAATTCCTTCCTGGCTCATCTACATTGTTGGTATTTTGGAATAAACTTGGCCTTTCATGCCATGAAGGCCCTGTGTAATAGGTCCATAGTGTACTGGACTACAAAGAACTAATCACAAACAGTTTGCTGCACTTAAAATCTTGTTATAGGCAATGGAAAATACACCTTGTAAGCTCAGTCAAAACCTTCTCATTAGTTTGTTTGCTGTTTGACCTATATAGCCAAAAATGCAACAAACAGTAAAAAGTAGTCTAGTTAAATATTTGTAATGGATTACCTGCCTACAGACAATATAGGAAAGAAAAGTAATGAATTTTCTAAGAGTTATCACTTCTGTCTTCTCCAAATTTTCTTCACATGATCAATTGTGGATCCATCAATAATCAATCAAACTGAGTTCTGATATTAAGATGTTGATTAGGCACTTACCCCACGATTTACATTTGGAGTTCCAAATTAAATATAACTTTGTATTTATGTGACAGTATTGTACCATTTCTGAAAAAGGGTTGAATTTCATATTTTAATGCAAACTTTGTTGCAGTAGTGTTAAATAGATCACTTTAAATATATAAAACAGATTTGTATTCACATAAAAATTTTATGTAATGAATATGGTCTGCATTAACTTTGAACCAAACAAAACTATCAAGTTTTCTATACAATGCAAAAAATAAAAAGAGAATGTCACTGATTTCATTACAATGTGTCTGTCATACTCTGAATAGAAGCTGATAACAAGGAAAGTAGTTTCAATGGACTGAGATTTTATTGTCACTCAAATGAAAATAAGATTAAGGACCTGATGCAACTGTAAAGAAAGATAGTCATCAAAAAATAAAACTGAATATAGATTTAATTAAAAAGGAAAATTGTGTTAGAAGTATATATTATTTATAAAACCAAATGCAAAAATGTAAATTTACCTAAAAGTGTATATTTCAATAAGCACAGTTATAAAAAGTACTAGACGAAAGTGAATATCATGTATCATGTTGACATTTTAAACAGTTTTGTTTTTATTAAATGTATTTAAAGAAAATATTTTGAATAAGTTACTGATTTCTTTAGTCACAAATTTTGTATTCCTTAAAAACAAAATACAAGCTTCCATGTCATGTGTATGAAATATAATTTTTGAGTATTAATTTATTGATTTCAGTGTAGTGCCAAAAGTTTTAACTTAGCAGCATAACAACAGCTGTTTGTAAACTCATTCTTAATATCTTTCAGAAAACTGAGACCCATAATCCTTTAATTTTTTTAGTAATTTATTGTAAAGCCCAGTATCTTATTACAGCTTTTGCCTTTCAGTTTTCTTTGATTATTTATGAATAATATGCACATTTTTCCTTTTCCCCCTGCCCCCAAAACTGCATAGACTGATAAAGCACCATGATCTTCTTTGTAATTCTGAATTCAACAGACATTGGTCCTTCTTAGAAGTAGCTTATAACAAGTTAACACTTAAGGACCTGTTTAATGCTTTATTCAGTAGTTCATCCCACGCTTCGGAGCATGATGTTTACTTGCTTTACTAGAAAGAATCTCGTCAAATTCTTCTCCTCTTTACAAGAACTTTGCATAGTAAAGAGTAACTTCATAATGCATCATTCTGTTATTGTAAGTAGTAATACAATTATCAGCCATTAGCTGCAAACATCATGCAACAAAGTCTGAATCCAAATATAGTTGGTTACTGATATCCATACAGTCCTGAATAACATGGAACAAATCATTCTACTCCCTGGTCTGGGAGCTGACACACTGAGCAGTATAGTTTGTGAGTACCTTTCCCATAAACATTTGATTGGTTTAAATTCTTCTTTGGCATATAACATACTTTTATACATTGAATTGATTTTATTATTATTATTATTGTTAATGTTCTAAGAAACTTCACTGTACACCTTTTTTTCATTACTAAATCATGTATTTAGCTGGAAAAAGTATCAGCCCAAAAGATACTTAATTTATGATGATATAATTTATTTGGAAAGATTAAAATGAAAATTTATATTTCATTAACTGGAATATTTTGCTGTCCAGAAAGCCAACTGTATCCTGGGTTGCTTCAAGAAAAGCTGGTCAAGGGAGATGATTCTGCCCCTCTACTCCACTCACCTGGAATATTGTATCCTGCTATGGGGTGCTCAGCACAAGAAAGACAAGGAAGCAAGTCCAAGGGAGGACCACAAAGAGGACTACAGGCACGGAGCACCTCTTATATGAGGAAAGACTAGGAGAATTGGGATTGTTCAGCCTGGAGAAAGATTTAGGATGATCTAATTGGGGTGCCCTTCTAGTACATGAAGGGAGGCTACAAGAAACATGGAGAGAGATTTTTGACAGGGGCACAAGTGACAGGAAGAAATTATTTAATGTGAGGGCGATGAGTCACTGAAACAGTTTACCCAGGGAAGTTGTGGATCCCCCTGGAAGTGTTCCAGGCCATGTTGAATGAGACTCTGAGCAACCTGACCTAGTGAAAAGTGTCCCTGTCCCTGTCTATGTCAGGGGCTTTGGAACTAGATGATCTTTATGGTCCCTTCCAACCTAAGCCATTATATGATTCTATAATTCCATGATTCCATAATTCCATGATTCCATGATTCTGTGATATCATTCTACAGGAAAGAAAAAAAAATAAATTTGCAAACATTTTTTTTATGAACTGATGATAACCTATGGGAATTTTATTTTTAAAATGTAGGTGTAGGGACAGTGACAAATCAGTTCCTTTATCTCCACTTCAGTTCCTCACAGGGAGAATAAGTACTTTGAATGAAGAGTAAAGACCAGAGAAGTGTACCAGTTAATTAGTTAATTGAAATCAGTAAACTCGAATATGAAGAGTAAATATTTTTGCTAGCAGATACTCATTGGTAAGTGTCATGATGGATGATGGCAATGCCTTTTTTTTTTTTTTCCTTAATGCAACTACAGGTCATAGCAAACATGGTAATCTCCCAGGTGACTTGGTTTCCAGTCAGTGCCCAGACCGAAATGGTAGATATTCCTGAGTTTGGTTGTCTTTTATTTCGTTTTGCCTTTTGTTTTACAGAACACTTCAATTACCCTGCAATTAATTTTTAATTTGAAGATATACCATAGCTAGATTAAAAAAAAAAATACTTATACAATCAAAAATATTTGATAACATAGAAAAAACCCTAACTAATTTAATAATCTCTATGATTCTATGTTATGAGTTAAGGCTTCTCAGTGAATTTTCCCCATTACCATTGTGAAGACGCTGGCAGGCTGCAAGGGGGAGGCAGCGGTTCACTGGGTTTTTTATTGCCTGCTGGAGCAGGGCTCCCTTTGTTAAAGTCAAGAGACTACAAATATAAAATTTAAACAACAAAATTTTATTAAAGGCAAAGGAGCAAGGCAGCGCGCTGAACGGCCAGGGGAGACTCCTGCTCCGCCGCAAACCGCAAATTTAATGAGTGTCTAGTCTGTTTTTATACCCTCTGTTCTCTTTCAGGTTCTCCAATCAAGGTCCACTTCGTTTCTGCTTTCCTTTGAATTTTCCAATCAAAGTTCACTTCGCCCCCACTCTGGGCTCTGTCCCATTGCTAGGGGTTCAGTCTCCTTTCCAAGATGAAGGCAGAGAATCCTCCCCTTATCACACTGTTCCCATTCCCCCCACAGCTCTTTCTCTGTTTCTTTATTAGTGCACTCGAAAACTTATATCCAGCATAACATACATAACGTTGTGGTTTAACTTCTACTTGCTTAAGCAAGTAGAACAGAACACAACACGACATTTAGCAATTTATAAAAAAAAACCTTCACAAACATAACATTTGGTAACTTTTAAGAAAACTTTTGAAAGTTTTTAATTTGATTAACAAATTATAGGTTTTTACCTTTATCACCTATTACACCTGTGGTAGATAACCAGCGATTAAGCCATACAAAAGGCTAATATCCTGCGAATACCTCTTGAACTGCTTGAGGGAAAGCCCCATTCCCCCTTTTAGCCCGGAGAGGATGTGGGAAGCATGTGCGGTGTTTTGGACTTGGGATTTGCTCACTTCTCTGGCTCGGAGAGTGGTGTGGAAAAGTTTCTCCATGTCCATCTTTGCTGGTTCTATCAGCTTTGGCATTCAGCTGCTGCCTCGCTGAGGCTCACAGGAGCTCCAGGAGGGTCTTGGCTCATCCCTCGACCCCACAGTCCATGCCTCCTTCCCTGCACGCTGCCATCACCGCCACAGCTTGCTCCGGACTCATTACGGGCCAGCGCTGTCCACACGGAGAAGAATCCAACCCCACCCCTTCACCACTCCAGGAAAAGGGGAGAAGGTCCTTGCGTTGTCCACAAGAAGGTTTCAGACCGTCTCTGTCACCACGGCAGCCACTATCGTGGTCATACGGTCCCTGGGGCTCGGCACGGCTCTCGGCTCCCCCTTCCCCGCCCGAGGTGTTGCGGACACCCCTGCTGGCCGTGGGTCAGTCCCTGCAGCCCTTGTCTCCCAGCACCCCTGACAGATGTGGTTGGAACTGCACCGAGAGGGGGAGTAGTATTTTCGGGTGAAAGTTTCTGTTATTGTGTTGTTGTTTGTTCTGTTTTGTTATATATATTTTTAGTAAATAACTGTTATTCCTTTTTCTACATTTTTTTTTGCCTGAAAACTTCTTAATTTTGAAGTTGTAATAATTTGGAGGCAGGGGTCTTCTATCTATTCCAGGAATGTTCATGTTTTTCTTGGCAGACATTGTCTTTAAACCAAGACATTCTTTAAAAAAAAAACCAAACCAAACCAAAACAAAACATTTGGTTGGGTTTTTTTCCTTGTTTGTTTTGTTCTTGCTGTTTTTTTTTGTTTGTTTGTTTCTTTGAGTTTTGTTTTGTTTTTTTGTTTTTTGTTTTTTGTTGTTGTTGTGTTGTTTGTTTTTTTTTGTTGTTTGTTTGCTTTTTTTGTTTTTTTGTTTTTTGTTTTTTTTTTTTTAATATTCCCTATTCATTTATTGGGGTCTTTTGTGGGAATAATATGTAGGAGTTAATATATTCATGTGCATTTGTGCACTGGCAAAGGAAAATAAAACAGGTTATTTAATACTCTGAAAACATAACATTTCAACCTAATCAAAGGAATTGTGGAAGATATATTCAAACGTTCCATTTGAAAGTTGTATAAATTAAAGGGTCAGCTAAGCTCAGTGAATGCAGTAAATAGTAAATTAAATTCTATTTGCGTAAAAGAACTAGAATATTAATCTTCTGAAGTTAATCTGTGTAATAAAGTTTTCTAGGTAATAATCAGACATCAAACCATCTCACTTTATATATATTTATATATTTGTATCCATCACTAAGTGAATAGGTATGAGTATAGGAAATTCATCATATGGCTTACATAGAGTTTGGTGAGTACTGAAATGAGAGTGAGAGTTTTCCACCTGTAAATATGAGTCCTTAATACAGTGTACAACATTGCTGTGTGCAATTCTTAGGAAAAAAAAAATCTAGGCTTACTTATATTTCTTTTCTTCAAAGATTCTATCTAAGTCAGTGCGTTATTACCTCTTAACACACATACATAGCTGAGAGCAAATACATTTTTGATCCAAATTCAGAGTAGTCATAGTGGAATTAATTTCCCTTAAATTTAGCTAATTCAGGCTAGTCATCTGAACTTTTTCTATATTCATCAGAGGAAGACAGACACCTCCAAATGGTAATAAAATAACTTGAAATAGTTATTCTATAACAGATTTTATCTGGATGCAAAGCTAGTTTAAGGAGCTTTCATTCCTTATGCCTCTTATTCTTGCCTGCATGTTTGCCATGACTGCTGAGCATCAGGTTAGTGATATAAACTAGATGGAAGATTTAAACACTGCACTTCCCATTTCTTATTTTTAACACGATCATTTCCGTCATATAGTTCCTGGCACCTTGTCACTGACCAGTTAATGCTTTGTCCATTGAAGTGAATAACCCCAAGTTCTATATATCATATAGGATGACTCCATACAAAGCAGATGTAAGAGAAAAAAACCAGCAACAACTACAAAGAAAAAACAAAAACATAATATTCCTGCTTTATCTTGCATGTTTAGTTTGATCAAGACAGTTTGTTCTCCAAGAGATTGAATTGTTTGGGGAAAGTATCTTTTCTACTTTTATTCTAGAATTTGTATTCAACTACTTATATTGTTTATTCAACTACTGTAATGCTCTCCACTTTTGGAGAGCTAAATGAATTCTTAAACAACAGACTGGGATAACTTTCTTATTACTTTGTAAGTAATAAAATTGTAACCACAGAAAGTATGTTGCTTTTGAGTTCCTCTAGTAGTTTCACTTCTCTGAATTGCCATTTCATGGTATCATGTCTTTCACTGCTTTGTCCATGCAGAAGACTGATCCAGAATCCTTTGCACTTTATGGATTTTACTGTGTCTCCCCAAAAGATGAATTGTCAGAACAAACATGTCTCATAAGTTAAAATCAAGCACTGAGTTTCTGAAATAAGTTTCTCAAAGCATACAAAAAGACTCAGTTATACAGTAAAAATTCAATGACTATTTTCAAAATAAAGGGAACAACAGTAAGAAACTGATGATATGAGGAATATTTCCAGAGCAACACAGATATCTCTAATTCAAATCAAATGACTGATGTGGTCTCACAGCTTTCTCCTTATGATTTTCCCTAAAGCAGTCCCTCAAATATCAGCCACCCAACAACAGCAATGACCCTTTCACAGTCAGGTGGGATTCATATCAACTTTCTTGAGTGGTTTGGAGATGGTTATGTAATCCAATGCCCAGTAGTGGCCAATGGAATTAAATAGGCATTTCTGAAATTAGATTTGTTTGCATATTTTTGATGCCAAAGAATTTTTATGTATTTTTATGTATTTTTACTGTGGATTTTAGAGCTGTAAAGTAAGGGATTTCTTGCTCACATATTAACTGTTGTTTAGAGTTCTTGAAGCAAGTTTCTCACATAGTCACAGGCC
>JAWWEW010000001.1:62370996-62403194 GCA_035583185.1 Anabacerthia variegaticeps
ATCAATAAAGGTATTCTCTTTCTTATCTCTAATAACTTCGTGCAGGTTGTCTGTTTTACAGGGTTTTTCAGGCATCATTTTTGAGAGCTGTCTTCGTTCCTTCGTACCTAAAGATTCACCACCCACCTACCTGGGAACTCCTGTTGCTCACTGTTGGTAAATGCTTAGTCAGCCAGCGTTTGGTGACATTATCAAGCTATCACATGAACAAGCCATATCTATCCACACTTCCCTTACCTGTTCTCCTTTTACATAAGTCCTTATGAGAACAGAATACAAGTATTAGCTGGTATAATGGCAACTCGTGTGACCAAGTATTTGCTATAGGCACCATGAGCAAGTGCTGAAGGACAGATTTAGCAGAGGGTGGGAAGGACACAATGTTTAACACTGTATCACCTCACACAGGGAAGCATTTTTCTCTGTGTCTTGTGGCATAGACATGTATATAAATTTCCAAATCTCTGTCCTTTTAAAGGAAAAAGGGCAAGCATGAATTTCTCAAGGTAGTGACTTTGAACTTCATTACATTTTTACCTGATGTGAAATCCTGAAGAGGCTTTAGGAAAACCCAAAATTCTGAGGCAAGATTTTATAGCGGTTGAAAAGAAACATTGTATCCTTTTGTCAAACACCTGCTACACGTTTTTGGGTGGAGTTAGTGCTTTTTCTTTTTTTTTTTTTTCTTGAAACGAAACCTATTTGTAAAGTTTTAATCTTTTCCACTTCTGTTAGTCATTAATGAGTGGCTAGCATATAAAGATATGTGAAATTAAGAGACATACTGGGATAATGCTGTTAGACAAGCAAAGAGGAAGACCTACTGTAAAACAAAATGAGCATACTGGACATAGTTTGGATGATATGTAGCACCAGGTGCATAATGTCAGTAAGTTGTCTCTTCTTGCCACCCCCTTCTCCGCCCCGACCCCTTTTTCTTTCTCTCTCTCTTTTTTTTTTTTTTTTTTAATAGTTATGAGATTCAGTTTCTGAGACAGCTTTGATAAGATTTGGAAAATCTGTAGGGCTGTTGACTTATCAGTAGAACAGAGCTTATCATGTAAATGTGATTCATGCAAATTTTCAAAGATAACAGACAGACACATTTATAATCTCATTGAAAAAGGCTCTTCAGTAGATGAGATGAGAAATCTGTGAAACTTGGTTCTATTTATTGACTTGAAGCAGATATGGAAGTATACAAATAAACAGGACTTCTGTTTGCATTAAATAAATAGATTCTAAGGCTATTTATGTTATTTTCTTTAGAAGAATGTTAATCATAATGACACTAGATGAGAAATTAAGCAGTCTTAAAATATGGAGTTATTTCCCTCTCCATTACCACAATATTATTATTACTATTATTATTCCCTTGCCTCTATGATTTCGGTCTGCTACAAGTAGGAAAATTGAGAAAAATGCTTCCAGGATTCCTTTAGTAATTCTTCAGTCTGAATTTCTCACATGACACCTCTTGTTTTGAATGTCCCTCCTGAGAATCTGTTCAAGCCAAAATGAAATGTAGATTCAGAATATTTCTCAAAATTAAAACATGTGTTTCAAGTTTTAGTCACCATAGCTTAAAAATTAACATTGTATATCTACAAATAAAAATTTTTGAGATATTGTATAATTATTTGAAAATAAGTATTGCCATGGAGCTGACAGAATTGACTGTACCTCTGATATTTTTCTTAGTTTCCTAAATTAATCCATTTTAACTATGACCTGAGTTAGCACTGAGTGGTGCTCATACAGAGACATATACAAATCCTCTACTCATGCAATAAATTATAAGCATGTACCCAGTCTACTATTTGTTTTCTTGTGAGATATAATTAGCTAAAAATATGTGTGTCTTTCATTTGAAATGGCAGAAACTAAACTTTTTCTTAAAATGAAATATTAAGAGTGTAAACACAGAATGATTAAAGGGAGAACATGTAATTGAGATATATATATATATGTTCTATTTAACATTTCTCATTGATAACCTCATTCCAGTTGTGAATGTTAGGCAAATTTCCTCACAAGCTCTAGATTTCTCCTCCTTAACCACCTGACTTCTCTTCAAAAGACTGTCAAGCACTGTCACAACTTTATTCTTACTATTTTTTAAGGACTAAATCTGTAATGGCCAAAAACTTTCAGGCTCAGTGGAGGACCACACTAAGTTTTTAAACCAAAGTGCTCTGTGTTGCCCTTATGTAGTTTGCAGATTTAACCTTACAAATATTCAACGCCCTGTTGCTCTGTACATTTTCTCAGAAACTAATTGCCAATTTAGGCAGTATAAGCATACAGTAAACAATGCAGCGATGTAGTCATGGCACATAAATCATTGCAAGTGATTGCACAGCTGTCACTGCTATTACTTTTTGGCTTATAGGAAGAATGAATTTATTTAACATAACTTTTGTATGCTTTACTATGAGGGAAGGAATATTTAGAGATGCAAGTATGGGAAACCTGGTGAATTGTGTCAGCTGCTTAAAATTTGGTAAGTAATTTTGGTGTATTAAGACTTACGCAGAAGAGTGTTGTTTAATACTACTTATGTCAAGACTGGATTTCTCTAGAGTATTTTAAAATACTGTTGTATTTGCCTGTTTTAAAACTGCTTTGATGAGGTTTTTCCTGAAATATTTCAGACTCCTCACATCTCCTAATTTCCTATTATAGACTGAACCAAAGCAGAGCTCAATTACTCTCAGCCCAACTTTTCAGTCAAAGAACATGGACTATTTAGGTATAACTTCAGAAAAACAACAAACAACCTAAACCAAAACAATGAAAGAATGGAATTGCACTTCTTACTCTCTCCTCTGTGTTGGAAATTATGCCTCTATTTGAGTGTGTGTGACAGGGAGCATTTTACTAGTTTAGAAAAACAATGAATTCCTCCTATAGAAAATGTTAGCCCATTAAAGTGGCATAAAATGTAGTGTTGATTTCATTTGTTTTTTCCTTACAACCTAACAGCTTATGAGGTCATAAATTCAAGGTTAAGAGTGATACAGAGTTGACCTTTAGTAAAATTGCATTGGTGCTAATGATAAACAGGCAAATAGCTTGAGTAATGCTAGAATCTTTCTTTTGGAACTGAATAATTTACCCTTCCCTTTTTATGAACAACACTAGACATGGGCATTTAGGAAATGAAAAGCTAAAATCTATGGAAAAGGTAATGATCTCTGAAAATTTTCTCTAATGACTAATTTGTGGCTCAGTGGATTTCAAGAGATTATTGGTTTCTGAAATGGATTCTATCAACTAAAGAGATAATGGAAATCATTAGGCTGAATGAAGTAAAACAGTAGATATGCTATGTAGAGCTCTATTACATGAGATTCTATTTCCCACACTATTTAGAATATTTTTTCTTAAACTGAACTACTGTGTCAACTTACATTATGGGACAAATTCTGATAACGCAGCACTCAGTGACAAAACTTTCATTAACCTCAGCTGAATAGGGACTTGACTCTGATTTTTATCAGAAGAAATGCTGTGATTAGTGAGAATTTCAGGTGCTCAATATTGCTTACAATATGTCTCTGATTCAAGTTCCAGGTTTTTCACATTCAAGCAGAATAAAAGCATTTTAATCTTCATTATCAGATCATGAACAATATATTATAGGATGGGTGCTGAAGTTAGAATTCAGTCAGTAGTTTATCCTGGTGACATTTATAGGTCTTACTCATGATCAGACTTATTAAACTGGATGCTGTACAAATTACAGAAAGACAGATTCTATGCTTTGAAAAGCTTAATAATTCAAAGTGCGGTATCCTGCTGGAGACAATACAAAATGCTGGAAATATATGTTATACAATATTATAAATGCTTCTGTATCATTCTTAGCCTTTGTGTTTTGTTTTTTTTTTTTTTCCACAATACCTTGTGTATTAGTTTTTCTTTTTAGTACCATGATTTTAGTTTCCAACCTTAGAAGTAAATTGCTTTTACAAATAAATATCTGCTATAAATGCCACTGAGGTACATTCCTGTGGCTACATTAACTACATTATTGTTAGGAGTTATTTTTTGTTGATATTTTTTTTTACTTTAAATGTGTTTTATTTCTTATTATGCTTGTTTCATATACAAAAAACAAGCCATAGCTAATGACATTTGTTATTTTCTTACAAGATTGTTATTGAGGTTAGGTTAGAAAAAATATTTTAAATATAACATTTCAGAGTTAACTAAGGCTATGAAGGTTTTAAATTCTTAGAGTTTAGTAACATTTTCAAATCTTGTCCTTTATGTCTTCTTTGTTTTGTGGGGGTAGAGGGGAGAGATGTTATAATCTGGTAAATGATGTTATTAGAAATCCCTCTGCCTGAATTAAGGGGCAAACGAGACTATAAGGAAAAGTCAGTAGTATGCATTTTATTTAGCAGTAAAGGTGAGGCAGAGAAAGAGAGACAGCAATAAATAGGCAAAAGGAGGGGGAGAAGGAAAGAAGGTGACAGAGATTAAAATAGAAAATGTACCATGACTCCATGGGACCTGATGACATCCCATGGATCCTCTTCTGGTCTTCTTGATGGTGAAGATCTTGCAAAACACAGAGTCCAACAGATTAATATACATTCAGGAGATGCCCAGGCACCTCCTCTGGTGGAGGGGAAGCTTTGCACTCTCTGGAACAGGCTCTGGATTTGTTGCATCACTTGAATCACGTGCAGTCTTCTGGTGGTAGAAGGCCTCAGGAATGAGTCGGGAGGGTGCTTTGGGGGTCTTTGATGATTTATGACCCCTCCTCAGCTGCCTCTGACTGTGAATGTTCAGTGTGTGCATGGTCTTTCTGGAGGGTGGGGGTTTACTCTTTTTCTTTGGCATGGAGAAATTTTGCCATCACATACCCAAAACCCTTCTCCTATACCACCTGATGAGTCTTGTTTACTTCTTCTCAGACCTGAGATAATTAGACAATAATCTTACCCGAAGTTTCCCTTCACAGTCCAAATTCCAGTCAAGAGGCACTAGGAGGTGGGAAAGCTTTGGTGGTTGCAGACCTTGCAGTGTTGCTTCCTTGCAGTGTGACTAAAATGTATTAATAATATTTCAGTCCATCACAGGGTGGGAGGGGAGCAGATTTTGATTCTTTATAAAGTAGCATAATCAAGTTCAGGAAATGTTAACCAAAATAACCAGAGAAACCCACCAGCAGGTTTATTTGCATAGTTATATGTGTAGAATCAGAGAAGACAGTGCTAACTTTCTACTGAGGTGGAGGGAGACCTGTGATGTCTAAGTAGTGGTGCTGAAAATGTGTGGTGTTCTTGAGTGGGGAAAGACACTACTCAGGGAACTCCTGAATGCAAACAATTTGCCAGGTTGTGTAGAGGTTGTAGCTGTCTTTTATAACTTCTTGTCAGTTTTGGGGGGTTTTGTTTGTTTTTTGTTTGTTTTTTTTGTTTGTTTGTTTTTTTCCTGATTATGAGATAATATATGTATCTGCAGAAACACAAAGTTGTTCTTTTTTTTTTTTTTCTTTTCTTTTCTTTTATCAAGCCTAAGAACAGTCAAATCATACTCTCAAGGTTCCATTATTTTAGTGATCAGTAATTGACTAGGTATAGTTCATAGAATCATAGAATACCTCAAGTTGAAAAGGACTCATAAGGATCATCAAGTCTAACTCTCTGCTCCTCACAGAACTACCTAAAACTAGCCCATATAACAGTATCAGCCAGATACTCAAACTCAAACAAGCTTGATGCCATAATCAGTTCCTGGGGACCCTGTTCCAGTGACCAACCACTCTTTCAGTGAAGAATCTTTTCCTAATGTCCAATCTGAACTTCCCCTCACACAGCTTGATTCCATTTCCTCATGTCCTATTGCTGGTCAGCAGAGAGAGAACATCAGCACCTCCAGCTCCATAGCCCATCTTGAGAAAATTGTAGACCGCAATGAAGTCTATCCTCAGCCTACTCTTCTCCAAGCTGAACAAATGAAGTGACCTTGGCTGCTTCTGGTAAGTCTTGGCTTTGAGGCCTTTCACCATCTTGGTCACCCTCATCTGGACACACTCCAACAGTCTGATGTCCTTATACTGAGGCACCCAAGACTGCACACAATACTCAAGGTGGTTATACGCTCATGGATGCTTGGTATCATCCTATGTTCATACACTCAAGAGCTCTGATAAAGTACAATAAATAAGCAATATCCAATAGGTTCTTAACTATACTGGTTTTTGCAAGAGATTCTTCAAGACAGCTATAGTGGACTTTGCCTTAGAGTTAAATGGAATGGAACCATGCTGTGGCTAATTGGAATTTGACTAGGTCTAGAAGGAATATAAAAACAGATCTTTCAGAACTCAGGATTATACCTTACCTCTCTTGTACTTGAAATTATAGTTATTCTTTTTAGGTACACACGCACACACACACATGCTCAAAATCATTGAAGTCTTGAATTCTGGGCAGGAATTTTGGCCTCCTGTAAGCAGTGGAACTATGGCACAGTGATATAATTTTTTATCATTTCTGTCTACATCTAAAAAGAATAGTGCTAAAGAAAAAACAAAACAAAACAAAACAAAAAAAATCAGAACAATGCTTTGTTCATGTAAAAAAAAGTGCTATAAAATTTACTGATTAACCAAACGCACATTTTTTTTTCCTGACCTTCATGCCTTTCTCAATCTTACAAACACATTACTTCCAGTTTTGCTTCAAAGTTCCTTTGGTGATTTTTAGACTTCCTACATTATAAGGGAACCTATGTAAGCAAAGTTTGTTTGTTTCTAAGTACCTATTATGATGGGTGGCTTCTTTAGATTTCCAAAATCAAAAGTACCACACTACTTATTTCCCTTATACTAAAAAAGATAAGTATAGTGTTGGCAGAACTAGGAACAGTATATACAAGCTAAATTTGTAAAAAAAAAATTGGAAGTGATAGGTTGACATAATTAATAAAACTGATGTAATTTCCCAGCCAAATGGACTTTTCCCCCCTATGGCTTATGGAAGCAAATGATTATAGTCTGATCTTTGTGTAATATTGAGCCTGTCAATAGAAACAAAAGATTTTGTTAGCACTGGAAAATCACCTGCGATATGAGCAAACTTAATATACTATAAAATCATGGTTTGAATACAAATTTAAAATGTTGGAAAAAGAAAAATAGCCTCATGGAGTAGAATGAGTATGTGTTCTAAAAGCTGGTAATGGTTAAAATACTCTGTAAACTTGTATTTAGGAGATTTTATATTATCACTCACCTTGGACAAACAGAAAAAAATTTTTCAGTGCTTCAAGATAAACGTTTGGGAAAATGCAGACAAGCAGACGATCAACTGACATTCACAGTTTTAAGAAAGGTGAAACAGATTGCATGACACAGGAGAAAGTTAATGTCAGTTAACTAATGCTTAATGATGTTTCCCACCTGAATTGGAAAAAAAAAATGCATCCTGACAAAAAACAAAAACAAACAAAACCCAAACAAACCCAAACAAAATACAACCCCCTCCCAAAACCAACCAAACAAACAAAAATATTCAAGAGAGATAAATATTTATGAATACTTCCATCGTGGCTAATCACAGTTTACCTTTCAAAACAAAACATGGGATTTGGGTTTATCTTGATAGTCCCTGTATTACAGCTGTTTAATCAGGCCTAAAACAACCACTGGACAAAGGGAACCAATAGGATTAAAATTTTGACCAAGAAAACCATTTACTTTTTATGTTCTATCTGCAACCTAATAGGATCTGATAGTAAACAAAATTCACTTGGTGAAGATTAGGCATTTTGAAAATTGATTTTTTATTTAAATAAATCCCACAGTGTAAAAATTCTCCTGCAGTTACAAAATTGCTTTGTGATAGGCCAAGTCTACACTCACAAATGGCAGTATTTTCCTTAAAAATGGCTGGTTTTAATATTATAGTAGATGCCAAAACAAAAGATGATATAATGTCTTCCAGATATGACAAATATTTGTGGACAAAACTGAAAAAGGATAAGTTGACAGCCAGTGATAATTAACAAGTAAAAATGACCTCAAACACTGCTCTACAAATCCACTACACTTGCATTTTTCAAAAGCTGAGTAAGATAAATTAGGTAGCTTTATAAAGTCTGCCTCTCATTACTATTCTTTGCAGCATGAGCTACCTTTCTACAGTAGTCACATATAATTAGTTCTTAAAAATAGATCTTAACAAAGGCATTTCCGTGATATACCATTATATGGTTTGCAAATTCCTCACTGCTTACAAGTCAATGGGTCTAAGTAGCTACAGTCTTAAAGATCTTCCTGGTTTCATTCACTCTTCCGTGCAAGCCAGAAGGGGAAGGATTGCCAAGGAAGGATGAAAAGCACTGTATACAACTTCTAAAAATAATACTTGTTTTTTTTTTTTGTTTTTGTTTTACAAAGGGACCAGTGACGGCAGGTCATGAGAATATTTGTATCTAAACAGCAGCAAACCTAACAAAAGACAATATATTGAAAGTTGACAGAATTAAAAGAACAAAATTGATTTGATTTCTCTAATGTTTAGACCAATACAAACAGTTTTTTTTGGGGATCTTGAGTTTCTTAGACATGGACTGAAACCTACTCTATGACATTTATAGTTAACCTGTCTTTTCTATCCCTAAAAAAAAAAAAACAACAACAACACAAAAAACCCCAAACCAACCAACCAACCAAAAAAAAAAAAAAAAACCCAAAAAAAAAACCCAGAGATTTATTTTGCTTACAGATCTAGACAAAACAACACTTCTTGAAACACTAAACCACATTTCAAACTCAATTACACACAGAAATCAATTCCTTTTGGCAATTATTGAAGCTAAATGCAGAAACTACAAAACACTACAGATTTTCATTTAAAGATTCATATTATAATTAATTTTCTGTACTGGCCTTTTTTTGTTGTTGTTGTTTGTTAATGCTTTCTTTAGGAAAGAAAGCCTTTATGTAGATTTTTCTTTTTTAAAGGTCTTGTGAAATTCTACATTGCATTCTTCATATGTCATTTTGAAGACTTGACATAAAACATTTTATTCTGGAAGACAAAAAGTTAAACAAGTCCCGGTGACACAAATCCATCGGCCTAATATCACCAATAGTGAATGAGATCTAGCTGGTATCAGCATGAAGGAACAGCAATCTGATAATTACTCATAGGATAAATGGGTTTGCAGAACAATTTTATAGAAGAAGGGCTGTTAGTAAACCCATCTGTGGAAGTCAAAATCCACTATAATTTATATTATGCAGGTTTAATTACTTATTTTTTTTTTATTTTCAGTTGTGTATATTCTGTAGCTGAAAATTGGCTGTAGTTCACACATGGGAAGCAGGATTTGATCTGTCTATTCTGGGCACCATTACCCTGGTACTGATAGCGGGAACTCGAGAGTCTTAAATCATGTATTAAATGTATTATTCTAAGTTTGACATGAAAACTTTGGGCTTCTTCTGTATTTACCAAAGTGAAATAAGTACCTTCTGAAAGTGTTTCTTCACAGATTTTTTTTTTTTTTTTAATTATTATTTTGCAGTGAGATACATCAGTTATTGAAGATGTCTGTTTGATTCTGATGTTCGCAAAAGAAAAAAAAAAGTAGAGTTTATTGTTATGAACTCATGTTTAGGTTTCTGACTTTAGAAACTACTTAGGATCTCAATCTCATAAAAAATGGCTGGAAGAAGGCAGAGAAATAAGTGAAGGAGTAAAATGAAGGACATACTCAGTTCTCACAATGACTGTGGTTGTACTATTAGAATGATTAATGTTACTTTGAAAATGATTGTGGAAGTCATAATCACAGCTCCTTATTATAATGTTGCTAGACACTCATTTATGTAATTAATTTGAAGTGTGAGAAATAAATAAGGGAGGTTCTGGGACATACTTTTTTTGATGCATATAAAATTGTTCTGGATTTTTCATTTTAAAATATTGAAAGTTATGCTTCATAATTCAGCCTTCAAAGGAGATGAAGTAAAAGGTGATATAAAATATCAGGGACAAAGATAGTACTTGAAAGAAGAACTTATGCAACACAAAAAGATAATCACTCTGTGATATTTTCTTCAAATGTTGTGGATATTTGGATTCACAAGAAGATTGATGGATTCATAACTGAAATATAAACCATCTCTAAAATTAAAGAAAAGCCTTGTAAACACTTTGTCCGATTCCTGAAAACAAAACCTTAACTAGTGCAAATATGTTAAATTCTTCTCCCACTGACATAGGTAAATTCAATAAACAAATTCAATTCAATTAATAAAGTTGCAAATATATGTAAATCAATGTACCTTAATTGTACTTCTAGAGAAACATGGTCTATTGTTGGTGAAATTCTGTCCCATTATCCAAAAGTCTTTTGCAAGAATATACAAGGACACTGGAATTCTGTTTCATACAGACTACAAAAAAATCCAAAGTATGAGAAGTTTACATATAGCTTATCCTTGTTGTTGATGAATAGGGAGGATGTGTTTAGAAACGTTTGTTTCTTTTTCTATTTGTTTGTCAACTAAAATATTCCTGTTGACTGGGAAAACATTAGTAAGTAAACAGATGGTCATTTTGATTACTAAGCAGTAAAAAGTGTAAAAGACACTAGAGTTTTATGTGATGGCCATAATTTCTCCTCATTGAACAAACAGTAGTAAACAATGTTTTTTAACTATATGGCATATTTATGAACAGTAGAAGCTTGGGAATTAAGAAGCTTTTTAACTTCTGAGTTTTTTTTTTCTTTTTAGATTTATTTTTAAGCTCTCAACAAGATATAATGATAAGAGAAAAATGTTCTGAGTTTTTAATTAGGTCTTAATGATTGCATGAAACAGACTCAACTGTTTGCGGTACAATAAAACTTACTAATATTACAGTGTTTTCTCCTGCTTATGTGCTCCTGTGGGTTAAGAGAGTTTTAATGAGAACTATCAGATAGAAAAGCTTTCAAAAAGAATGCCAGAAACAAAAGTTAGATTGTTGCCAGATTTTGGTGAGAAAAGGTAGGTAAAAGGGCACATATTCATTTTGTACAGTGCAAAAATACACATAACGTTCCTATGCACTTTTGAACAGAAGAAATTATTCTTCTGTTTATTTATATCTACAAAGTACTATTTTTTCAGAGCTTCTTAATTTGCTGACAAATTCCACATGCCTACTACAAACTTTACAGCTTACACACATGCAAAGGGAATACCTTTTGAATTACAGTACTATCATATGTGTCCTAGAAGAGAATTCAGAAATCAATGTTTTAAACAGCAGCCTGTCATTATACTCTTTCAGTATTTTAGCTGGAGTACTTTAGCAAATGTCTATATCTGCACTGCTCTTGCTTTAAATGCAATTTGATTATTATATCTTATGGGACATGACTGCTATTTTGGAAAAAGTCTTTGAATTCTCAATTACTTTGTTATAAGTTTGAAAAAACAATATTTTACTGTATGATTGAGATAAAACTAGCTAATGAAACAAGATTTTGACCTTCATCTGGCAAACAGCAGGTTGATAGACATTAGAGGACACAGAGGTTTGGTATTCTTTGTGGAGTCTCTCCACTGACATTTTTCTCAGAAAAAAAAATAGAAAAAACCCCACCACTTATACAAACAAGAACAGTTTACCAGAACAGTAAAAGAAAACAAACACTTACTGACTTTGAAACCAAGAATTAGTGGTGTTGTTGACCCAGTATTTGAATCAGATGACTCTTCTTAAAATAACAGTGTATGTATTATACATTATTATAATAACATTAATATATTAATATATAAAAATCATATTAAATAATATACAATATTATAATAAGTGTATGTAAAATAACAGTGTATGGGATGTGTGTATATATATTTTGTTCAGTTGTTTGGGTTTCTTCTGTCTATTTTCTTCTTTTTTTCAAATAAAACATACTTAGAAATGTTATTTTTACTCATGATAAATATCATAACAGTATAACAGTATTCATGGAAATAAAGAAAAAACTACCAAAAAATCTAACTTTTTGTATCCAAATATAATTCATTTTTTTAAAAAACGGATTATTATACCAAAGAAAATTTAGAAACAAATGTCAGATTTGGGCATAGAAACAAAAACATATGCGTGAACTTTTAAAAGTATGATGAATTGAGGGCACAATTGTCAAATAATTTCACTTCTTAAGTACTGTTGCACTGTCTTGGAAAATGAAATTTTACAACACAAACCGTTATCTGGTGTCATCCTTTCACAGTGATGTTGTCTATGATGTTAAAGACATTGTCTTCGTTGTCCTTAACTTCATTGTCCTTAACTTCATTCTTCTCTCCACCAACTCCCAGAATAGGTTTCCTTACACCTGCTGCATAGAGGTGTAGATCTGAGTTAATTATTCAGATGATTCCCTGTAAGTCTTCTCTGATCTCAGGTGAATAGGTAACACTAATTTCAAAACCAGTTTCCACTGCCAGTGTAAAAAGAAATATTGCCTTTTTCCTAAGCTGAGTGACCCATGCATTGTTACTTCCAAGACAGTTTTTATCTTGCCTTGTTGTACCCAAAGGTAAATGAGAAAATCATCACAAGCTTCAGAAGGTCATCTTGGTTTCTGACTGGTTTTTTTTGTGGTTCTTACTTGCATATATGGCTTCCTATCAGATCTCCACAAACTTCTGACTGTAACTTTGTTGCTATCAATTTTCAGAGCTCCTACTAAAAAGGTAAGCTACACAAAAGAAATTTCATTCTTAAGAAAATCCATTTTTAACAAGTTGGTTGTTTAAGCCCAGGAAGAACTTGGGAGCAAAAGCCCTCTCTTCTCTTGATAGAATTTGGTTGTTGAATCATTTTTCCAGGGAGAGCTGGAAATAGAAGGTTCTGATCATTCAGTAAAATATACATGCAAAACTTTTCTCCACAATCATTCAGTGTTTAATCAGTTTCATTTCCTACAACTCCCACTGTCCCATGAACTTCCATCATTTTTTTGATTAAAAAAAGAAAAAAGAAATTTTATCCTGAAATGTGACCAATGAGGGTCAAAAGCCTTAACAATCTACAGGCTTTTTTATAAAGTACCAATCATGTATTGAAAGCACTTGTAATGGAATGAGATAATGAACATAAAGATGGATGACAATATGAAATATCCTAAGACAGCTAGCATCTATTCTTCTTACTAATTTTTCAATTCTTATTACTGAAATTTTATAATCTCATGGAAAAAATTCTATTTTTTGAATCAATAGGAAGAATTTAATGCATCAGAATGGCTAATTAAAATTATCTGCTTTGCAGTTAGTGCAATGTCTGTCATTTGTGAATACTGGCAGCAACAAAATCACAGTAATCTGGTATGTTTTAGTTCACCTTTTAAAAGATGTTTCAGGGAGATCTTCCAGCTTCTTGAAGTGACTTCTTGTGTTCACAGTAGTTCTGGCAATTCCCAAACGGTTTAATCCTTGTTCTGATTCAGAAAATGCTGAACTTCTTTGCTTGCAATAGGTATGAATTTTTTCCCTGTCATTCTTGCATAGTCTTAAAGCAACAGTGTGCAAAAAAAAAAAAAAAAAAGAATCATCTCTGTTGGAGACTGAATTTGTTTCATCCAAATGTGAAATTTACTAAATTATTTTGGTTTAAATTATATTAATTTTATTTTTTTTCTTTTTGTAAGGATTACTGTAATGTATTAGGACTCAAATTTAACTCACTCCAGAACTGTTATCTCAGAATCCCAGGATATGCTGAGTTGGAAGGGACCCACAAGGATCATCAAGTCCAACCCTTAGTCCTCCCTCCACAGGACCATCCCCAAGAGTCACACCATGTGCTCTGTATTAGTTACATGTAGCAGTAACTATGTGTGCTGTGAGTAACCTATGATATAAATCTCTTCATCTTACTTCTAATGTTTTATACATTAAATTTTCAATAAAAATATTATTTTTTTTCTTTCTGTGTTAGACTCTTTTATTAGCTAAATTGCACACTACATTCAAGTAATGTGATTCTATATTAAAGTGAAAGGCAGTTAGTGTTTCTAGCCAAATATCCAGGAAGTTATACTAATTTTACTGCAATGCTATTAAGAAAAGCAAAATTTATTCTTAATAGTAATCTGATTATTGGCTGGTGTGATAGTTAGATGATGATGCTTCTTTTGGACATTTATTTAAAAAATAAAATTAGATATTTTTTATATATTTAAAATTAAGTTGTTTAATCAGTAAAGTTTTTTTTCCACCATATTATTTTTTCTTAACTTCTTGTGTTGTGAAATGCTTTAAGCTGTTATTCTGATACCAAAAGTCAATCTGGTCCTAATGCATAAAATCAGAATGCTGTTAATGAACTCAAAAGGCCATGGAGTCTATCCTCTATATCAAAAAAAGATTATCTGACCTGAATATCATTTATGAACTCAGTGGTGAACTCATGTTCTATATATCTGGAATTTTGCCCATCAATTTCAATATATTTATTTGGTTAGAAGTTATTACAAAACATTTCTAGATTACTTATGCACTTCAGAAACTATTTCAAAATGTCCTATCCCAAAGTGTGGCTCTCCTCAAAACACAGATTACTCTGAAGACTGAAAAGTCTCAGAGTACTAAATTTGTAAAATCTGTTTAAACCAATCTTGCCAAAAACTCAGAACTGGTACTCAGAACAACATGTGTTTCATTCCAGCTGAGTTACACTATGGTGATTTTTCACATTTCAGTTAGGTAATCCAAAATCCTGAGCTGAGACCTTAGGTTCTCTAATATAGATGCAGTGCCTTTATGCTGCCATATTCTTATAGATACCAATAATCCATGTTGCCTATGGTGATGGTTCTTCAACCTTTCATCTTTCATTGGGTGTTTTTCAGTTTTTCTCCATCTATCAGCCTCTGTGAAGAGCTGGCCTGTTGGTTCCACAGTAGGCTGAAGTGGCAAAGATGATGAGCAAGTAGAGATAGTAAGAAAGATTTATCCACAAAGCTGTATTTTACTACAGAATGGCATATGCCTCCTAAGAGGTGACTAGAGCACTCCCACACGAGTTTGAAGAGGAGCTATGGTGTCTTTAACCTTTGTCAGCTGCTGTTTTGCAGCATAGTCTATAAAACACTTACCACCTTTTCACTCTCTAAGACACATAGATAACCTTGTCCTGGCCACAGGTCCATGTTTATGCATATTATGACAGACCATCCTTATGGAAGATGAAAGAGTGGAACTTATCATGTACATTTTTCCAATAGTCTTTCAGTTCTATTTGTTGAAGAGCTTTGAAGATTAGTACATCCTATGTCAAGGCCCTGTTATGTATACCGGAATCTATTCATAATATGAGATCTTTTGGAAAAAAAAAAAAAAAAAAAAAAAAAAAAAAAAAAAAAGTGTCAATTTCATACTTAATAAAATTTTGTTATGTGTTTGTTTCCCTCTTTCTCTTTTTAAACTGTTAGTTAAAAACCCAAAGTTTGCAATGTTATATCTACTTGTCACTCACTTCAATGTTTTCTTTCCATCAGGGGCTAAGAAGGCAATGTAGCAGGACTGTTGGCTTGTGATTGTTTATGTGTTAAGGGAAAGATCACTCTGACCAACAGAATTTCATATCATGCTTATTTTATTGCTGTTGAATAGGTTCTACAGTCTGCAGTTTGGCAGCAAATGAATGTGGGGACATACTTGAACATAGAGCAGATGAATGCTTCTGTATTTTATTTAAAATGTTATATTCTGGCCACCTTAACCTCATGAATATAATGAACAGAACAGATGCATGCATAACTTAACATTTTGAAGAGTAAGATTTTTTCTCTGTTCCTCTGGGGCTAGATTTTTCTCTGATTTAGGTTTACTTCGTAATCATGAAATCTGTCCCCAGCTGAGTAATGGAAAAAAGTAAGTTTTTATACCTTCACTAATGTTCTAAGGAATATGTAATAAAAGTACCTAAAATTATTACCAATTTTCAGAGGAAAGTAAAGAAGGAAAAATTGTTTTAAAAATGTATTTAACATTGTTTTAGTGTAATACCTGTTCCATAAATCATGAAAGAAATTATTAAAACTTACAGGTGTTTTTTTCTTTTCATTATTACATGTAAAAGCATATTGCAGAAAGCAATCAGGAAAATGCTCAAATGGAAATGAAATCAGAAGGAATACTATTGTATCTCTATTTTAAAAAATCAAAAATCAAAACAAACAAAACCAAAATCCAAACCTCATGTTTGCCTCAAGCATAACCGATTTGGCAAACAGATTTGTTTTCATTTCTGTACAGCATTTGTTTAATGCTTTTTACTAGTGATTGTGTGTTTATGAAAAGGCAGTATATCATTCAAAAATAAACTGAAGCAAGCTTTGGCAGTGTGTCAAAGCTTCACGCTATTTTTTAATCTCCTGGATAAATGTTGCTTCTTTTTAATGCTAGAAATTAATTAATTGCATTCTGTGGCACCTATAGAGAAGAGGTACACTTTATAGAAAATCCTCTCATAGACAAATGAATGTGCATCTCTACCTTTTTCCTTGGGAGAGATTCCTGGCTGCAGTCCTCTAGCTAGGGAAACATTCAGTTTTCTGTCTAAGAACAATATCACACTTCTTTCCTTCCAGTCCATGGCACTTGAATGTCATACCCTTCATGAAAGCAGAGGATGCAAAGCAGTTACAAATATTTGTGAAAATAATAGAAGGCAAAATCTCTCTTCCTTGCAACTTGCAAATACTAATATATTCACCAATTATAGCTCATAACAAAGAGAAAATTGCACTTCTGTATCTTGAGACCAGAGCTGTTTTATTATTGCTACAGTTCATTCAGGATGGTCTAAACCAGGTTTTACTCTAATGAATTCCACAGGCCAAGTTTTCAACAGCTTTAAGCCTGCTGGGCATATGGTGGCACTGCATTTCTTTATACAAATACTATCTTCAATTCTCTGTAGCAACCTGGGGCAGTGTAAGTGTGGAGATAACACTGTGAGTGGAATATTTGTTAGACAAAAAAGGTCATTTCAATGTTGATGATGTTTGAGCTTGGAAGCTCTACACCTCTCCTCAAGTGCAAACTTTTCAGGAACGTAATTGCTATTGCCACAGAATTTGATGACTTTTCCTCCATAGGATTTTCTATTGCTTTCTATTACTTATTTAAATTACATCTTCATATTAACCAATTCAACATCAATGAAACAAAATGTCTGTCACTTTGTTAGGCAAATATCTTTCACTTTTTTTCATGCTGTTTGTATGAAACTTTGTTATAAATCAATTAATTCATGAGGACTGAATTTTTTAAAGTAGAACTAACAATTTATTTTACAATGTATAATGATCTATTTGATTATTGCATTTTTCAGAACTGCTGATTATTAAACAAGAAAATCTTACTATCATAGCTTCCTTTGCACATTAGAAACACTTATTTGCTCTTTTTGTTGGCAAGTATTGCACCAATTCAAATAAACCAATTCAAAAATAAACTGAACAACCTATTGAAGTGAATTTTGGAAAAAAGTGACACACTAATTTATTAAATGCATTCTAGACTGTGATGGTGTAAAAAAAAAATTAACCAACTGCTTACGTAGTGGCTATCTATCTGTTTGTACTAAAAATGAAGGTACTGGTAAAGTTTTGGTTTTGTGGTTTGTTTTTTTTTTGTTTGTTTTTGTTTGTTTGTTTGTTTTTGTTTTTGGTTTTTTGTTGTTGTTTTGGTTTGGTTTTTTTTTAAAGTTTAAAAAAGGAGAATCTTTTATTCAGTGTTCTGGTAATGACCAAAACTTTGCACCTTACTGTTCCATCTGTTCATGTCTGTATTTCAAAATGCATTGTTGCCATTTGACCTCAGTTTTTTGTGCATAAAACCAAGACTGATAAAAAATATGAGCAAGAGTTTTGATTCTGCTATTTGTTTGGAGAGTAGACTCCTTTTTATCCTTGAAGACATTGGTTCAAGTCCAGTCCACATGGTAGCAACTGAAAGCAATTATCTTTGAATGATTAATGAGGAATTAATTTGTAGTCTCAGTCCATTTCCCAACACAAATCATAAAATTCAGCACCAAAACTATCATTAATTGATTATTCCAGCAGAGAAACCAAGGTTTAAATGTTCTTGAATGAATAACTATTTTAAGCCCTGACTCAATACTGACAGATTATGACTGAAGCATTTCTGTAATCTGAATTTGCATTGGCTCTTCTGTAGTGGCTGCATTTCCCTACTCCAGAATGACATGCTTCTTAACCATTGGCTTCATATTTCATTTATTTTTCATTCTGAACAAGGCTGCATTTTTATTTTCAAAGTATTTACAGATTCTGTAATAAAAAAAACATATGAGATATGTTGTTTACAAAGAAGCCTGTGCTAAAAATTTGTGACCAGTATTCAGCTATTTATTTATTTGTGTCATTTTATAAGCCCTTATACAGCAGGTAGATTCCAAATGAAGACTACCTGCTGGTTCAAGAAACAGATAGAATTAAGGTGAATTAACCATTCTGTGAAGTCTCTTCATACAGATTACAACTATTTTCTCTGTAGCTCACTTTTCTGCACCAGAGAAGAGAGAAAATACTTACATTCTGAAATCTTGCAAAGCTTTTACAAATGTAGGCTAAATGAGTCTTTGAGGAGAAATAAATTAGTTAGGAAACTAAATACTCAGTCCTCTGGACAGAATTGTTTTATCAAAGATGTTTGGACCTACACATAACAGCGGAGGGAGGAGGAAAATGTTATTGCAAATAAGTTTAGTATATTTAACTGCATCATAAACATTGCAAATGCATATTTGCAGGCTTGAACAGAGTAGGTTCTGTGGATATCTTACTCTAGGATGTAAATTATAACTTAAAAAAGGCTAACAGTGTTTTGATCTTTTCTCAGTTGGAATTCCTGGCATCAATTTTGAATTTCTACATAGGTTGCAAAACCCACAGGAGAAAGGGAAAAAAGAAACACCAACACACACACAAACGAACCGAAAACACACACAAAAAAAACCCAAAAAAACAACAGCCCAAACTGCTGTAACTTTCACATTCAGCAAAGGCTTTTATGCCATAGGACAGAATAAAGGATGTGTAAGTCATTGTTAGATTGCAAGATTAAAAGAAAGTACTTTACTGAGAACCTGTTTAATGATGACTCCAAGGATATGCAAGGAATTTGTTCCACATGTATGCATCAGGGGCTGTTAATTTTGCTGTCACCCAGAGGGATTATTCTCTTTCATCTGGTATTTAAAAAAATAATTATCAGAGACAAGGAGCCTGAGTCCTATTTCTCATTTTGTAGTATGAGTTAATAGCAGATCACCCAATATTTATAGATTTACTGTATTGAGAAGAAATCTGGCACACATTTTCAGTTTGGAATATAAAAATACTATGGTATTTCCCTTTCAGTGAATTTGGTGCAGCTTGGATATTTGAGTATTCTGTATGTGGAGACAAGTTTCAAAGGGGATGTACAACACCGTAAGAATATCAGTGTCACACTTGAATGAAGCTTCCTGATATATCATCCATGACACATCATTTGTTTTTCAAAATTCTCAAGACACAATTTTAAAACTAAAAATAGATTTGAGAGTTTCTGTGAGGCTTTTTTCTGTTTTGCACTATTTCCAATGACCTACAAAATTTGTTCTGTTAGAGTGGAAGAAATTGAAAGAAAACTATAAAGTTTAAAAGCCATTCTGAGAGGCAGAAGAATCAAAGAAAATGAGTTCATTTATCACCACTGTGTAAAAAAAGTAAAATGCACAGCAGGAAAGAGAAAAAGTCCTTAAAATGTCCTTTGAAGAAAATTATCCTTTTAAGATAAAGTTATCTAGCTTTACAGAAATATAACATATGCATATAATTTGCTGGTGTTGAGCTATGTTTTCTCTCCTTCTATTTTAATGTTTTAAAAAATCAAGATTCATCTAAGAGATCATGAAAGGATGGTCATCTATGTTGAAGACAGAGACAAAGAAAGCATTAAACTTGTCTCTGTCCCTGACTGTGAGGTGATCATCCTCATCCTGTAATGGGTCAGTGATATTTCTATACTGCTTATTACTAGTAATATGTTTGAAAAAAAAATATTTTTATTGTCCCCCACATTTCTGGCTAGCTTCCACTACAATTGAGATTTGGCCATGTAGGAGTATTGAAATTACACTAAATGGTGGAGAGACCAAGAAGTGACTTGACAGAACTGAGGAATCAAGGAGAGCTACAAGAATGAGCTATACTGCACAGAAGTTTATTGTAGCATATCGGGTTGTTACAGGTTTCCCAATTCATGAATTCACAGTTGTAAAGTTAAATAACATCGTTGCATGCTACACAACATGGAGTTTATTTTTCTCTATCATGTCATCCCTGCTCCCTGACTAGACAAATTCTGCCGCAGTGGAGCTTTTCCTGTATATGGTTATCTCCACCCTCATTTACCCCTTATGGTTATAATCCCTGTTTTTTCGTTTTCTGTGAGAGGATTTGCATGCTCCTCCCAGGTTCAACTCCTTTTCTAGTATGTTCTTTGTCACCCTTATATAAGCCGGAGCCATCTTAATAAAGTTGCCATTCCATCATAGCCATTCCACCATTCCACCATACCCCTGCCTGGAGTGTGCCTGTCCTTCTTACCCTCGAAGGGTCTCATCAAAGCCATAAGAATTTTCTCCCTAGAGTGGCAAGCAGCATCTCTAAACTCTTCCCATGTCACTTCCACTGCTTCCATACAACTTCCTTTTTTGCCTTATCTCCAAGAGAAGATCCCTGCTCAGTCAAGCCAGGCTTCCGCCTCTCCTGCTTGATTTCTGACATTTGGGAATTGCCTGCTCCTGGGCCCTTAGGGGTGATGTTTGAAAAGTGACCAGCACTGAGGGACTCCAGCACCTGCAAAAACATTTTCCTGGGGGATCTTAATCACGAGTTACCTGAGCAGCCTGAAGTCTGCTCTCCGCATGTCCAGAGTTGGTTTTGCGGCTGCTTTTCCTCCTGCCAACAGAGATTTTAAACTCAATCACTTTGTGGCTCAATGAATCCCTGTGGCTGAGACAGCCACCAGACTTCACATTGCTCACAAGATCCACTCTGATGGCAAGGAACAGATCAAGGAGGGCATCTTTCTGAGTCGTTTCCCTTAGGACCTGTTCCATAAGGTTGTCATCTAGGCTTTTTATGAGTCTTCTGGTCCTGGTTATACAGCTGTATCTGCAGGGCTTTTTCTCTAATATTTTTTTTTTTTCACGTCTCAATTTTAGGCAGGGGATTTTACCCATCTTAAATATACTTTCCCTTAGATACCACCCCTTTGGCTGCAGGGCTCAGCCGTGACCTATGGTGAGTGAGTTGGAGACTTCTGGAACTGTCTGTGTCTGGCATGGGGCAGCCCTGGCTGGTCCTCACAGAGGCTTCTGCATGGGCCTGACAGAGGCAGGCCTGGGAATCTGCACTCTATAAAAGAAGTAGGAATGTAATGTTTACAAAAGGAAACCACAAATTAAAGGAAAAACTTAGGAAAGAATCTGAAAGCAATTTACCACCGTGAAGAAGAGAGAAGCGTCAGTGGGAGAGGGAGTTGTTTAGAAAACCTTAGGAAAAACATTTGAAGAGATGATTTGTTTTGAAAGAGCTAGTGTAAAAGAAGTGAGAAAAAAAAGAATAACAAACTAATAATTTCTGTAGCTTTCAGCTTTTCTCACAGGCATCTGATTGTAAATTTATGGTACTCTTAGTATACTGGTACTTTTGCTATTGATCTTCAACAACTGATTAATAATCACATTACAATACTTTTGGAATCATACTGAGGTCAAGTTCACTCTGAAATTCTTATGGTAGGCTTTTTATCTCAAAAGGAAATTAATGGACCATTTTCAAAATACTCTTCCTTCTTTGCACTGATGTTAACAGTGATTATTTCACTGACTAGACAAAAAAATCCTTCTAACATGACTAGGGACTGTTCTCTAACAGCCTTTCATTAAAGTGTATGTGAAGAAGGAAAGCTGGAATGAAATACCTCTAAAACTACAATGATGCACAGTAAAAAGAAATCTCAATTTCAGGAACTCTCTCTGAAGATAGTGACAAAGTTTATTGCATAACAAGTTGTTTGATAGAGAAGATTTAAAAAAAAAGCTGACATTGGTGACAAGAAAAAAAATATTTTTGTATTTGACTTTTTTTTGTATGTGATATTTCAGGGCTGAGACGTTACAGGCAGAAAACAAATGTATTCTTCACTGCCATGCTATTGGTACTCCCATGTCAGTCATTTCATCTTTTATATAGTCCTGCTGATAAATCAATAAAATTCTACTTCACCAAGTCGATATATGACAAAATGTAAGTAATTTTAAGGTCATACCTTACAAATTCACATGTTGGATAAAAATTGAACTAACATTTATAAGGAAATGAGTGGACAGGCATGAAATACCTACTTCCATACACTTCATCAGACAAAAGGGTCCTCAGTAGCTACACTACATCTTTCCTTATAACCGTTTAGTAAATTGTGTTAAGAGTGACCTAAGAATACTATTACAGTTATGAAAAAGAAGCTTTGAAAGGAATTGGAAGAGGTTATCTACTCCACTCCTGTAATGCACCATCAACTATATTTTTCCTATTCTTATTAAATGTTAATTTATTTTTATAGATTTCTATTAATACAGTTCTTGGAGTATGAGCCCCCCTCCTCCAATCCATTAAAAATGCTATTATGAACTGAGAAGCACTGTGGTTTTTTCAGAGAATCACAGAATATGGTGAGTTGGAAGCAATCCACAACAATCATATAAGTCCAATCCTTAGCCCTGCACAGGACCATCCCTAAGAGCCACACAATGTACCTGAGAATATTGTTCAAACACACCTTGAACACTGTCATGCTTGGTGCTGTGACCACTTCTCTGGGAGAGCCTGTTTCAGCATCCAACCAGCCTCTGGGTGAAGAACCTTTTTCTGTATCTAACCTAAACCTTCCCTGACACAGGTTTAGACTGTTCCCTTGGCACCTGTCACTGGTCACCATAAAGCAGAGATCAGTGTCTGACCTTCCTCTTCCCCTTACAAGGAAGTTGTAACTGCAATGAGGTCTCCCATCAGTCTTCTGTTTTCCAGACTGAACAGACCAAACCTCAGCCACTCCTCATATGGCTTCCCCTCAAGGCCCTTCACCATCTTCATTGACCTCCTTTGGAAACTCTCTAAGAGCTTAGTATCTTTCTTATATTGTTGTTCCCAAAACTGCACATGATATTCAAGGTGAGGCTGCCCTAGTGCAGAGCAGAGTGGGACAATCCCCCCTCCCTCAACCAGCTGGCGACACTTTGCCTGATGCCCCCAGGACAATGTTGGCCCTCCTGGCTGCCAGGGCACTTGTGGCACACAGATAATATAGAAGTGCAATAAATTATGTTTCTCCATTTTTTCTGCCTGCCAAAACTTCCTAACAAAAAACTCTCTGCCAGCCCTTCTGCCAAAGTTCTCACAAAAGCTTCCTGCTGGAGATCCATACCAGAAGATCCTGTTACTGTTCATCTGAATAGACCTACATGCCAAGAAACCACTACTACCTCAGTTAAGCACTATCAAAACTTAGAAAGTGACTTTGGAAAATTAGGGGGAAAGAGGAAAGAGAGAGACCAGTTACCATAACCAACAATCTCTCCCAATGTCCCATCCCTCACCCTCTCACCTCTTCGCCAGCCACCTGGCTGCCTGCTTGCCACCGGGGACTAAAACTCTGCTAGCCTGGAGAGAACTGAGACCCACCATGCCACATCTTTCCTTCTACCCTTACCATATTTTTGAGGACCAAAAAGGGGCTGCTCAGCCCGAGATGACCTGCAACACTCCTCATGAATCCACATCTCCTGGATGCATTCCAGAGAACTAAAGATGCTAAACCCTCCTGCTGTTAGATGAGATGACACTGAGAAAAAAAAACAACAGCAGAGGCAGAGAAAAAAACAAGGCAGAAAATGCTTCTCTCTCTCCTCCCACACACCAGCTTGGCAAAAGGTAGTTTTGGTGGTAAGCACTTCTTTGCTTTTATAAGTAGTCTTAGTTTTTTCCAAACCTGTTCTTAATTCTTCTCTTTGCATCTCTTAGCAGTTAATAGTTTTGCTCAGAGAGAATATTCCAATGTGAAGTTCTTTCTACTACTTTCAAGCAGACTGTAACAGCACTGCTGATTCGTGTTTAACTTGCCATCGACCAGGACCCCCAGGTCGTTTTCCATGGCACTTCTGTTCAGCATCTCACTCCCCAGTCTGTACAAATACAAACATCCAGGATTGCCCCATGCCAGTTATAGAATCCAGCACTTTCCCCTGACTGAACTCCTTGTGGTTGGTGATTGCCCACCTCTCTAATTTGTCCAGGTATCTCTGCAGGAACTCCCTGCCTTCAAGGGAGTCAACAGCTCCTGCCAGGTTTGTATCGTCTGCAAACATTTTTAGTATTCCTTCCAGTCCTTCATCCAAGTAATATATGAAGATGTTGAAAAACACAGGGCCTAAAATGGAACCCTGCAGAACCCCACTAGTGACAGGTCACCAGTCTAATGTTACCCTGTTCACTATTACCCTCTATGCTTGACCTGTGAGCCAATTCCTCACCCATCATATGATGTGTTTGTCCAGTTCTGTGCTGGTCATTTTGTCCACAAGGATCCTGTGAGAGACAGTATTGAAAGCTTTACTGTAATCCAAAAAGATTACATTGACTGGTTTCCCTTGATCAGCCAGGTGGGTTGCCTTATCATAACAGGAAATCAGGTTTGATAAGCAGGACTTTGCTCTCATGAAGTCATGCTGGCTATGATCGATGAATGCGTTGTCTTTCAGGTGTTTTCAATACTTCCCAAAATGATCATCTCCATAACTTTACCAGTCACTGAAGTGAGACTGACAGGCCTGTAGTTTCCAGGGTCCTCCTTCCTACTCTTCTTGAAAATCAGGGCAACCTTCACTAGCTTTCAGTCATCTGGGACCTCTCCAGGTTTCCAAGATCACTCAAAAACCTGTGAGAGAGGTTTTACAGTGACATCAGCCAGTTCTTTAAGGATTCTGGGAAGAATCCCATCAGGCCCCATACATTTGTACAGATCTAGCTGGAGCATCAGATCCCACATGATTTCAGTTGTGACCTTCCATCTCAGGGCACTGAGACCCCCTTGGTCCATCATCTGTGTTAAATATAGAGGCAAAGAAAGCATTAAATGCCTTGTCTCTGCCCCTGACTGTGAGGTGACCATCCTCATTCTGTAATGGGCAAGTGATATTTCTATACTGCCTATTGCTAGCAATGTATTTGAAAAAAACCTTTTTATTGTCTCTCACATTTCTGGCCAACTTCAACCTGAGCTGAGCTTTGGCTGCACAAATTTTCTCCCAAGAGTGGCAAGCAGCATCTCTGAACTCTTCCCACATCACTTTACCTTGCTTCCACTGGGCATACACCTTCCTTATTTCCAAGAGAAAATCCCTGCTCAGTCAAGCCAGGCTTCCGCCTCTCCTGCTTGATTTCTGACATTTGGGAATTGCCTGCTCCTGGGCCCTTAGGGGTGATGTTTGAAAAGTGACCAGCACTGAGGGACTCCAGCACCTGCAAAAACATTTTCCTGGGGGATCTTAATCACGAGTTACCTGAGTAGCCTGAAGTCTGCTCTCCGCATGTCCAGAGTTAAGGTTTTGTGGCTGCTTTTTCTCCTTCCAATGGAGATTTTAAATTCAATCACTTTGTGGTCACCACCAATCTCCACTTTGCTCATGAGATACACTCTGTTCACAAGGAAAAGATCAAGAAGGACATTTTTCTGAGTTGATTCCCTTAGGACCTTTTCCATACGGTTGTCATTCAGGTTTTTTAATTAATAAACTGGCTTGGTTCTATCATCTGTGGAATGCTTCCAGTTAGCTCTGGCAACTTGAAGTGCCTCATAAGGACAAGGGCAGTTGATTTGGAACTGTCCCTCAAGTGTTCCTCAAAGAATAATTTGTTGGTGTCATTGTTTTGCCTAGGAGGTCTATAGTAGAATCCCATGATGATATCCACATTATTTGTTTATCCCTCAGCTCTTACCCAGAGGCTCTCAGCTGTGCCATCATGAACTATGAGCTGCATACATTCTAGCCCTTCTATTACATACAGTGGCACCCCTCCACCTCTTATGCCTTCCTCTTATGCCTCTGAAAAGCCTGTAACCATCCAACAAGGCACTTCAATTTTTCTTTATGTTTTCCAAAGTTAGTTGTCTACATTTCTGTGGTCAACTTCTTTCAGGAAGTGGTAGATAGATATCAGTGTTGCCCAACCTGACACAGGGACGAGAAACCTGTTACTGAGATGTCTGGGTGTGCCAGCACTATGCTCTCTGACTCTTCTGCTTCCCAAAACATGTATAGTCAGACAAACAAGTCTTGTTTACTACCCTGATTTAGGCTGTGGTGATCAAAGAAAGGCTATCCAACTTATTATCTCTTTCCCATATCCTGACACTTCTAGCTGTCCTCATGGCTCCCCTTTTCCTTCCCACTCTCTTCTCAAACACACAACTGTCACTTAGTTATTTTACCCTTCATTATCAATTTTACTACATCTACACCCAAATTTTCTATTTCTAATACCATTACCAAGATAATCTCTGACCTTATGGTTCTACAGATATAGTTATTGAACTGCTGTTGGCTTCAGAAAATTCTACCTCTGCAAAGACCTCCAGTGCCCTCTGCCAGCAGTCTGTGATATTTAGACAGTTCTCACATAACTGCCCCCTAAGCAACTGTGAAATGTGACGGTCCTTCATTGTGCAATCATTAACATTTTCCAGCTGTTGCACTGTTATCTATTACATCCAAAAATTTCTCATGTCATAACCAGTAGTTTTTCATATCCTGTTCAATTAGCTTAATATCAGGGAAGGTCCTAGTCAGTGGCTCACTTACCTATCTCTGTAGCCTAACATTATCCTCCTTTATTAGGGATGGAGGGCATGTGAAGTTTCTAATATTAATATTTAGCCAAAAAGAATGCAAAGCTTATAAATTCTATGACTCTGGTCTCAACAAGAGACTTATAGCTTCACCATAGCATAAAGCATGGCTTATTGCCAATTTAGTGAGAAATGTAATTTTTGCCTTTACATACTTAAGAATGGTAAAACATACCCAATACCAAACTTCCTTGCCTCCAACAATATTTTTTTATGGTTCATTAACTACAACACAAAAAATAATGGCAAATGGCTTCAGATACACTGTTTTGAATTTATGTCAAACTCCTAGGATATCAACTGCAGCTATCACACTGTTTATGATAACTGTGGTACTTCCATAAAGGCAAATTCTTTCTCAAGAAGCAGAACCAGAGATGTTCTGTAGTGTGTGCAGCAAAACTAGTTTTGTTGACTAGTTAGTTAATGCATTACACATTCAGTTTTCAACCAAAACCTCAGGCTGTGAAAGCCACTTTGCAGTTAAGTTCACAGCTAAGTGTTATATAATACTTACGCCTTATTGTAGATATTCTCTAATCACTCTATTTTTACTAGAAGCTTTGTCTTAAACGACTATGCTTATGACATGCATCTCATTACTCATAAAATAAAAACCACATGCAGAATATAACCTATAAATTTATTAAAACATTGTTGAATATCTACAATTTTGATGAAATTAGATAAAAAATAGATAAAATCAGTGTTCCGCGCATTAAAACAAAACTACATAATTTTAAATGTAAGTCTTCTTGAGTGCTTTCTTCATGTGCATCTCTTCAGCAGTACATAAATAAAACCTTGCATAAAATTCTTTGTTGTTGTTATCGTGATGGTGGTTAAAAATTAAGTAGGAAGAGAAAGGTCCTGTTAAAAAAGAAAAAAAAAATACTTTCCACCACTCTCTTTTGTGCAGAGCTATATAAATCAGTAGTCAAGGAAGGCTGCTTGCTTGCCCTCCAAATAAGAGGCTGAAAAAGTGCTAAGAGTTCTGGAGAAAGGTGAAAGAACTCACCATCAAATTATCACTAACATTGTTACACTGGATCTGTAGGTCCTCATCTGATCGACTGATGTATTGTAGGAAAACTCAAAGGAGTGGCTGAGTCTAACAGATATTTGATTCATTGAGAAGCTAAAGTCAAAGTTACAGCAAAACAAAGAATTACCTCTGATGTTCAAGTATCTTTATGTATATATAAAGTAACACGGTTTAAAACAGATTAGAGTTAGTAATATTAACATGATTTATTAATGTAATTTATCAGTGAACTATACATCCATGACCAGTATCAGCAATAAAGCAAATAAATGCCAATACTATAAACTGACAAAATATTAATAAAACCTTAGAGATTTCTAAACAGCCTTTGAAAATATTTGAATCTCAATTCAGTTACAATGATTTGTCCAGTGTAAAGATCTGGATCAAAGCCACGAGCTTCCCAGGCATTTTGCTTATATTTAAGGCTCAAAAATAGCTCTCCACTGAACTTTCTGCAAAGCCTTTTAGTTCTTTAATACCTTGAAATCACATAGAGACAAAAAGCCACAGACTTTTTCCCAAGAGAACTCTTTTAATTTAGTGAGAAAATAGGCATTTTGGCAAAAGGTTCACAGAAGTGACATACAACCAAGCAGAAGAAGCATTTCACAAAAGTACCCCGGAAACACCAGCCACCAGATTAGTAAAATACAACACATCAGTTTTAAGTTACCCAAAAGAGACGAAGGAAAGAGTAAAGAAAGAAAGAGAGATTAAAAGAAGAAACAGGAGTAAAGAGGGAGAGAGAGGGAGCAAAGAGCAAACTCAGAATAAGAGAAAAGTAGTTACCATCAAAGGATCACATGACAACACCAAGTCCTAAGAGAAAAGGCAAAATGGAACCCTTGTGCTCCTCTATGTGGTTCGGCTACTGTGGCCACCCATCCAGGGCAGAACATCCTGTTCACTGACTATTCAGTGCCTTCCAGGCCAGAGTGAGAGGTGGTCCAGCTAATGAGAGGCTCCGGGGGACAGGGGCAGGCTACCAGGTGGCCCAGCCACATGGGTCCTATGCACTCAGCCACATGACTTCCAATGTCATCCATGGCAGGCCTAGCTATGTGGTTTCTGTCTCTTCTGGCATGGCTGCCGTGGGGCTGCAGACCTGGCCCCTTCTTTCCACACACAGAGTTGGTTGATTCGACCCAAGAATCAAAGAATCCGGTGAGATATGAATCCAATCTCTCACATCCAGTTACATCAACATGTCAAATAACTTAGAGATGTGGTAAAACTGTAGTTCATACCTTCACTTCATAGAAGGTTTTAAGAACAGTCATTTCTGTGGTGGGGAGGGGAAGAGTGAAAGGGAGCCAATTCTACAGTCAGTGGTCAGCATCTCAAATTATTTGCTAGGAGAGATATGATGATAATGACGGCTTCTAACTTCTTGCTCCAGAATCAGATTGTAATAAATTTTGCTTGTTGCTAACATACTCTTCACCTTTTTTTTCCTTCATTGCTCTACATGACTGTGTCACCTCTGAATTTACTGTGTATCAAATTCATGGCATTTTATGTATGTTAATGTAAGTAATTTTTGAAACAATTAAAAAATGGAAGGTGAAATAAACAGTAACCATGTATTTATCTATCTGCGTTTGGGTAATCTATCATTTTTCCAGGTCAAGGACTAAAACAAATCTAAAGACACCTGCGTAGAATGAGGGGAGGGAGATTTCGGGTTCAAGTACTTTTCCTTCAAAAATACTCCACAAGGAAATACTCCACACCATGACTTGACAATTTTTTGCAAAATAAATTGGAATTTGAATGAAGAGTGATATACAGAGCCAAAAGTCACTTATCTTCTAATTTCTCAACTTCTAAAAATTCCAATTGAATTACCTGCTTCCTGGAATAGAGCTCAAAAGACAAATACCTTTGTTTCACAGATAGCAAATGGGCAAAGTTTCTATGCTGCTAATTTTATTCACCACTTCCAGTACCACACTACAGAAATGCCAAAATCAGTCAATGAGAAATATAACATTTGGTCAATTTTTTTACTCCTCAGCCTGAGGCCTGCTTGAAAATCACATTCTTTACTTCAAAGTAGCTTGTGCACTTAAGATTCTAAAAATGTGAACAATTATTTCATTTTTCTATTTTGAGGATAGGGAGGCACAGAAAAGAGAAGAGAAAAAAAGAAGTGCTACTCAGAGAGTTCTCAACATGGTGGGGAAATGGGCTGTCAGGAATGTAAAGTTCAAGAAAGAGAATTGTAAAGTCCTGTACTTGCAGAGGAATAACCCAAAAACTCAATACAAACTGTAGTCAACTGGCAAGAAAACAGCTTTTCAGTGAAGGATCTGAGAGCATGAACATGAATATGAATGTGAGCCAGGAGTTGCCCAGAGAGGGAAAAAGGTCAGCGTATCCTGGGCTGTATTAGCAAGATTCTGGGCACAGCTGGAAAGAATATCTTCAAAATCCACTGTTCCATATTCAAGAATGAATAACCCTATAGGTGTCCCATAGCTGGTACCAAGCAGTTTTGATCTCTTAGGAAGGACCCCATGATTGGACTACATTGCCACTGATTAAAAATTCTTTGATAAAATGAAGGTCTAAAATACCAATGAGTCTGTTATCCAAATATTGGGCTTCTTTTTTGTGTTTGTTTGGTTTTGTTTTTGTTTTTTTTTTAATTCTGTTTTCCTTTGTAACTGCAGACAATATATTTCTTTGTATTCCCCTCTGATTACAGCTTTGTCTTCAATTTTATTCTGCTAAAATAATAAAAGATCCCATTGATTTTATACAGAAGTAGGTAAAATTTAAGATGTGATTGTATATATAAAATATCCATTTAACATCAAATCTATTAACACTAAAAATTACAATAATTATTGTATAAATTAATTTCATAGGTATTTTCCACAAACAAAAAAATTTTCAAAGCTGAAACTTGGTGTTTAGCTGATAACATGTTTAATTACATGTAACACTTCTATGGAGTGAGATTCAAAAATGTATATTAATCTAGGAAGGAGATAAGAGGTTCTAATTTCATCTTAGTATTTAATTTTTTTTTTTTTATCATTCAACATAGAGGATATCAATACCTTTCATTTTTTCCCTCTAATTTGACATTTCACTACGAAGGAACTGGCTTCAAACTTTTATTTCTGTCTGTTAGCTTTTCAATTTAGTAGGTAAGATTTTATTTGTCATGTGGATGGATTAAATAAATTTTCCTTTTAAAAAACTAAAAAAAAAATAATCCTACTGACTTAGTGTAAATGAAAGTCTAAATAAACCTCATAAAACTGACCCAGTTTTAATTTTGCGTTTAACTCAGGTCTAATCAGACCTCCTAAGTTTCGTCACAAGTTTTATCTCACTAACAAAAATGCTTAAAAGCTTTCCTTTTCAACATCTTCAAAAATAATTTTCTCTGTCTCCCTCAATGAATATACCTTTGTGGCAGTAGGCCTGTGGAGAAAATGAAGAAACTAGCCATAATGCCTTAAAGACTGAGGCTTTTATTGTACTGTAAAATGTATTTCTTGCCTTTTTTTCCCCTGAGTCACCTTTCTCCTTCCCAAAGCATCTTGAGAAAACTCTTATCTCCCTAGCCTAGTATGCAGGAATTTGTCCTGGTAGGACTATGTGAAGCCCCCCTATTGGTCCTTTGTTAACCCTTTCCCCATTGGTTCTTATCCCTCTATTTCTATTGATTGTAACTAAAATTCCCTAAAAGCCTTTAAATACCCCTGACCATGTGAATAAACTCTCTCTCTGCATCCTCCCTTGCGGTCTCTGTGTGTCTCTTTCCTGGGACATCTCGGGGACCATGTGGTTGAGGGGGAATGGGAAGGGGGAGCGTTCCACCATGCTGTCGCATACCTTTCTGGAAAGTATTGTCTCTATAAAACATACTCCATCAAACCAATGAATCTTGAAATGCCTTAGGACTTTTGTACTATACTTTTCAGTATATAACTTTCCCATGGAAAAATAGTTTCAAGATATTTTGACCATGCAGTCTTTGCAATATCCTTTATCCAATTGCTCATTTACAGTGGCATGATATATAGTCATATCATCCTGCTATTAACTCTGAAGTCGTCCCCTCCCCTCCCCTCCCTTCCCTTCCCTTCCCTTCCCTTCCCTTCCCTT
>JAWWEW010000001.1:62410675-62424183 GCA_035583185.1 Anabacerthia variegaticeps
CTCCTGTCGTCTCTGCTGCTCTCATCTCCTCTCCTCTCCTCTCATCTCCTCTCCTTATTTTAGTCTGACCTTTTGTAAAATTAGTAGATGCTACCTCTAGACGCTGCAACAGATTTAAGAAATTATATAAATAAAATAGGTTCCAGAAAGTTGATGAGCAGCAAGCCTAAGAGACTTTGACAACTGTAACTGTGAGAAGTAAATGCAAGTACTGTGAAAAACAAATACTGATAGCATGACAGAAACAAAATAGGGAGGTAAGTGACAAGTACATCCACTGAACTGCCACAAATAGTGATTATATCATAATGATCAAAAGACAAGCTGGCAAACATAAGAGACAATGCAGCATTGAAGGAAACAAAGTAAATGGTCCTGATACAAACTCAAGAACCAGACCTTGATTTCAGAACAAATAGCAGAAGTAGCAGCTGTATTACATGAAAGTGTTCTTGCCAGTAGCAAGGATAGTGGTTTACATAGGACAAAAGTGGGAGATTAAAAGAAAATGGAATATAAAATCTTTCAAAACTTTTTTAGTCTGACTACAGAAGTGTGAGGGAATAATAAGAAATGTATAACTCATAGAAGCAAAATAAATATAAGAGGTCGTGGTGTGACTATCACTACTTCCTTAGAATATTGCCTTGTCAATGATGACATTTTTAGTCTACAGCAATTAGATACAATCAATTAATTTTGTTATAGTAGTGGAATATTATCTGAGCTTTCAAACAAATCATCATTATTCATTCAAAAAGCCATTATGAAACAGGAAACAGGATTACAAATAAGAGATTATGTTTGTCTTCCAACTCAGGATATTCTGGGAATCTGTGTGATTCAGTGAACTTTACAGCCGTCCACAAAATTTATGACATCTGCAGTACAAGAAAATCCAGATTGCTTATTTTAGGTTTAAAACTAAAAGCCTATGCATCAGTAGAATGATCCAGACTATGAAAATTTTTTGAAGTCCTTATAGAATTGATGGAAAGAGATTAAAACTTTTACAGAAGAAAATAGAAAACCTGTAGGAATGTAGGCACTTGCTTAAAAGTAACAAAAGGAAACATTGGCTAGGTTAGCATGTCTGAATTTTTGCTTCATCATAGCCTAGGCTGATGGATCTATTTAGGACATAAAATGTGTTGTATTTCTCTGAGAATGCATATGCTTTATTATTTTTAAGACAGAGAAATTAGAAGAGACCAGATTTTGCATTAAAACTTGGTAGTGAGATTACTCATAAATGCAATTAGAGAACTAGATTTCAACTTTGTCTCCAGACTGAGGCTGGGGAGACTTGGTTTTATATGTCTGTATCCTGAAAGACTTCTCTATTTGTCCAGGCCCTGAGGACAGTCATGGTCCTTGCCAAGCTCCCCTGGGGCCTTTCTCCACCTTATCCATGGTCCAGAACTCCATCCTAGGTCATCAGTCCCCATCCCAGAGGAGCTGTGCCAGTGCCAATCTCCAGCTCCATCTCTGGTGCTGTTTGCTGGATGGATCTCATAGTCTTGTTTCTGGCCCTGACTCCTTTTAATTCTGACTGAGAACTCAGGATGGACTTTTTCTCTGAAACATCACTTACTGTAGCCAATGGACCTTGTTATCAGACCTTAGCATTATCAGCTCTGTTCAGACCCTGTGGGATTGTGTCCTGTGGTTGGAAGTACTTCTTGCACTGGAGTCACACTTGGTTCAGCCTGATTCTGGATCAGACACTTTTTTTGCTGCTCCCTGGAAACTAGTCATATTGTAGAGAAGTTTGAAAACTGAGTAATGTGTCTTTTCTTGTGAAAGCTGATGTATATGGCTTGTTTTCAAATTGTCACATTCTTTCAAAGCAGGAGTCTGGACCCACCATTCTCTGCACTAAGAACATGCTACTTTTTACCCTGGCTTCAGTCAGAAGGCAACACTTGCTTTCTTCAAGAAAAACTGTGTGTAGTCAACAGCACGACATGCACCAGTATCTATTTAAAGAAGAATGTACTTACCTCTATGTTGTATGGGATACACCAACACAACTCCTAGGTGGACAAAAAACTGAATTATAAAATAAGGTGCATTCATACTCTTCTTGTTCCCTCTTGAGAAAAGTGGATGAACCACGCCTTTTCAATGCAGATTTTCTTTGGGCCAATATGGTGCATTTATGGCCCAGAGACACAGCTATTATTTGTAATGGTTTTCTTTCTTTGTTTGTTTGTTTTTACCCTTCATTGTGCCTGTAATGTTGTGAACACTGTGATGCAGCCCTGAGGGGCTGCAAGCAGTTTCTACAGCATGAGAAAAAAACATGTGTTATATTCCTTGGGATCTGGTTTGTGAAGGTATTAGAAGTTACAGTGCTGGAAAAGGTAGATCCAACAATTGTAAATGTAGTAGAAATTAATTCCCTATGGTATCATTCATACCAACTTTTTCAGGTGATTTCTAGATTTAGGTACCTTGAAATCCATATCACTATTTTTTTTTCCCCCACTGTAAAACAAAATCTCAAACAAACCAGTTCTGTAGAAAATTCACATTCAAGCAGAATGCAATAAGATTATACACATTTATAAGGTAGACAAACACAAGACCAGTGCTCAGGTAACTGGGTTCTTTCACAGTGAAGAAGTATCTTTTACATTATGCAACAGATATAGTTTAGAGATGCCAGGCCAGGACACAGAGTTCAGAGGAGTGCTGTGCTATAGAGGCTGCTCTATCTCATCAGTGGGTTGCCTGAGTAGAATGGACTTGGACAATTCTGTGTTGGGTGGCAAAATGAGTGATGACTCTCTCTACCCTAGAAGGATGCATTAGATAGCAAACAGCTCCCAAATGAGTTACACATGAAATAATTATTTCTATAATCTGATATGCACTTTAAATGTCTTTTTCCTAAGGTAGACACCTTTATAATCATGGAAGGCAAATAGATATTTTTAGATACGTGGTCTCATCCCTATTTTTGAATAAGACAAATCCTGTCTTGAAAACATCTCATTCTTTCTATCACTACAAAAAAAAGCCTAGAGGGATCACATGGGCTGCAGATACTAATTTGTAATATGGATTCCACCAAGTTTGTTCTTCAAGTTTGTTAAGACCCTAAACTTAATAACTTAACACAAAACTGTTATTAGTGATGACTGGATGTCAGAAATAATAGCTTTCATGGTCTACAGAGTTAGTCAGCAATTCTCCTCTCCAGCTGTAAGTCCATCTAGCAAAGCAATTTCTCAGCAAATTTTCCAAACTTCTATGCAAAAGTCACACAGCCTTGCATTTATGAGATTCTATTGTGTCACAAGCATTTTTCTCAAATTTCATATGTAATAGAGATCAATGCAATGCATATGTACTTCCTTAATATCTCAATTTTTAGTCTTTTAAGTATGAATCCCCATTTTATACCTTGAATTAAGCTAATCTATTCATTTTATTGATGAAGTGTAAATTGCTGCTACACCAGATTCAATGTGTAATTTACCATTTTCCTTTCTTAAACACCATATCTTTCTGGTTTATATGGCAAACTACTTCATTAGAAAAAATCCAGAGTAGAAATGGACACAAATTGTCATTGTGTGTGTAGAGCCATAGGATAAAAATAAATTACACTTCCTGATGTCCTAAAGAGTTTAGCAACCACAAATGAAGAGAGAAAAATTTAGGTTCCATAATAAGTGGCAAATATCTGTTATTTGTTCCTTTCTCTCTTCTTTCTTTGCACAAGTAATGGAGCATACTGTAGTGACTTTTGAATTGAAATGACTGTTGCTTTCAATGAGAGCAGAATTACTACAGGGTTTAATAGAAACTGCGGTTTTCAGAATCTTAATATTTTTTTAATTGCAAGACTTTTCCTAATTACAACCTGAAAAAGTAGACATTAAGAAACTGTTTCTCACTTTTTGCTCGGGCTTCTTCAGTTAGTTTTGGTTATGTTAAAGGAACTAGTTTCTTAAAACTCTACCCAAATCTTCATAATTTTTACTTGAACTACTGTTTCCATTAGAATTTTCTTTTACATTCAGTTTGAATATACATTTACATATTTGATTTCGATCCTAGTTCTTTTGTTAATTAACATAATTAGTATATAATTAGAAAATCCAAAGAAATGCTGAGATGCTATGAACATTTAAGGAGAACTCTATTTGAAACTGACTTGCCTGTGACTTTTATATTTTACATTGATCATTATTAATTTATAAAGTCTTGATAAAAGAATTTCTTTAAGTTAAGCCACAAGTCCAAAAGAAAAGTATAAAACAGTCAAGATAAAAATAGTTCAAATAAGGACAACATATTCATCTTGTAATAAGTTTTTGCATGGAAATATATTTTTCAATCCTTCTAGGTATGAAACTGTTGTTCTAACTACCTGACATCTCAATGAAATATTCTGTAATGCTATACATTAGGCCAGAAGTAAAGTTCATTCACAAGGTGGGCAAACATATGTTGTCAGCTGAAATTCCCTAATCTCCATTTAATACCTTCAAAAGGATTAAAATATTGATAACAGCTATTCAGAGTGGTAACAAAGAAATTAAGGACATATTGTAAACAAACAGTTTTCTGAGCTGGAAAAAGGCCATATTTTGGGATCTTTGAACAATTTTCCTCTTGTTTGTATTTATAACATTCAGAGAAGCTACAATACTTTTTCTACTTCCGTAACCTCAGAAACAGATAGCTGCAATCCTGTTATACACATATTTAGCTCAGATGTGTCTTTCTTTTTTTTTTCTTTTTTTTTTTTTTCCTAGTCCTAACTTCTGTGTACAGAAGAGGAAGAAAGTCATTAGTATTGGGATGAAAACTTCCAATCTAACAAACACATAATGGAGAAATAACAACAGGAATATCTGACTATGTGTAAATCACAGTGGAATACATGATAGTGCACCTCATCTGTGTGTCTCTCCCCTTTACACAAAACCTAGGACATACTCGTGTATAGAAAGATGAGTTTGATTTTCACAAAAGTGACATTTGAGTTTCCACATGCATCATGGTTTCTGTGGATCTTAAATAAAAGACTGAAAGATGATCCTCTTTCTCCTTCTGAACCCCAGGAACAAATTTCTTTTCTTTCAGCTTTTACTTCATTTCAATTTTGTCTCAAATGAATGTAAATATCTGTGAAAATAAGGTAGTAGATGGACTTCATCCAGATTTCAAAATTACAGAGAGTGTCATATTACTTAAAAAAAATGGAAAGGAAGCCCCAGAAAACAGAACAAGATAAGGACATAACTACTCCTTAGAAACAAATGGTAGAAACAAAATGATCTCAAGACATCCATTTTGCAACATTAATTTCAATCTATACTCCTACAACCCACTGAGGAACTGAAAAGCTGAAATTCATCCTTCTCTGATAGACATCCTATTATGCTTCATATTAGCTAAAAGGTACAATTCTTTGCCATTTCTGAAGTTCACATCACCATAAATCAGAGGGGAAACACTACATGGTAGCAATTCTCTGTCAGTATTTTTAGGTATTTTGTATGCTGTGTGAATCTGCTTAGAGAATTGGAATGTTAGAATAAATCCTGGTGGACAGGGTTCAGTGGTTACAAAGCAGGTGAGGTAGCCACAGGTGCATGGTAAATGTAATTTGTCACATTGTTCAGCAGTTTAACACATGAGTAGTTTCACACCATATGTAGCACAAATGCAGACACCTATAAACCACCAGCTTGTGCCAGCCTAGCCATTAGTGAAATGTCCCTACATGAATATGAATCTCTAATCTTAATTTGCTTAATATGCAGAAATATTTAAATGAATCTAGGCAAAAATCAATATACAGAAAACACATGGCAGAGAGGGAGAGGCTGCAAATTTGCTTCAGAAGAAAATATATCCATCATCTACAGGTTCAGGAGATCATTCATCCTGTCTATAATGAATATAGATGTACTACTGTATAAATATAATAACAATCTATATTATTCTAAAACAATAAAATAAGATCACTCTATATTTTTATCTCTGATGTCTGCTCAAGTAAAATACCACTACTAACACCATTGAAGCTTCCTTCCTATCCTTTGGATTGGATCACTTCAAGCTTTATAGATGGCTTAACTACTAATATCTTTGTCTTTCTGTAAGCATAGCCTTGTAATCATATTGAATGCACACTTCATCTCCCTCTTTAAGCTTATAAGCATAGTGTTGTATAGTCTCTTGAAAGTATTCAGAATTTGCTAAAAATGGTCAAACAGCTAGATTGCAACTCAAGAAAAAAAACAACAACAACGTTTTGGTTCAATGTTCCCAGTGTGATAAAACGCCGGTAATACATCTTTGTGCTCTCAACAGCTGATTTAAGTTCTTTCCAGAACTGGCCTTACATGCAGTCTACACTTAATTTCTAGAAAAGGAGCATGTTTTGCAGAACAGTATTAGATTGATTTGCCATAATTTTCCCAGCACTTTCTGACAATTGGAGGTATTTATGGGGAAAAAGAAGGTACAACCCCATAACTGCAGGACTTATTAGCATAGTTCTGAAATTGCTGAATTTGACCAGTGCTTCCTGATGAAAACAGGAGAAAAGGAGATAATCTAATGTTTTGTGGAGATTAAACTATTGTGTTATTAATAATCTCTGGTAAAAAATAGCCTGGAAATATGAAGGAAATTCCATAAAAATTTGGAATATTTGCTAAAAATAAGAATAATTATAATGCTTATTTAACTGTATGAATATTATTATGTTTTATAAGCATGTTATCTAATACAAGCAAAATAAATGTGATACTAAATAATACTTTTCCTGTATGATCTTGACATACAGTTTGAGTTCCAAAATGTATGCCATTAAAAGGGATCTGAAAATTATATTTTTATACAGGACAATAAAAAAATATTTATTCATAATGGAAGACTGACCTTGCGTCATATTGTCAGTGTTGGAAAATTGCAAGATACTTATTCTAACTTAACTATTATTAGGTGGTGATTAGAGAGAAGTTATGACTTTTATAACAATATTATTGCTGTTAGAAACTAAGTAATGACAAGCCTATGTAACCATGTATTTTCATTTTCCTAAAAATGACACTACTTGCTAAAAGAGCAATGTTTCCACCACAGCATAGACTTTTAATTCAGTTTATTAGTTGCATGTGCACATGTTTAACTGGACAGGGATCCTTTAAGTTTTTTTCATGTTGCTTGGTGAGTAAATTCATCAAGGAAGTATGAATTAAACTGGATACATTTAATGAGGTATGCTAATATGCAGTGATTCTAAACTGCCACAGGGTGGTAGGAGATGCACTTTCCACAACATTTATCTAATTTGCAGAACTAAATGCTTTGCTACACTTCCACATTTTTTAAATCCCTTATTGGAACATTTATTAGTCCTGTACCTCAAAAAGTGTAAACATAAGTCAAAAGACAGAATTGCACCTTTTACAGTATCACAGAAATGGTGTAAGAGAACCGTTTTAAACATTTCCAACAAATGTCTAAGCTTGTTCTGTAGTATTACATGCAGGAGACTTTTTTTGTTAACCTATATTCTTTCAGGTTGTCTGAATGCTGTGAGTTACCTTGCAGATAACCTTTAGCAATGGTTCTGAGGAAACATTTAATTAAATTAAAGTGCACTCTCTCTATATAAGAAATTAAATATAAAACTGTGTTCTTCATACTTACATCAATAGTATCTGAAGGACTTTTTAAATTTAGACCTTTCCTGTACTTTGATGTTGAAAAATGTTTAAGAATCTGAGGCGGTACAGAATTTAAAATCTAAATGCAAAGTTATATATATATATATATATATATATATATGTTTTACTTTTTTAATTTAATTTCCATCATCATTAATTCTGAGCATGTCCATAATTTTAGATGTGTATTAGTAAATATTTATATTTAAGTGTCCTCTAATTAAGTAATCCTAGTTACAGAACTATATCAAGTTTTCTTTACTGGAGCAATAAGTCATTAGAGAACTCTATCTTTGCATCTAGACCTATAACTGTGAATTCAATTATTTTGCTTGTATGTTAAGTAACAAGGTGGGATTTTTTTGCAATCGCAACTGTTTAAAGATGTGCTAGTTGAAAAAAAAGAAAAAATAATTTTATAAATGATCCTATGATAAATGTGAAAAATGGAGAAAATATAACCAGTATATAAGCACTCAAAGAAAAAAAAAAAAGTTTACACCCAAGAATGTCTTAAATAAATTAAAAAAAGAAAAAAAAAGGATACAGAAAAGAGCCTGACCTTGTTCAATCACTGTATATGTGTATTACTCATCTTTAAAATTCAGGAAATCTTGCAGACAACCTACATTCACCTGACAGAGGATTCAGATGTTCAAGGAATATGTTATGCAGAGGCTGACAACAAGTGCTTAGTGAAGTATTCTTTTGTCTGATGCTTTCAAAACAAGAGTTTAGAAAGTGAAGTGACATAAACCATTGCACTTAAATCCTGGTACATAAAGAATATATTTAGCATTCTGAACCAGATCACTGTTTCTCTGTGACCAATAACACAATTATGGTCACTTAAAGTATAATTTCACAGTAGTGGAAGGTCCCTTCCAACATGCCCATGATGAAAATAAAAAATTGTTATAAAATTTTAGAGTATAAACAAAAATTATACTTAGATGTACACTCACTGCAGATCAAACAATAGTAAAAAGCCAACGACCACTGTCGCTAAGCATGATAGAAAATAAAACCTCTGAACACACCTCCTTTATAATATTTTATAATTCTCTTAGAATGAGATGAGTGAATTTCTGAAGGTGTTTCTCCCCTCACTGTTTATGGAAACCATCACTAAATTGCTTGGAAGACTAGCTTTCAGATATCATAATTTATATTATATTAAATTTGCATATTATATAAACAAAATTCAAAAAAAATGTTGTGTATAATTCAGTCTAGTTCATGATATACACATTGTAATTCTGGCCCTGACAGGAATGGTGCTTTTGCAGATCTGAAAAAAAAAAAATATTTTCCCTGGCTTATGTATTCACTGTTTGACTGCCATTAATTCAGTTTGTGTAGTCGAGACAATGTTTATCACACCTGTTTCTGAGTTTATGCAAGTGATCTCAGCAGAAAGGAAAATGAAACCAGTAAGAAAGTAAATCTTGAATCTCTAAAACTGTGAAGGACTTGGATGAAATTTAAAACTGCAGTAAATTCTTTCTTTAATCTTGGCCAGACCCTTTTTGAGTCAAATCAATTTTCAAATTACTTCTGTCAGAAGATGCCAATGGCTTTATTTTAGTCTCTTCTGGTTCTTTTTTGTGATTTTTTAAACTCAGAAATTGGCATTCCTATATAACATCATATTGGAAATAGTTAAAAATATCCCTAGCAGTTATAGTGAGCAAACCTGAAAATTCAAGGTAAATTATGTGCTTTTCAGTTATCATCCACTAAGTGTAATTTTGATTTCTTTCCTTGTTTTCTGTGTTCAAAAAAATAGTCTCCATATTCTTTTCTGCATTTACACACATATATCCAACTAGCATCACATTTTTGAATATCAAAGTAGTCTAGGAAATATAAGTTTTCCCAGAAAATTATCTCAGACACTACTACTTTGGTTTCTTCTTTCAACAACTTATTGCCAAGGAAACTCATGTTACAATAAAGACATAAATACGCTTCTTGTAAAAAAATGTAAACCACTAAATGCTTGTTCCGTTTATTCCAGTGTGGAAAGCAAAGGATAACATTGGCATGCAACTCAATTCTGTCCAAATTTATCTTCTCAAAGCAAGGCTCACAACTATTATTCATATAAATACATACCATATGTTGCACTTCAATCCTGTGGGGAGAAGTAATAATGTAATTTGCTGGTGAGAAGGTGGACTTCAGTAAAATAATATTTTTTTTTTTTTTTTTTTTAGTACATTAGAACTTTAAGAATTTTCAAGTGAATGCCAGTTATAGCTTCTGTCAGCAATGATGAAGAGAAGTCAAAGGAAATTATATAGGTTTTAAAGCCTTCCAACTGAGTAAATAGCATGAACTTTAAAGAATTTGGAAACTGTGGGAAAGCTGACAGTAGTTTTTGGTACATCAAGTGCTGATGCTCTGTATATATGAGAAAAAAACAGAGGAAAGAAAGATTGCTACTGTGGAAGTAGCTCCAAATACTCAGCTGGGAAGATTATTTTCGCTTGGAGATGTTTCTGGCCTGTGTCACATGTACAATGCTCAGTTACAGCTCATGCCTTTGCGATTAACAGAATTATTGTGTCTCACTACTTTCCAGATTAGTGCTGAAACATCAAAATGTCTATTTCCAAAGATATATTTAAAAAAATCCAATGCTTTTCTTTCTCTTATATGTTCAGAAATAGTTAAGCTCTACTAAAATAATTTTAATCCTCCTGTTAGAATTCAAAATGCCAAGTTAATTCTCAGCAGAAAATAAATATATTTTTTTTCTTCTATCTTTTGAAAATAGACAAAACCCCCAGGATTCTCCATAAGTCTTTTGTTTCTGAAGATGATGTACCTTCTGAATTGTGCAGTGATGTCAAAGCATGTGCAAATGTTAGATGTGAATGGGACTATGCTCTCACTATAAATCTGTCCTACCATGTCCTGCACATGGTATTACCAAAGTCTCTGCTAGGAGGCCTTGCACTATGAAATGTCAGTCTGATTGATGTTTGCACTTCAGTGTCTAGGTCCTCATACATTGGGTCCATGTTTTTTTGAGAGGAAAAAAAAAAAAGAAAACAACAAAAAAACCCCAAGATGTATCATTCTGTGTATTCTCACATGCCATGAGACACAGTTGTTGCTGTTAACTCATTTTTCTTGTCACAAGGCCCACTGTTGCAGCTTTGTTTGGATGTGAATAGAATTGTGATTCACCTGCAAACCTAGCTATACCATGAATGAAACAAATTTCTGTATTACAAAAGCATAGTAAATCATTTCTTTTACATTTTCATCTAAGATGTAGATTTAAATTGTGATCATTTGGACTGGCTAAGATAGATAAGTGATAATTACATACCAGTCTTGCCCTTGCATGTTATTGAATGCTTGTTTATGCAGCGTGTTGTCTAGAAAACAGGAATTGGCTTTTAAGGAGCTTATATTGTTTTTCCTTTCCCAAATAACATTTGGTTTCTGGAGATCAACCCAGAAGAATCTGACCTTTTTTGTTTTCTACTGTTGATAATTTCACCCGTCTTTTCTCTATGGATTGTATTCTTCAATATTCTAATATATTTAGAATTGTTCAGAGAGAGTTCTTGACCAAGTTCCCGAGGCATTGTTCTAGCCTCATTTTTAAGTAGATTTGTTTCTGTTTTAGTGTGAGACTGTCTGTAATTCCCTCTTCACAGAAATTTAACCTTTAACAGAACACAAATGCAGAGCATCTCCACTGAGCTCTATTTAACAGAAGGAAAATATAATGTTGTAAAGTTTTTCTGTTATGAAATCTTTGCTCATTTTGAGATCTGATTTGCTTTCTGTTAATCCTCATTTACAAAGGCCTGATGGTGTTTTTCCAGCAGAAAGCTGTCACAAGGGATAAGGTAGTTGGTTCATAAGAATATAGAATCATCATTCATATTGTAATAATAATTATGTTGTTGCATGTACATCTGTTACTTAGACTTTCACTCATAGATTGGTTTTGTTTTGTTTATAAAGCATAAAAAGTAGTTAGGACATGAACTGCACAATTTAATTTAAAGGAGAAATCCATACAAACTAATTAAATAATATGTATACGCATATGCATATGTATATGTATACAGGCTGTGTATCTGATCCTCTGAAGATAAGTGGAAGCATGTCATTGACATTCATTATCCTAATCTGAGGATAAAAATAGTTTACAAGTGTAGCCATACATGTCTGAGAAAGTGCAAGGAAGCAAGAGATAATTTGTCATTTTGTGAGCAATGATGACAGATCCCAGTTCATGCCCAGGAGTGTTCATCCATCCACTGAAGATGTAAGTTTTTTGCTACCTGAGCAAAAGACTACCTTCTGTATCTGTAAGCTAAAATAGAATCATTTAGGCTGAAAAAGACTTCAGAGAGCATTGAGTCTAGCTTTTAACTAATCACAACCTTGTCAAATAGGCCGTGGCACCAAGAGCCATGTCCGGTCACTTCTTGAACAACTCATGGGACGATGACTCCACCACCTCCCTGGGCTTTCTATTCCAATGCTTAACAACCTTTTTCATGAAGAAATTCCTCCTGATGTCCAGCTTGAACCTTCCCTGGCACAGTTTGAGGCTATGTCCTCTTCTCCTGTTGCTAGTTGTCTGGGAAAAGAGACTGACTGCCACCGTGCTACAATCTCTTTTCACTTACCTATTGCTAAATACTCATGGTGAAAAAGAGTTTTAAATTTCTAATGTTCATGGAATTGATTGTTTCAGAAATAAGATGGACTAGTAGAATAGCTTTGCTGGAAAATTTGAATCAATGCACTGTGTCTTTCTATTTCAAGATTCAAAAGATAGACTCATACAATCTCAAGAGTACAGTGCAAGGCAGAAAATTATATGACTTGAAAATGGATTTGTAAGACAAAAACCTGAAAAGTTTAGCAAGTTTGATACTGGCTCTTTCAATATTTTATATATATATTGAAAAATAATAATAATAATAATAAAAAAGCACATTGCAACATCTTCACACAGATAGGCTGTAATCTTAAAAACTTGTTTGTTCCACTGTTTTATCAGTGAGAGATTGCTTGATATTAAACATGCTATCCAGTCACTTGCAAAAGCCTGTAGAGCAAAGATTTTTTTTTTTTTTTTTTTTACACAAACACCTCAAAGACCTAAACAGGAAATTAGCACTATCTAATTCTATCTATCACAAATCTATATAGACACCAATATACCCAATAAATATGAATAAATTGAAATAGTTTATATTTTTTATTCCATCATCCTCAGTTTTAAGCACTTTACTTTGAATGACTACCCAATGCCCATAAGTCATTTAAATATTACCTAATGAAATTCAAACCAGACTTAAGATTAAGCAGTGTAACAAACTTTTGTACAGAACTAATATTATGTGTAGTACTCAAGTGTGTACCTACTTTAGTTTTAACAGTTATTTGGAGAAAAAGTCAAGCATTTCTCAGCAACCAAACGGTAGAGGAAAAATAAAATTATCCCAGTTCATTGTAAAAATTTATTACACAGAAAAAGACAAGAAAAACAGATCCCATGACAGAGGGATGGCACAGGAAAAGTTTATTTTTCATTGCTTAACCTTAGCATATGAAAGAAGAAGGAAAGGAAAGAAAGGAAGAAGAAAGAAAGCAAGAAAGGAAGAAAGGAAGAAGAAAGGATAAGAAGAAATAAAGGAAGAAAGAAAGCAAGAAAGAAAGCAAGAAAGCAAGAAAGCAAGAAAGCAAGAAAGAGAAAGGAAGGAAAATATTTTTGTCAAACAACAAAGCAACAAAAAAACAAAAACCACACACACAACAAGA
>JAWWEW010000001.1:62430819-62459065 GCA_035583185.1 Anabacerthia variegaticeps
GGGAAGGGAAGGGAAGGGAAGGGAAGGGAAGGGAAGGGAAGGGAAGGGAAGGGAAGGGAAGGGAAGGGAAGGGAAAGAGTTTGTTTAGATGGCCCAAAAATTTTGTTAGCCCAAGAAAGGTTCCAACACTCATCTAAGTTATCCATGTAATACAGAAAATCCTCATCAATGTCATCAATGTAGTTAAATCTTATATAAAAGGCTTCCTAGTACTAGCATTAGTTCTTTTTCTTTATTGTTCCACACTCCATCCCAGTGTATCTTTAGGTTTCTTAGTGCTGATCCTACAGTCTTCCTTAAGCAGGTTTGGGATGATTGCAATGATCTGTCAGGACCCCAAGATCTTCCCTAGGAGATTGATCTTATAATTGGTATTTTTTTTTTCAGTTTCTTTGTTCTGAGAAGAATGGCTCTGAATAAATTCACAATACCAAGACTGGGGTCACTTTTGTGTATTTTCTTATGACAATGTGCTTTTGTTTAATTAACTCCCAATTACATTTGAAACTTGCACAACAGGTTCCTCCATTCTTAACTTTTTTCAAGGGTTACTGTTCAATATGTAGTAATCACCTTGGGGTTTCAAACTTTTACTGAAAAAGATATTTCCAGGGCTTCAACTATAACAGATCAAGCAACAGTTGCTTAAACAGCAGCAAGTTGTTGTGAGATGCTGATATTAGTTCAGGCTAACATCATTCTAGACACATCCTGGGCATGTGCATTGTCAGATACTTTAAATTTTGTGCATTAATAATGTTTTTTGTTTTTTTTTTAAAAAAAAAATCTCAACTACATTTGCTTTTTTTTCATATAGTAAGCTCCTCAAAAATGATCAAAGATGTTTAAAATCCAAACATGGTGTTCTCTTAGACTATGTATGAAAATAATTTGCATTAGGAATATAGAAAAGTTCAAGGTAAACAAAAAGAAATAAAACTGCACCTTTGATCTTTGCAGAACAGATCTTGCTTTTGACATCAGTTATTCATTAATTATTACTAGTTCATTAGTTCTTTTAGTTCTTAGAAAATTTTCCCATCCATCATCCATGGAAGTAGTCTGCCTTCTTCCTCTTAGCATTCTCTCCGGGCTCAATTCAATTCCTTATAAACATGGCACTTCATGGTGTTTGAGTTTGGAATATCTAAAATGACTGAAATGCTGTTTCAAGTGTGACACAGGATTTACTAAAAGTTTTGCAGCCTTTTGGATTAATGGGCACAGGTTAGATATTCCACAACACATAAATTACAGCAAATATGTTTATTTGGACTGATTATAACAAAGTCTTGCTGTTTTTCTTTCTCTCCATTTGCCTCTTTCATATGGACATATAATCTGTAAACCCTTTTTGCCATCAGATATGATCAATCACTTTTTGCAACTAAAAAGTGATTTCCACTTTCTTTCAGTGACATATATCTGATCTAGTCACTCAAAGAATTATAGTATATGACTGAAAAAAATAGAGTTCAAATAGATAGCATCTGACATGTTTTCCATTCAGTATACGAAATGGAAGTCAAAACAGAAAAATTTGTTGCCGTCAAGTTCAAGCACACAATGTTGTGGTAAAATAACTAAAAATCATCTACAATGATTCTATTTGAAATGTAATTAACTATTATTTTAAAACATAAATATTTTATCCTTTTAACCACAGTTTTTCTATTTTAAGTAAAATATGATCTAAAATGAAAAATCACAACATTTAATTTTCAAAGTAATTGTTCAGTATATTTATTTGTTTGAGAAGTATGTTTTGGCATTAACAAGGCAAGCTACATCATTATTAAAATTTCACAATGTGTTTCCCTTGAGGGGGAAAAAAGCATTAAAAAGAAATATTCTGAACTCTTTTTTCCTTTTAAATGATTTGCAGAAATTCATTTGAAACTCTGTGGTACTCTGAAAACCATGTAATTTCAGTTTTCATAGATTTCCCATTCATTCAAAAGGGTTGTCTTCTGAAAGAATTATTACCACTGGTTTTACCTCTTTCATATCTGAGGAAAAAAGGCTGTGAAGAAGCCTTACATGCTATGCATTGGCTTATTATGATGGATAAAATTAAGTTGCCATGTCATGACTATGACCTGCCTAAGGACCACCATAAATGAGAAAGTAAGAAGTGCAGAAATAATCTAACATGCACTGTATCATCTGGAATATTTGGAGCACATATTTCCCTTCTTAGAAAATAACTGAGTCCCTAGTGAAAAAAACTATGTATTAATATTTTCTACTATTTTGATGCAATTATCAAAGCTTAACAAATAATAAATAACAATGATGATAATAATTGTGTCCTCACTGTACATTCTTAGAAAATAACACAGTAAGCCAAAACAAGGATAATTATTTGAGAACTGGCAGCAGTGATAAAATTAGAAGGAAATTCACACATGACTATTCCTATGACAAAGGAAAATGGTATTGGAAAGAGATGAGCTATAGGGATGTACTTCGAGCCAGAAAAGGGTGTGCAAGAAGCCAAGAAGTAAATAAATTAAGGACTAAATTTGCCAGTTTGCTAAAAAATGGTTGTTAAATATTTTTCTTCCAGAGTGTTTTATATCAAGTTTGTTTTTGTTTTTTTTCTGGTCCCTTTCAATTAATTTCCTTACAATGTTATGCAACCCTCTTTTCATAGTAATTTTGATAGTTTTGATTGTCAAAGTAGGAGTGATCTCACTTCACAATGTATCTAAAAGTTTGATCCTGAGTCTAAATTTACCACTTTAGAACCCATAAATTATAACTCTGCAAAACGCTAGACCTTATCTATTTTAGGAGTCAGAAAATCATCCTCTGTATGGAAAAGGAATTCTCAGTGAGCATATTTTATTAAAATGATTTTTAAAAAGTTATATTGTTATCTCAACATAAATGTTAATTTAAGTTTCTAAACCTGGGTGCTGCCTGGTCAGCATTTATGTATGCCAACATTTTTCATTCTGATTGATGTTGGATGCTGATTAGTCATTTACAATAGCCTCATGTCTACATTTAGGCTAATGGCAAATGACTGCATTATTTCTTGCCAGCAGCAAGCTGGAGAGAAAAGAAGGGAAGCTTCTTTAGACCATGTAATGTGGAGATTATAATATGCAGACATAAACTGCTCATTTGCAAGAAAAGTCAAGAGAAGGTACTTCACAAGAACTGTCTAACCAGGTTTGGAAGGAACATTGTTTCTTCAGGGATACAGATACGTTCAGTAGTCAATGCCCTAAAATGAAAGAACTAAACACTAGAATCCAGAAAGATATTTGTATTATTTAACCCTGATTATTCCTACATTTGAAGCAATTCTAAAAGTATTCACGTATTCACCAGTTATCCCCTTTTACACAGTGAAGGCTCATTAACCTCATTATGAAGTGGTAATATCAATACCCATTTTCTGCAAATAAAGTGCTAAAATATACATATTTAGGTTATTTCACATATAGATCTAATATCTAGGTAAACAATATACTTATGAAATTTTACAAGGGTCTCCAGGGCAGGGCTTGCTCTTTTATTTGAATATCTTTCAGTACGATGGGTGCCTCTGGTGCACAAAAATGTCTTCATTTGCAAACCTTCAGCTTTCTAAGGTGAATCAAAAGATAGATTGAAATCTTAAAGTTTTCAAGAGAACAACAAAGTTCAGAGAACTTTTTTTGGGGCTACTAAAGATACCATGAAATACTAATAAACTGAGGATAAACAAGAGGGGAGACAAAAGATATAAAGTTAGGTTAACAAGCAGTTGTGAAATCAAAGCATATTTTTGATATACTATATTCTTCAGAATATTTCTAACATTACAACTAAAATGCTTGTTGACTTCTGAATCCATAATTTGCATATTTATTACCATTCCATATCTAAGAATAATACAGTTCTTAATCAAATCCTTATAAAATATACTTTCTTCTTGTATCTTTTACATGTTTGTTTTCCAGTGCAAATGAGAATTACAAGGCTTGTGTAAAGTTCCTGTTATGCTCTTGTAGGATTAAAGAAAACCCGCAAACCAAAATACCACAAAACAAAACCATCCAACCATCCAAATAAAAGAAGTACAACTAAACCCACAGACACTGTATCTAAGCACCTGTCAGCATTTATAAACACTTTCTCTGGTGAAATTTGACTTGGCATTTAAATTTCTATCCCAGGGGAAGTTTGTACTTAAGTTTAAAAGCGAAATACTTCAGATGTTTTTGAATCATTGGACTGTAGAAATGAAATTGTCAACCAATCCACACGTTTTCTGGAAATGGAAGTTAATGACAGCAGGTCACGTACATGCCTGTATGTATCTTCAGTCAAGTATTTCCTTATGCTGGTGTCATATGAAAAGAGGAGATTTCCTAAAACTCGACAATGGAAACACTTGACACTTACTGAACAGCCAAGCTGAAACTGTGGGGAAGATCTGGATAGATAACCCATACTAAAAACTGTTGTAAATCTATGTTCTTAATAGGAGCACCAGACTTGAACAAATGAGATACTGTGTTGCATGACAAATGTAGCTGTATCAGGTTTACCTCACTCTTGAAGATATCTATGTTTTACTTTAACTTCGGCAATGTTATGCTGCAAAGTGGACTTACACAGAGTTTGTTTCTTTTTACAGGATAACATAGATTTGAACTACATCTTGATGTTTGATCTTACTCTATTATTGGATTATTCATAGGATTATTCATCTTTTTAAGTGGATAGAATGACAGTAAAGTAGTGGCTGTTGTTTTGTTGTTTTTTTTCTCCATTGAAATAATCAATGAAGTAATCTGGAAAACCCCAATACTGTCTAATGACAGATCAAAAAGACTTTTGCAAGCCTTTATCTCAACACAAGCAATTATAATAAAATTAATAGTTTTGATTTCAAAGGCATAACTGGGATGATTCAAAGATTCTTTATGTAGATTGCTTTCATGAGTCCTTTTCAGCTTGCAGGAGTCCCATGGTACCCTAATATAAACTATGAGCACAGAAGAAAGTCATAATTTATTTAAGAATTTCAGGGAAAATTTATCCAGAGCAAGTGATGACACTAAAGGCATATGGTAGCTGTTTGTCTACAACTAGAAGTTCATACCCAATGTCATTTGTCATAGACACAGTTTTCAGCATGTCATAGCACCTAGTTTTCAAACCATAGAATAATGTGAGTATATAATCATAGAGTCACGGAATAGTTGGAAGAAACTTTTAGAGGTCATCTAGTTTAACTCTTCTGCAATGAGTGAGGACACTTTCCACTTAGCACTGTTAAGGCCAAACCTGGAGTGCTCTGTCCTGTTCTGGGCACCTCATTACGAGCGAGACATAAATACACTGGAGACAGTCAAGCAAAAAGCCACACAGTTGATTAAGGGTTTGGAGCATTTTTCATGCAGTGAGAGAAAAGAGAGAGAGCTGTGACTGGTCTGTCTAGAGAAGAGAAGGCCCAGGGGTATCTTATCAATTTGTAAAGACACCTGAGGAGAAGGTGTAAAGAAGATGAAGCCAGACTCTTCTCAGCATGAAGAAATTGGAAAGAAATTCAAATGCAGGAAATTTTGTTCAAACTTAAGAAAAAAAATGTTTTGCCATTAGGGCTGTGAAATGCCTGAAAAGATCACCTGGAGATGTGCTGTTTCCATTCTTGTGGTATTCAAAACTGAGTGGACATAGTTCTGAGCCACCTATTCTAGTTCACCCAACTATATGAGCAGAGGGGTTAGGAACAGGTAAGCTCCCTGAGCTCCCTCCAGCCTCATTCATTCTGTGATTCTGTGGATCTATGGAAATAGAATAATAACACGTTGACTCTAGAATATTTTCCCACTGCAAATCCTCTACTTTCTGAAAGCCAACATCAAAGTGCTGTAATAGAGATCAATCAATGTAACCAACTCAATCCCTTCCTTAAAAATCAGTAAAATGTAGCATTTCAGGGAGAAGTAAAATACTTTTTTTATCTAAAGGAGAATGATGCAAGCAAAGCAATCTGAAAGTGAAAAGAAAATATTGTTGTTCTGATTCAAATAAAACTAAACTATACAAACAAAATGAAACTACACTGACTAAACTTATTCAATGGTTGCTGAATCTTTTATAATTTTTTGTGTGTTTTCATGCAGGAGATATTTATGCTGATACTATATTCTTTTTCAGGCATTATTTCAGAGAGGTTAGAGTTGATGTAAACTCCTTTGATCCAGAATGCCATAGATTTTCTTTCTTATATGAATATATATAATTTTTTTACTATATATATAATTTTCTGAATATTGGGAGATTTTTTTAGACTCAGAAAACTAGTTTTGACTTGAAGGTTGATGACTGTAGAATCACAGATTATTGCATTTGTATAATTCCGTCCCTGACACTATTTTCAATTATATTAAAACAATTTCTTAATACCATTTATTCAAAGTTGCTGCTTAAAAATCTAACATGTCTATTTGAGGAAATAAGTATAGAGCAACATCAAATCTGGGCATGAAATGCCTATAAATGTGATATTTCAGAGTCTTGCAGAGAAAATTGGAAACTTAGTATGCTTCTCACTCTTTAAATCCCAGAAGAGATAAACATTTCTTGCTCAATTAAGGTTCCTGACATAGCCAAAAAAAAAGACTTTTGTAGAATAAATTTGTTAATTCACTGCAATAGGTGATTGTAATGGAATGTAGCTGAGTCAAATGTATTACCTAACTATAGCATGCAGACATTATTATATAGTGCTTATTATGTGTTAGCCTATTTTATTTATATGATAAAAGTTTAACAAGATGAAGGATTACTCCATTTTCCTTTTTCTTCTTAGTATATTAAAACATTTATCTATAATAAAGTCTGAACAACGTTTTAACTTATTTCTTCAAAAAAAACCCACAAGATATTGTTATTATAAATATAACATGAAATTCGTGTTGAGTAAATTAATTGCCCTCCTATATCTCAGAAAAAAGTGTGAATTGTGAGGCAGAGCTCCCCTGTTGCTTTGTGCATGTCTGAAATTTTTTGGTACAAAATTACAACAAATATTAACCTCAGCATGTACATTTTTAAAAAAAAATGTGTTGGTGGTTTTCTTCTCTAAGATTGGGACCTGCATGCATTCTTCTCACTTTCAAAATACAATACACTTGTATTTTGTCCTTCTAAGAGGAATATTTAAAATCAAAATAAAAAAAAAAAAAAGGTATGTTCCATTAATTTGAAGTATTCATAATTGAAAAGAGGTTTTTGTTTTTGTTTTGTTGTTTTTTGTTGTTGTTTTTTTTTTTTTTTACTAAAATAATGAATAATAAATGGGTACTAAGCTTCAGCTATATACTCATTAGAGTTGCTTTGATTTTATGTGCAATTATGAGCTAGGATACGTTCATGGTATAGCTGTGGCTGGTGTCAGAATTTGAGACATTTTCTCTTTATTTCTTTTAATTCATATCATGATAAATGTAACACAAGAAATGTAACAAAGAGCAACACTAAAACTTAGTTTGGAAGTGTTTTACTTCCAAAACCAGCCTCCCAAAAAAGGTACCTTATTTTACCAATATATTGGTCAATATGTTTGTATGAGTTAGACATTATATATCTCTTGATTAAGGTCCCTGAGACCTTTGCCTAAAATATTTTTTTCTCTTTCCCCTCTGCTACATATTGTTATATCAATTAAAGTATGTGACTGTGCAATTCTTTCCTCATCTAAACATCAACCCATTTTGGAGCTTTCCTAGTATGATCTTCTGGGGTTTTTAGAGAAGCCTTTGAGGGAAATAGATTAAAACCAATAACATTTTTTGAAAAATAATCATACCAGTAAGTGAGCATAACTAATTTTATAGCTGGTTGAAACATTTAGACCTAGAGATATTCTCTATATATACTTCATTCAAGACGATGAGGTGTATTTCATGTTTATGCAGTTTCACATGTAATGAAATGATGCTAAGCATATATGTTTATATACTTCACATATACACATAAACCTAGCCACCATCAAATGTTCAACAGAGCCAGTATTGTATGCTTGGAGAAAGCATAAAAAATACATGAAATATAAAAGACTTCCTCTTGGATAGCCTCTCAACTTCAGTCACAATTTTACTGCCATTAAATCAACTAAAAGAAAAATTCCTGGTCCCACGTGCACCTAACATAGCTAAAGGTGTACCACAAACTCCCCTAACCTCTCTTCTGTTGCTTTTACCTGATTTTCATCACTTGTCCACTTAGTCCTATAGAAATCATTGCATAACTAACCTGTTTAATGAAGGGCAAAAATATGATATCTATCTTTCTTGAGATCAAGTATGTATTCCAAAAGAGTTAAACAATTTCTATTAACTCTCTCTATAAAAAACTTATAACGGGGGGGGGGGGGTCACATGTAAAAATAAAGACATTATAAAGTGCATGAAGAAATATATTTGTGTTAATCTCTATAGAGTGTAGATCAGCACAAAAACATTAATAAAAAACAAAGATGGATCAGTCTAATTCCCATTAGAGGTAAAATGGGATGCAGGACTAGAAGGTTAGTTTGTGAGATCACTTGGAAGAAGAAAAAAGAATGAGAAAAAGAACCATACATGTATCTGCAGGAATTCAGAGAATGCTATTGGGGTTATTTTTTTTTTTTTTTTTTTTTTTTTGGCCATTTATGTATTTTACAGAATTGGATTCTAGAAACACATATGAGTGTTCCTTTCAAAGCAAAATGTGTCAACTGGAAAACCTAGCTCAAAACACAGCGAAGGAACATAAAGTCATCCTGGGACCTTACAGTGTTTTTCTAGCCTTATTTATTTATATCCTGTACATTCTATAATAAAACATACCTGGGTACACTGCAGAATCTATATTTTATCTCCTTATGAAGCCATGTATTTTAGAAAGACAAGATAAAGTACTTCTGTAATACTAAAATATTGGTTATTATTAACCAATTCTTTAGTTGGCCGATTAAATTATTTCTCAGCTATTGAAAGCAGCAGGACGGTATCTTTTAGATTTCAGTTTGGGTGTGGTTTTGTTGTTTTTTTGGTTTTTTTTTAAAAGCACTATTTTTCAAAATCTTAAATGCATAATGGTGATTAAGCGCTTGCCACTTTTCATTATTATAGAATCTTCAAGGTGAGGGAAAACAGGATTGTGAGGAAAAATCATTGCCTAAAATTACGAAGGATTCTTGCTGTCATGCAGAAATGAAATGGAAGACTTTTTTTTTTTTTTTTAATCCTGAAATAGATCACAACAAACTTTTATGCTAGAGCCATCTATATCATAATATTTCTAGAGAAAATTTTAATTTTATACAGCTTACAAACCTTGAAAATGCCATCCTATATTAGAAGTGATGACAGAATGTTGATTATAGTGTTGTGACTGTGACCTTGCAATTACTGATGCCACATACACCAGATGTGATGAGTATCTATGAACATGAGATGAGCTTCTGCCAGATTATGAGTAGGATACAGAATTTTGAAGTCCATACCAGCATATTACCCACTGGGAAGGAAACATCTAGAATTTATTTTTTGTTTTTGTGTGCACGTTTTTGTTTGTTTGTTTATTTGTGTATGGTTTCTCCTAGTGATGAGTTCAACTGTACCAAAAGATAGAGCATTAAAAAGGCAACCCATAGCTAAAATTTGCGCATATATGGGCAGGGATGTTTCCATAGCTGCATATGTGTCTTAGCACACTGTCAAAATTTTAAGCAGTGTCTATTGCTTGGAACCTAAAATAAATACTGATTTTGAGAAGAGAGGAAATTGAAGTCATAAGCATTGACCTATATTCAAATGATTAGCTTGTAACTACAGAATAAACTCCTCATGAGTGAGTCATGAGTAAAGCTGTTCTTCACTGTTTCAGAGAAAGGAATTTGTATTGTAGAAAATGAATGAAAAAGTTTGTCTACTTGGTGCCGTTTATTGAACAAGATGAGCAGTGTCTGTATGATTTACACATGATAAGCTGAAATAATGTCATTGCTGAACTCAGTGATTGCATTTATCCTAGTGGAACTGTATCATCTTCTGAGCAGTTACTTGAAAGCTGAATTTGTACCATCAGAATGTCAGTTCCTTGTAACAATATGAATTCTTTAATGCCTTGGGGGTTTTAGACATACAAAACTCTTCCGCACACCAAGCATCTTTGGAGGTAAGAACAGTCTTCTTTTTAATGTCTACTTGTTTATTTGAGCTACTGTTTGTTTGTCTGCTTATGACAATTATTATTCTTGGAATGAATGAACACTGAATACATTATATTCTAACCCTTAGAGCTTTATACATCCTGGGTTTTATCTCTAAAGTTGCAAACAAACCAAATTTAAATATTGTACCATTAAAAGTAATCCAGCTTGACTGTATAAATTATTGATGCATCTACAGTACATGGTCCCATGATTGTGTTTACTTGTAAAATATTACTGTATGAAATCAAACAGACAATTAAAGTTCACAAATGTGGAGAAAATATATTATCAATGTGACATTTTAATTTAGTGACAGATATTCTATGGTAACATTGTAATGGCCCACAGCCATTGAATTTTTCTGTGCAGATGGTCCCTGCACCTGCAAGCTATTGGAAGGTACCATGTTTTGAATGCTATGTTTAGATCTCATGAGAGAGACTTTTTTTCAATGTTAATGCAATGCCCAGAAATTTTAACTTGTAGCAATTATTTCCACTATGATGAGCCTGGCTTTTGTTTATCCCTCTGTTAAAAAAAAAAAAAAAAAGAAAAAGAAAAAGATCATGATGAAAACCTGTGCTGTTAAAAGAGTAAAGCATTTACAGGTTATAATATGTGACAAAAACAATATCAAATATTCCAGTGGTTTTTATATTTCACCATCACTGGGACGTGTTCATATTGGGTTCAACATGGATGTTACCTGCCACACTGTTGCCTCCTACCAGCTATTTAAACTCATAGCAAAAATCTCATTTGTTGTATAACATCATTTAAAGTGAGAAAAAATAAAGTCTTTAATGTATTCTTGTTATATTGTAATGTTATTTCTGTATCAGGTATGTTTTTCCAAAACCACAACTATAGTTTACAAAGTTATCACATATACAAGCTCCCATTTCAAAATCTATAAGGAGTGTATTGATTTATATTTTATGCTTACTATGCCATCTATCTCCAATGAGAATGATCTGTTTCAGATATGATGTTGTATAATTACATAAATAGAAATATTTAGTAAAATTAGCAAGTAATCATTTTTCTAACAGCCATATTTTATTATGCTACGTCTAGACATTTTTGTCTTTTTTGCCTTTTAGCCCACTTTTTAAAGAATAAGAATAGTAAATTGCTTATGATAAAAAATAATTTACTTGCTAGAAGTTACTGAAGAGTGGTTTTTAACCCTTCATTCAAAATTTAAATTTTTACATGTGAAAAACTGCTAAAAAATTATTCAAATCTGTTCTTTTTCAAGTCGTGGGACATGTTTTTAGATATGTTTTCCTTCAGAGAATGATGCTTTTATAGAGTAGAAACACTAAAAGCATGTTGTCAAATTCCTGTACTTTTAAAATGATTATAAGTCCTTTCCAGAGTACTTTGAAAATGTATTCACTTCAGTGTTAATTATCGTTCTCACTTTGAGTTAAATATGTTTTATTCATATATTGTAAAGTTGGTGGAAATGAAAGATCTTAAGTGGGCAGGAAGCTTTTTAGTACTATTATGATTTTCATTCCCTAAGCAAAGAATGCAACTGCAGTTTTTGAAATCATTAACAAGAACATATGCCTCCATTCTGGACTGGTAATGTCATCCACAGATCGACTGAAAACCTAACAAAACACAACACAGGGAGGAAAAAAATGCAATCACTGAAAATCATTAGTCTCAGATCCAAAACACAATAGTCTGATCTTTCTTTGTTGGATTAAAAGTCATGGAAGAAAAGAACTAAGACAATAAGGACTCTGAAGGATTTGAGAAAGTCTTTCTACTCACAGTGAAACTAAATACCTTTTGAACTGACACCAGTTCTTGCAGAAGAGATTCCTGAGGGGGCATAAACACGTAAATAGAATTTAAGAAGTATCAGCAAAATTGATGAGGCATTATCTCTGAAAGGTTTGTAAGCTATTATTATATATCTGCTATCTCACTAAGATCAATATGAGATATGTTCCAAAAGTCTGAAAATCTTGGTGAAAATCACATTAGATGTGAAAAGAACATGTAAGTTCATGTCATTTTTTTATTTCTTCTCTTCTTTGTGTTGCTTGTTTCTGGTGCAACAGACAAGAAGGAGGACTTAAGTCCTATTATGTGTCTAAATCCAAACTACATTTTCAGATTTCACGTAGCTATTTTTTTCAGCCTTTTAGACAGCTTCCTTCAGGTTTATGTGGAATTTGAAACATTGACAGTGTGAACACTTTTCATTTCCACAAAATGGCAGTAGAACAGTACTGTTGAATGCTGCTAATGTAGGCCCATTCTTGGGGGTTTTTTGTTGCTGGTTTTTGTGGGATTTTTTTGAGGGGAGGGTGTTTTTGTTTTTGTTTCTTTGTTTCTTTGTTTCTTCTTGCAGTTAAAATGAAGTGGTAATTGATTTAACTACTACTCACTGTGGGTCAACTAGTGTTCATTGTAGTCAGCAACAGTCTGTCCATACTCTGGGGAGAGCAGAATAACACTACTCCTATCACTCTCAATCTTCAAAACTAAAGTTTTTGGGTAGAATTTGGATCAACGACTTCAGACAAGCTTTCTGTGTGCAACAATAAATGGAGTAATGTTCAAAGCACAAAAAAATTGAACATAAATGACTCATTCAAGAAACAGGTTTGAAAACTCATTTGTGGATTTCAAAGTCTACTCATAAAAAATACAGTCAGGTCCAACTATTTTTTAATAATGGAATTGCAAACAGGTTGGGACATTTGAGTTTATCTTTGTAATTGACTGAGGTACAGCCACAATTTAATTGCACTTAGTTTGAATTTTTCATGCATTTTAATTTTTCATTTATTTCAGCCTCCTTGACAGTAGTCTTCAAAAAAGTTAGTGAGAAGATATGTTATTTCTGACCTCATAGTTTCATAATTTATATTGTGAATCCTTGAATTAATAACATAGTGCCATTTTTTTTTTTTTTTTAACAGAGAGGAAAATCAACTTCAACTTATTTATTTATAGTTAATAAAAAAATAGAACTTCATGTTATACTTAGGTATTGCATATTTATTATATATATAGTATATATATATTATAGTTAGTATATACTTAGGTATATATTTAGGTATATATATTATGACAAAAGAAATATCAAAGGATATTTTCTTTTTTACTATTTCTGATCATAATGACATAAATGTAGCAGATAATTGGGGACTACCACCTGAACACTTTTTCTAAAAGCTTTACTGTACAGTTTGGCTTTTATATGGAAAAAAAAAATAAATTAGACAACATTTATCTTTTTCTATGGCCCTCTTTAATATACATTTATGACTGTATGCAAGTCTTCCATTCTTCCATTTCCCACCTGAGTTAGTCAGTACATGAGTTGATACAATGCTAGGACATATACAGTAGAAGAAATGTGGCACAAACCCACAGCATTTAAGAATCCCTAAAATCAATAGGGAAGATATTTCTTTAAAAGGTTTCTATAAGAACAAATTAATATTTATTAATTCATAAATAAATAATACTCTCAAATGAAAAATTTTCTTGACAGTATAAAATTCATACTTCAATGTTTTCCTAAGAATTTTATTTATTATTTTGAAGATTAAATAGGAATTAGTTCAAATTGCATTGTCATTATACTGCCCTTGAATTTTTCTGGTTGTGACAATGATGTTTTCAATTACTTATGCACCAGTTTTGCTCTATTTTTATCAAGTAGTCAGATAATTCGCTTCCCTTAAAATAGAAGTAAAGTACATATTTTATTCCTGAAAAATATCTAATAAAGAAAAGAGAGAGAAAACTAAAATCATATTTCAGATAATCATAGAATATACTGAGTTCGAAGGGACTCACAGGGATCACTGAGTCCAACTCTTTGCTGTGCACAGGACCATCTGCAGGAGTCACACCATGTGCCTGAGAGTGTAATCCAAACACTTCTTGAACTCTGTCAGGCTTGGTGCTGTGACCACTTTTCTGGGGAGCCTGTTCCAGTGCCCAACCACCCCTTAGGTGAAGAACCTTTTTCTAATATCCAACCAAGTGACCTCAGCTGCTCCTCATATGGCTTCCCCTGAAGGCCCTTCACCATCTTCCTTGGTCTCCTTCAGACACTCTCTAATAGCTTCACATCTTACTTATATTGTGGTGCCCAAAACTGCACAGAATATTCAAGGTGAGGCCGCCCCACTGCAGAGCAGGGAGGGACAATCCCTTTCCTTGACTGACTGGCAATGTTTTGCCTGATGACCCCCAAGACACGGTTGGCTCTCCTGGCTGCCAGGGCACTGCTGACTCATATTCAACTTGCCATTGACCAGGATCCCCAGGTACCTTTCCATGGCACTGCTTTCCAGCATCTCATTCCTCAGTCTTTATGAACATCCAGGGTTGCCCTATTCCAGGTGCAGAATCTGGCACTTTCCCTTGTTGAACTTTCTATGGTTGGTGATTGCCCAGTCCTCTGATTCTTCAAGGTCTCTCTGCAGGGCTTCTCTGCCTTCAAGGCAGTCAACAGCTCCTCCTGGTTTTGTGTCATCTGCAAACTTGCTTAGTATCCTTTCCAGTCCTGCATCCAAGTAATTTATGAAGGCACTGAAGAGCACAGGGCCTAAGATGGAGCCCTGTGGAATCCCACTAGTGACACGTCACGAGTCTGATGTTACCCTGTTCATTATTACCCTTTGTGTTTCACTCATGAGCCAATATTTGCAAATATTATGCTGTTTAGTTTCCTCCTGCCCCAATGATTTATGGGAAATGACATCATTATACAAATACTATAACCTTTAGTTCTTTCTTTCCTCTGTAGCCCTGACAAAAAAAGGGGGTAAAGTGACATGTCAAGTAACAAGTATCGCAGAAACTTCCAGTCACAATGTAGTTTTAGTGTGGTTGAATGAACCTTTTACTAATTGCTAGAAATGGACAGGATTTTTCTGCAAGAAAGTTTTTTCATAAAGAACATACTTTCAGTGTGGTACAAATTTTATAGGTAATTTCAATTAAAACCACCTTTCTCTAGTAAAATCAGCTATGGAGAGAGGCAAGTAATACTGACAAGGCAAACAGTCGGGAGATGAGATTGAGTGACAGGGAAGTATATGAGAGAGAACAGAAAGGCTGAGTGGCCCAGCTTTTCATTACTTAACCCAGCTGCCTGTCTACCTGAGCCTGAAAATTGGTTCATTTTGAAACTCTGAATGTCCAGCTTTCAGACGATCACTGCCTAAAGGCACTAATCAAAATTGATAAGTGTCTTCATAAAGCAAGGCAGCATTCTGTGATTCCAAAGAAATCCCTAACTGGAATTTTTTAGGAAATTGTTATTTCTAACATGGTGAGGAAAAGACTTTATTATTTTGCATCCAGAAAGCTTAACATTTTTTCATTGAAAAGAAATTCTGGTCCCCAGTTATCTTCTGCACAGATATGTCTATGTAATCTGTCAAACATAAGCAGTGCTGTGCAGCCATCTGAGGCAATTGAAGGAAAGTTAGCTAAAGTACCAAAAACTGTACCACTTACCTTACTTGGTATGCCACCTAGACAACTGCAGATTATTTTTCAAGATATCTTTTCTTTTAGAAGCCTACATTACTTCTCAGGGGAGTAGCTCTTTAGATGTACCCTGTGCAAGTCTATACAATACCAGTTTCCTCGGCTTGTTCAATTTTGAAACATTTAAGGCAAGCAAGAATTTCAGAAAGATACCTTAGATTTGTAAATGTAAGGTTGAGAGGCCTTGATGTTGATATTTTCTACTAGCCCACATTTTGCTATATATTACTACTATGCTATGTAATAAACTTGTGGGCTTATTGAACTCTCACAAAATACTCTGAGATTAACTCACTTGGTTAGAACACGATGTAAATAATACCAAAGTTGTGCATTTGATCCCTCTATGGGCCATTAACTTAAGAGTTGAACACGATGATCTTTCTGGGTGCCTTCCAACTCAATTCTGTGAGTCTGTGAAAATGCAAATGAAAATTCAGACTCTAGCTTATGTTGTTAAAAATTTGTGTGCATATAGCAGCAGCTATGTTACAAAGTAGGGTAAATACATGAGAGTTAGAGGCAAACAAAACTGTCTTCTCTATTTGGAAAAATCTAGTTTGACAATGCACTGAAAAATGTGGCCAGTTAGTCAACATGGAGGTTGCTACTGCTGCAGGGAAGATGCTTTTGATACCTAAACTACCTTATTTATAGATAAACTGTCTATCTCTGGACATTTTTGCCTCTGCAGAACAGATATACTGACAGATCAACTGAAAAAGTTACTACAGATTTGATGATGTTGTTAGCAAGAAGTAGTGCAAAGTCAGGGCTTTATTTTTTCATTCCAAGCTTTTGGATAAGCATCTTCTGAATGTTCCCTGTTTCCTTTTCTTTTTCTCTTTTTTTTTTTTTTTTTTTTTTTTAAATCTCCATTTCAAAAACTGTAATGTTTCAGTTACCTTCTGCTAGCTTTTTGTATGTTGTTGCTTTAATCAGTGGTTTCTATTTCCTGACTTGTCAGTATAATGCTAATGCAATTAAAGATATTCATCCTTGTAAAATATATGCTGCAATAATAATGTGTCTAATTGCAACAAACACTGGGAAGTATCTTACATCAGAAAAGCAAAAGGGGTTATGAAAAAGGTGCAAGAGAGAAGAAAAGTAAAACATATAAACAGCTGCTCACACTAGGACATTTCCTGCTTTTGTACTTTGGAAGAAAGAGATATAGCTTCATACAGGGGTTTCACTGCAAAGTCAGACAACTTCATTTCATAAATCCATGATTTTTTTTTTTTTCACCTAAAAATTCAGATGACTCTTCACATTAGTTCTCTCTAAAGAAATGTTTGATACAATGTGTCATAACAGAAGTTGAAGTTATTTCCCATTGTTTTTCCTCATTTTAAAATTGTAATGAACTTTTCAGTCAGATTTAGTTACAAATTAGTTGCCCCTCAAAATTACAGGGACTATAAATCTCTGTACTTACATGTTCATAAGGTGGCACCTGTGAAACATACAAGTGGAATTAGCACAGATGCCTACTATGACAGTAAAAGAGTGAAAATATGGAGATCCTCTCAGTTCTTTAAATTTCATAGAATCATAGAATAGTTCAGGTTGAAGGGGACCTTTAAAGGTCACCAAGTTCACTCCCACTGCAATGAGTAGGGACATCTTCTATTAGATCACGTTCTATCTAGTTACATATTCTATAATACTAGTCTTGCACGTGAGGGGTTAAAAGATCAGAGGCATTTCAATGTTCATGTATTAAAAAAAAAGATGGTAAGACCTGCAGGACCTTAATACAGAAACATATGAAAAGTTAATTTCCAGAAGTGCAGGGCAATAAAAAATAAGGTCTGTCCAAACTTTATTTATTAATAATTAAAGAAGTATGTATATGTGAAGTGCTTTTTAAGTAATGAGTGTTAGTCATAAATATTTAACAGTTGCACTTATGAAATATGCCCTAAACTATGTCCAAATGTTAACAAGAACGCCTTATACTTGATAGAACAATGAAGCCCATAAATATTTCAGAAGTGTGTCTTAGACAGGTAGAAGTTGAGAAGACACATGCTGCTCTTTGTTTTAATCTGACACTTCAACCTTCAGGTCTCTGCTTTTCGAGCTTAGTAGAACAAAGATCTTCCTATCCAAAGCCAATATCAGAGCTGATAGTGGACTCCCTTTGGAGTTTGTTATCAGACAAATACAAGTTGCCTCATCAAAATCATAGGGAAAGAAATTCAAAGCATGATCACCACATAAACAGTGGCTGATATCATGTCCGTGCTGAGTGTCTTCTGTGTGTTTATCTTTATCAGGAATAAAGATCATCAGAAGTTCACAGGATATTGACTTTCTATTCCCTTCAAGAGGGAAATAATATATTGTCCTCAGGAGGTGTTCAGCATCTGTTGGAACAATGTCTTGAAGAACTACATGCCAAGGAAAAATTAAAAATAAACATTCTAATACACTTGAAGATAACTGATAACATTATAATTGTAATTAGAACAACTACTGATGGAATTAAAAATGGTTGGAGGAAAAAATAGGCAACCATTTACAGATAAATTCTACACTTTACCCTTAATGTTGCAATTAGAAAAACTGAGTCTTTTAGAACTGTAATCCAGATTTTAATGTTAGTTTAAGTAAAGGCAAGAAAAATTGGAGAAAATGAACGATTTAGAGAAGAACAGAGTGAAAATTCCAGGTGTAGACTCCTGATATGCCTTTGGGTAAGATATATTCTAACTCTCCCTCCTCAAATCTTTTTGATCTTAAAAAAACCAGAGAAATTTCTCCTGGAACATCTCTGAGAACTGTGAGACTTAATGTGTTTGCTGGCTGAGGTGACACTATAAATGGGTAAGGCTTTCAGTAATGCTGGAGAAATAATTTAAATGATGGAATAAATAATAAAGTTCAAAATGTATTTATTTTTGGGGACATATTCCAAGTTTTCTCGTTTTCTTTTTTTTTTTGAGAAAATCTCAGATTTACAATAGTCAATGATCCATTCTATCCATACGACAACAAAGCCAGAATTTTGCCCAAGGAGTACAGAACAGCTAGAATATTCAGTCTATTCTGTCAAAAGGTTGTTTTCAAAGACTTCATCTTCCTTTTCGTTCTCTCTGTAACGTTTCCCACAGACCCTACAGCACATATTTGGATGTAAAAGCCCTCTAAAAGATGCTTTTTTTCCTCTATGAAAATATCAACCTTAATTGCTTTATGAAAGGCCTGTAGGGCTTCCACCTCTATTCACCTGGGCCTCCCACTACCAGAAAATAATCCTTTGATCTGTACAGTTCCATCACTGCATTATAATGAAGTTCTAAAAGAAGCATTTCGTCTTCCCCCAATCCCCCCTCCCCTACCACTGGTTTCCATCAGAATTGCAAGTTGTATTGCCATTTACTTTATGACCGTTTGTGGAGTACTGTACATGTTTTAGCCAAGTGGAACTTCTGCAGCTTACAGATGACAGTAACATTGAAGACAATCCCAAGTCCAGATTCCCAAGTATTTCGTGATGTTATCAGAGTGGGATCAGCTAGCATCTTTTACTGAATAGTAAGACCTTGACAGAAGTCAGATTCATGCATTCATTTAAGGCTGAAGAAACAGTGACAGAACAGTACACAGGATCAGAAGACATTTATATAAACAGTTAATTTTCTTAGAGTTGTTTCATATGATCAGAAGTGTCATGATAAGAGAAGTTAAGGATGTGCAATATATACTGAAACTGTACAATTGCTTATACTTTGAAAGCAAACAAAGTTGTTATATGCTTCAGCATACATAGTGGTTCAATTCTGTTATGCATATAGAAGAACATCTTTTTATATACTGTAAATCTGGAAGGCATATTGACTACAGATGATTGCTGTCTTTCTCATTGTTACCTGCTTTTCACAACTTGTAGGTCATTGAAATCTAACTTAGAGGATCACTGAATCATAGAATCATTGAATCACTGAGGTTCAAAAAATCCAACCTTTGACTGAACACCACCATGCCAACTAAATCATAGCACTAAGTACCATGTTGACTTATTTCTTGAACACTTACAGGCATGGTGACTCCACCACTTCCCTGGGAAGTCCATTCCAATGCTTGACAACACTTTCGGTGAAGAAATTCTTCCTGATGTCCAAGCTGAACCTCCCCTGGCAGAGCTTGAGGCTCTTTCCTCTCGTCCTGTCACTAGTTGCCCAGGAAAAGAGACCAACCCCCACCTCAATCATCCTTTCAAGTAGTTGCAGAGAGCAATAAGGTCTCCCCTGAACTTCCTTTTCTCTAGTCTAAGCAACTCCATCTCCCTCAGCCACTCCTCAAATGACTCACTCTCTGGACCCTTCACCAGCTTCATTGTCCTTCCCTGAAAACGCTTCAGCACATCAGTGTCTTTCTTGTAGTGAGGGGCCAAAAACTGAACACAGCACTCGAGATGCAGCCTCACCAGTGCCAAGTACAGAATCAGTTCCCTGGTTCTGTTGACCACACTATTTCTGATAAAATCCAGGATTCCATTGGCTTTCCTGACCAGCTGGGCACACTGCTGGCTCATGTTTACTCAGCTGTTGACCAACACCCTGCTGGGCCACTTCCGAGCCCCTCTTCCCCCAGTCTGTAGTGCTGCAGGGCGTTGTTGTGAGTCAAGCGCAGGACACAGCACTTTGTCTTATAGAACCTCAGTATGAATTTTTACCTAATGTTATTCTGAAGTAAAAGAAGGTCTTAGTGGAAGAAATATCAGCAGATAATACAATACTATAAAATGGTTTATTATATCTCTGTTTTATAGATCTATTTTATATATTACAGCTAAATCAATAGTTTTAGTGCATACGTGCATCTCAGTTTCTGAGATCTAGTCAAAGGATTGAGTTTTATGTATATTTTCAATCCCATATTTTTCTAATAAATTAGAAAAAAACAAACATAACAAAATTGAAATCAACATCTTCATGGTCAGCCGTAAACATCATTATGTTTATGCACAATAGGATTTTGTCTGAACACACAGCATATTTTCAAAACAACATCTTCTGCATGCAACTTGGCATTGCATGCATAATTAATTAGCTAGCTCAAAATTCCTAACAAATTTGCAAATTATGTTAAACAAACTCTAATCAAGCAAAGTGCAATAACTATTATACTTTTGCACAATTTCCTTACATTTATATAATAAATTAGGAAAAAAAAATAGCATATGCTGAGTTTGCAGTGCGTTGAAGCAAAACAACATTTCAGTTTTTATCTGTGTTGGCTTTCTTCCTATGCACAGATGTGTTTTCACATATATTTCTTTCATATATTTTTGCATGTGTTATATTCAGCTGATGTTTCAAATTCTCAGAATAATCTTTATCCCTTTCACAATGTGTAAAATTCAAATTGTAGTGACCAATAACCATTATAAACCAGTGTTACAGCTTTGGTTTGTATGAACATAGAAATAATACTCTGAGGCAACTTGTTTAGAAATATAAACAGAAGAAATACATTTTTGTTTATCTCTATATATGTAGATCAGTCTAGTTAAAAGTTTGTCATTCACTTGGTCTTGCACTTGCATAGGAACCCTAGAAAAGAATTGAATTTTCCATAATGGTAGCTACAGAATATTTCCTATATCACAGTGAAATAAGAAAATTATTTATTTACCAGCATTTTAGATATCAGCATAATTTTCTACATCTGAACCAAATCTAAGGAGAGAGAAGACATTCTGATTTTGGAGATGGGAGGAGGAAAAAGGTTGTTTTTTTTTTTTTGTTGTTTTGGTTTGGTTTGGTTTTTTTCCCTTTAAATGTTTGGTTTTGTCTAAATGTGAAAAAATAACTTGCTGCACCCTCTTGAATATTTTATAGGTTTTTACATGACATGGTGTTGGACAAGGTCCAGGGGATCAGGAACCGGAGCTCTTCAACAACAGAAATCAGAACAGAAGCGCAGTTTTGCCCATTTATGTCTGGGATTATTTTATCTTAGTTACAATCCTATAAAAATGGGAACAATGATTGTTCCTGACACTTATTTTCATCTTGCCTCTGGTTTTATCAGTCATGCTTCTCACTACCATTCTGGGATGCTCTGCTTATTTGCTGTCCCTGAGCTTATCTTGTTCCATATCTTAAAATTCTCTTATTTGGATGCCTCCTATGAGTATATATACACACACCTTTTCTTGTCCTTTTGCTGGTTAATTTGATCACACATTTATTTAAAATATTTGCTAATTATACCAGGACAGGCAACCATAGTGTTACAAGCATTAATTACAGTAGTTAGTCACATTATTTTGGTACACCTATATTTGTGTTTGCCATACATATTTAAACTCTGAATTCTGTAGTGCTAAGTCATAAATCTAGAGAAGTCTACTTTGGCTGTAGTAGTGAAAAACACTAGTATTGCTTTCCTCTGCATGAAGCATCCTTATTAACAAGTCCCACACTGGATGCACATTTTTCATAATTACATTGGCTTGGCAGCCAGCAATCACCTTCTAATATACTTTAATACTTTTATGAAGTATGTATACATTATGATACTAGGATAGCCAGGCCATTCCCTTTCTTGCCATTTTCAAATGACAGGGTCTTATTTTGTTTCTGAAAAACTTGACATTTATTCTTTATATGGTCTTTTATTTTACAGCACTTTATTTTGTGTAATTTCTCTAAGTCTCAAGGTTATTTTTTGTCTGATCCATTTCTTTTAGTACTGTTTCATCAAATCAGGGTATCATTAGTGAATTATATTCTTGCTTCACAGCAGGATTTCTCTTCTTTCTTGACTAACTATCCAAATAGAATGGAATTTTAAGAAGTCCCATTTCTGTATAATAAATGGGGATTTTCTTTATTACTTTTAAATATGAAGGATAGCACAAAAATCAATCTGAATGATATTTAAGTCTTTGAATTAAGACTCCATGAGCATCACTTAGAACTGTCATTTTTTTTAGATTATCAAATCTTAGGAAAGGATCTGAATTGCAATTAGTGAAAGGTATTTCTTGCAGTAGTAGGAAAATCAGTTTTGTTTTGGTTTCTTTTTTTAAATAGAAACAGTTAATATACTGAGACAAATCAAAAAATTAAATAGCATTACCAGTCTATGTATTTATATTTTTACTTTTAAAATGAATAAGCAAGATGTATAACTCAAAATTCCAGGAGCCTCCCAGATTGCTTATGCTCTGCTGTGTTTTCTCCCCAGTATCTATTGGGATAGTTGAAATCCCCCATAAGGACCAGGACTAGTGAATGTGAGGCTGCTGCTCTCTATCTGTGGAGGGGTTCATCTGCTTGATTCCTCATTGGGCCGACTATAGCTGATTCCCACTACAATGTTACCATTCTATGCCATTTCATAAGCTCTCAGTTGACTCTTCATCCATCCCCAGGCAGAGCTTCATGCACTCCAGATGGTCATTGACATAGAGGGTGCCACCCACTCCTTTTCTCCCTGCCTATCCTTCCTGTAACTTTTGATTCCAGCTCCCCAATCATAGAAACCTTTCCACCATGTCTCTGTGATGCCAATAAGATCACAGCCCTACAGACATGCACACATCTCTGACTGCTCTTGTTTATTCCCCATGCTGCATGTATTTGCCTGGAAGAACTTAAATTGGGTCCCCAATGAAGTTGTCTTACTGGTTGGAGCGGCTGAATTCCTGTGTGCTCTGCTGATCTTCAGGTGCTCCCTGATCCCTCTCCAGGCTCTGGGTATGTCTTACTGGCACTGGCATCAAACTGGTAGAAATTGGATGGACTAAGATTCCCCTCCCCTAGACATTTTCATTTAAATTTCTCTTCACTAGTCTTCAAATCTGTGTGCTAAGATGTTCTGCTCTTTCTCTTACAGATGGACCTCATCAGTCCCCAATGGAATAGGTTTATCAAAGCAAGTCTCATTGATGCCTAAGTCCGAGGTCTAAGTAGAGGAACCCCTGGCTACAGCACCAGTCCTCTAAACATTATTGATTTGCCAGATTAGATTGCATCTTTCAAACCCCTTTCCTTCGTCCAGGAGGACTGACGAAAACCAACCTGTGCTCCAGAGACTCTTACTACTGCTCTCAGGGTTTTGTAGTGCTTTTTGCTACTCCTGGCTGTATCACTGGTGCCCATGTGGAACAACAGCAGCAGATAGTAGTCAGTGGACTGTATGAGGCCTGCTATTCTCTCAGTAACAATCCTTATACAAGCTCCTGGTAAGCATGACACCTCTCTGGAGAGCACATTGGGTCTCTGTGAATTGTGGTGGAAACTCCCTGGTTAATTTTGGAAACTCAGGTAAACAAAATAGTCTAGTATTTTAGTAGTCTAGTATTCAATAGTGTGCTGGAAGAGAGATAAACTTTCCCAAATTCTTGTAAATAATTAAAAGATATATCCAGTACTTGATTTAGTTAATTAGCACAGTTTCACTTAATTTAAAGTTTTATTTTTTACACAGTGAAAAGAAAAGCAAATTGGTTGGAATACTCACTTTAACAGTTTGTGGCAAACCTACCAATGGTTTTAGTAACTTCATGCTTTTATCTGAGGAATTCATTCTCTGTAAAATTCACATACACCAGTATTAGATTTTAAACTTTAAAATATTTTTGTCTTTCATTTTTTGTGATTTTTTTTTCACTGGATTTCAATGCATTGTTCTGTGTTTCTGCTTTAGAGTACACACAAAGCATTTACATTCTATCAACAATAGAGAAAGTTTCTTGCAATAATAGAAAAGAAGTTGGATAAAATGTAGTAGCAATGATTATTGTCAGAGACGGTTTTCTTGAAGATATGTATTTTTCATTAAGGTGGTCCATACTAAGAGTTTACATGATTATTGTAATTTTGACTCATTTATGGATTAGTTTAGACATACATTAATTATATTTTTTTTTTTAATCAAACTTCACATTCCTGACTGTTCTGATGGGAATAAATGAAAGAAATGATAATGGAAAAACAAATACTTAAGTGAAAAAAATTCCTTTAAAAGATAGGATTTTTTCCTTAGACAGTTCTGGAAATTCTCTTACTAATTTCTTGTAGCAGCATCTGCACTTTCCATTTTACTTGTCCTGATTAATAAAAATTTCTATATATTAAGCACATTGACTGGGAAAAAAAAAAAATGTGAATGGGGTCATGTTTCCTTATTTTTTCCTCCTATTGTCATTGTATTTGGTCGGACTGAGATGGAGTTCATTTCCTCATAGCAGCTTTCACAGTGCTGTGCTTTGCACTGGTAGCTAGAAAGGTGTTGATAACACACCAGTGTTTTGGCTACTGCTGAGCAGAACTGGCACAGCATCAGTACTGCCTCTCAACATTCCTCTACCCCCTACACTCCCCACCTCATCGAGGGGTGGGGGCAGCAGAGAGGTGGGCAAGATCCTGGGAGGGGACACAAGGTAACCGAGCCAAAGAGATATTCCACACCATATGATGCAAGGTCAGATATAAAAGCTAAGGAAAGGGGGGCATTCATTGTTTACAGTGCTTGTCTTCCAGAACAACCATTCTGTGTGCTGAAGCTCTGCTTCTCAGGACGTGGCCGAACATTGCTTACTAATCAGAAGTAGAGAATAGACCTTGGTACTTTAGTCTTTGCTTGTGTTCACTATTCCTTTGGTAAACTTCTTTATCTCAATGTAGGAGTCATTTTCTATCTTATTCTCTCTCCCCTGACTGCCTGGAAGGGGAGGGATACAGTGGTATTAATTTATGTGAGGGCTGCATCTATTTCACTGAACTATTCCAATACTGTCAATGAATCTTTTCTAAATTTACTATTCTCTGTTTAGACTTGTGCTTCAGCTGATCTAGATTTTCCTTCTTGGATTTTTTTCCTTTTTTTTCCCCTGTGAGAAATGTTGATATCCCATGTTTCACCAGTCAACAGTTACTCTTGTAGATATACGCTACTGTGGCCTTTGATATGGTTTGCTTAAAGAGCAGAGCAAATAATTGAAACTATTTACCTTGAAATCAGCTGAGATTTCAGCAGACCTGAAAAAAGGAACAGATTTGTAGATGAATGCTTTCCAAGCAATCTTTTTAGTTCTGCATGTGCTTCAACTCAATTTCATGGTAATTTCATAAAGATATTGTATTTTAATCCAGTGTGCTGCAAAATTGAGGCTTTTACCTTTTTATTTGATATAGTTATGCTACTTTAATTAGTAATATGAATCATTATTGCATCACATATTCAACTTGTGTTTTAAATATCTCCCAATAGCTCTCCAATTAGTTTCCTTCCCAATACATAGCAGGTAGCAATGTATATAAAATTATCCATTTAATCAAAGTAGTTTTCCTCTTACCTTGTTTTTGTTGGTTTTGGTTTGTTTTTAGGGTTTTTTTCAAAGGCTAATTTGTGACTTGCATCCACTTAGCTAATGACAGATAACTAATATAAGGTAGAAGTAAATTGACTGGTGGGGCGAAGATCAAAACCAAGGAGCAAATACTTCTGTATTATGAGTTCTTAGTAATTGAAAGATGGCTCTTTAAAATTCAGGTTATAGTGGCAAATTCCAAACCTAAATTATAGAAGTGTCTGAAATTGGTTGGCTTTCTCTCTAAGTCACTCTGTTGTTCATGTTTTACAAGGAAAAATGTTGAGCTCAGGAAACACAAACAACAAAAGTGAATTTACAGATTAATGAAGTAAGAGTATAAAATTGCCTGATTGCATCATGTCATTCACAATAATTTTTAGAGTAAAAGGAAGAAAGAACATAAGAACATTTTTAACAGACAAAATAAAGGTATGTATATTGAACAGCAATTTAAATGTCTTGGCCATGAAGAGTTATGATGTCCCTATGATATTGTCCACAGCACATAGATGAAGGTTTTCTGTTAGAAGTCACGTGACATCTCTAGGGACAAAAAAAAAAAAGTCAGCCATTAATACATGAAGACAGTATTTTCATTCAGTATACTGATGGTCTTGGAATATTATGGTTCTTCTATGTCAGCGAAAAAGGATAAACGATACTTCCCTTCCCATGGATGTGATTCAGGCCTGAGGCCTTGGCTGAAAGTCAAGCCAGATATGGTGGAATTAACATAATTCTCTCAACTGGTGTACTTTTTGTTTATATCTTCACTGTATATCAAGAATGATCCTCAGTAATGCAGTTTTTAGCCAGCTACCTCTGTCAAAAATCAGGATGGAGTTATTTGCTTGTCTCTCTTCTGTTTCCATTCTACACATATGCATTGAAAAAATTAGACTGAACCATTTTATACATATGCATATTAGGTTTTCTTAATTTTTCTCTCTTTAAGATGGTTAACAGCAACCATTTTTCTTACTATAATGACAGTATTTCCACTGCTGAGGATGTTTTTTAGTTGTCTTTTCTTTTTTTTTTTTTTTCCCTCTCATAAAGGCTTTTAATATAACTCAGCTCTGAATCAATTCCATGAATGCCTGTATCAAGTTGCAAATATCTATTAAAAACTTACTTCCATTAAAAAAAAAAATCCAGTCTAAATATACTGGTTAGGACAAATCCATAATATTTGTCCAGGCATCACTTAGTTCAGTTTATCAAAATACACAAGGGCTCTTTTTTGAAGCACAGTTGTGTTAGCACATACCTAGAAAAAATTAAGGACTTCATATTTCACAATAATCTGAAACAAAATGTATTCCTTAACATTAGTTTAAAAAAAAAAAAAGGTCTGCCTTACATGGTCCCTGTTACATCATGAACATTGTCTGCCTTCCAGGATTTAAACCTGGTTTCACAATCAATGGAATTGCAAAAGTTTCCATCAAACATTATGGAAAAGCTATGGGGAAAAATGAATATCTAGGAGGCCTAGCTAGAGACACATAAAAGTATAGCTCAAACAAAAAATATGACAACCTATTATCTGATGATGATATATAATTTGTCAATAGGACTGAGGCAAGATAGAGCAATAGGCTCTATTGTCTGTTCCCCGCCCTTTTTTCCTATAAAGGGAATTGTTCTCCAGGGCATCAACTGAAAGCATGCACAAAAGAAATGAGGTTAGTTTTATTAATTTACTTTCTTCACAACTGAATAGCCATAGCTTTATTCTCTTATTCCCCTTGGCACTACTTTGTTCCATTCTTTAATAACAGCAAATGTGAAAAATCAGGATTTGTTCTATTCAGCTTCATTTCACTTTGAGTACTGTAGGAAGATGAGATTTGAAATTGTTCACTGTAACGTACAGAATATCTGTGGATTCACTTTACTGATGATGCAGTGTCATTTCAGATATTTCACTTCAGATTGCATATTTTTATTAGACCATTAAGTCTTGAACTCTGGACTGTTACTGAGTGGCATCAAACAATTTCAAAGGAAGATGTGCAAAGAGAATTTGTCTTCAAATAGCTTTGCTCACAATGTACGTAAAACTTGTTCAAAAAGAGAGGAGAGGAGAGGAGAGGAGAGGAGAGGAGAGGAGAGGAGAGGAGAGGAGAGGAGAGGAGAGGAGAGGA
>JAWWEW010000001.1:62459165-62470193 GCA_035583185.1 Anabacerthia variegaticeps
GAGAGGAGAGGAGAGGAGAGGAGAGGAGAGGAGAGGAGAGGAGAGGAGAGGAGAGGAGAGGAGAGGAGAGGAGATTATATGAAAATATCCTGGAATAGTCTTATAGCATTAGACACTACCTTCCACCTCCAAAACAAAAGCAAACAAACAAAAAACAAAAAAAATCAAACCCAAAACCAAACTAAAAAGAACCAACCAACCAAAAAAACCAACCAACCAAACAAAAAACCAAACAAAAAAAACACACACAAAAAAGTAGAAACTTTGTTAAGGGTTGTATGGTGTTAATAATTCTTAACCATGTATTTTATATTTACCTTATAATACATGTTTACCAGTTTTATATTTTGAACATGAAAATCAGAAAATCATAAGACAAGGCTCATATCACTCAGTTTCTCAGCTTTACAGATATTGCCATTTTAATATACTGCAGCTATATTTAATAAGGGATCCAAGTTTCCCTTAACATTTAATAAGAGAAAATACTCCTATGCTACAATTAATTTCAAACTAAAATCTATACCTGCATTTGGTAGATGGCTAACATTTTAGAAGTGACTATTTCTTTCTCTTAATGACCATAAATGCCCTGGTGTCCATGTCTAATTTCAACAGGAGGTGAGTCTCACAATATTTATTTTCCTCTATGCTGGTCATCCAGGCCTTCAGTAGAGAGGATGGGAATAATACTGAATGTTGTCAAACACAGAATTTTGCAATTTCTCTGATTTATTCAAATCACTACTCTTATCAAAATGCTTTGCCTGACAGAAGACTCCCAAGTGCTCATTTTTAGAAAGATTCTTTCTCATATAGTGAAGAGTACAAAAGCAATTTCATATCATCCTCATTAAAGCTAGTTTTACTTAGAGCAACTACCTGCCTCTATCCTGACCTGACTACCACATTCCCACTAATACCACAGAACCTCTACCCAATATTATACAAGGAAACTGTAAGAGAAAAAGGTAAGTACAACCAGATCTTGTCATATAATTATTTCCTTTTTTTTTTGTTTGTTTGTTTTGTTTTTTGTTTGTTTTGTTTTGTTTTGGGTTTTTTGTGGGTTTTTTAAATTAGTTTTAAGTTGATTTGGCAAGATAAGTTATTGCTTAGAAAGGACAGTAAGAGATGAAGTTATAAAGGTAACTTTGAGGAGGTATACATAGCTAGGTCAGAGACCTAATTTGAAAAATACTGAAATTCAGAAAAAGAAAACTCCAGGAACAAAATGCTGGCTAGTGGGATATTTTTTCCACAAGATCATGTTTTCAAAGAGAGTTTCAGATCTAAAAGTTTTGTCAGTATGGTAAAAGATTTTCTGCCTTACATTGATACCTTAGGATTTTTATATATTTGCAGATTTTAATTTTTTTTATATTTGTAGATTTTCATATAGCTGTACAGTTTCTCACACTTGAGGTAGCAGATACAGTTTCTAAGAGTTTCTCACAGTTTGTGCCACATTCCTGAAGTCTGTTTAATGGTCTTTTCAAGATGGTGGACAAGATAGCAACAAGGACGTCATGTTTGGGACACATGCACCTGGACTGGAATAACAAGACAAAACAAGATAGAAGTGCTCTAACAGGACAGTTCTGAGGATGGTGCCAGGGTGGTACTAGGGGCAAAAGGTTCTTGGGTTGGATGTACCCATTAGATATGATAATTAAGTAGTGTTATTAATTTGTGAGAACCTTATACTGTGTGCGCACTGATACACTTCGTGCACCAGAAAGCTTTCATTAAAGAACTGCTCTCTGCTTTCCCTATACTGTCTTGAAAGTTTTTTCTTTTGATTTTAGGCAACAGTGTCTGCCACCATTACGTTGAAGTGTTAAACTGTGCATACTTTAAAAGACTTTAGCTGATGCTGATGAAAAGCAAGGTGTTTGCACATTCTCTACTACCATTTCACAAGGCTGGAAGTAGTACTTTTCTGAAAATGTGTTCCTGGATGGTTCCATTCATTCCTATGGAGACTTTGGACACCTGGATCCTGTGGAAACCCTGAGGAGAAAAGCAGAAACAGTACTGGGAAAAAAAAAAAAAATTAAGGAACCAATATTTTTTCTTAGGTCTCTGCATTTTCAGATCCAGAAATTATTTTCAACAGTTCTCCAACCTAAATAGTGGAGAGAAATAAACGATTTCCTACACTTAAGCATGTGTTATTTGGACTTACTTCAGGAAGCTAGAAAAATCTGTAAAATCCTCTGAATAGCCTCTTCTGACTACAGATCACAAGTTTAAGCTACTGCTAGTCCTCTGTGAGGCAGCATGCAATCTTCTGAGCATACCAAGTAGCTCCAAGTAGGCAAGAGCTGAGGACTGGTAAAAAGAGACAAATGTGTATAATCTCTGAGAACAGGACATAAATAATTTTCAGTCTGGGGTAAGAAGAGTAGATAAAGAGAAGAAGAGAAGTTTTTCTTCCAAAAGAACTATCAATTCCTTGAAAAAATCCCTAAAATGATCTAAAAATCTCTAGCATATGTAATCTCTCGAAGACTGTAGACACTCTTTTAAAAAGCCAGACTAAATCACTACAGATGTGTACACAGTGGAAGCTGTTTCCACAAAGTTTTCGGTAATCTGTTGATTCACTATTTCAGAACACTGAATGATAAACTCTAAGGATATGGGCATCAAATAAATGAGCAGGTGAAAGAAGATCATTACATAAGGATTGCCTCCCTTAAGGACATAGATGTTTCTCTACTAATGTAATGGATGACTCTATATAAGCTTGAAATTTGAAGTCAGTACCCCTTTTTTTTTTTTTAAAATTGGTTGTATAAAAATTTTTATTGTATCAAAATTTATATATAAATGAAAATACTCTAAGAATCAATTTTATAATTTATCTATCATTATTTTTTAAAGATTTTTATTTCATTCTGGACTGAAGCCAAAAAGATCTTTATAAAGATCAGAATTCTGCAAAATGTAGTTCTGAGATTCAGCTACAAACACATATGTACTAAATTTCATGATCTCCTTATTTACAGTGATTTCTTATGAATTTTGAGTCATAGTGAATAGCCTAGATATCATGATGAGGAACAACAGTATAGAACAAGTAAGACACATGTACTTTATCTTAGTCACTCCAATCTTTCTTTTATTTATTATTTGATTTGAGGTTTAATGATTCTGAAGTATAATGTCTTCTTAGTTACATATCATTTTATGAAACATAATTGCTTAGCAAATGTTTAAATTGTACCATCAGTAATGGGTGCTAATTCATTTAATCATAAAATGTTGATTTTAAAAACTAACTAAATGCACTGTGATTATACAGCTATTGCTTTAATTTCATAAATGCAATACATATACTGATAAGTATATGTTATTCATTTAGATGTTGCATCTGATAGAATGAGAAGTGCATATATATATATATATATATATAAAATTAGAATGTTCTAGTGTTTTTATCAACATAATGAAATCATACTTGAGAGGGAAAAAAAAAAAAAACACAACACAAAAACTTGCAAGGTAACACTTTTCTAGTGGCAGTTCTATAAGAATATGTTGATATCTGATTATAAAGAGAACCTATAGAGATAACTTGGGAGGAGAGGATGATAAAGATTGGCTTTTCCTTTCCCTTTTAAACCTTATAACACCAAATGTGGAAAAGTGGAAGAAAGAAAACCTTTCTGCAGTTATTTCACATGAAGTTCTTTCAGTGCATATAGGGGAGAGATTATGATTGCTGAGATATATAGTAAAATGGAAATTGATTTTTAAATGAGAAAAAAATATCATGAAATGTTTAAATTTCTACTTAGAAATTCTGCTACTGTATCTCGTCAGTGCTGAAGTTTAATTTCACAATTTTCTGCTTAACTGGACAATGTCCTATGCTAGAAAATATCTTCAGTAATGCTTGGATATCTTACCAAAACACTTATTCTCTCATTTGTATCAAATTTGCAAATTCATATATTTTTTTAAAATCCATGGTTTAGTTAGTTGGTTTTTTAAGGAAAAAAAAAAACAAAAAACACAGCATGCACAACTAAGAAAATAACAACCCCAAATATTACATGTAGGTTCACACAGTTTGTTTTCTTTACTTAACTTCACTTGGACTTTTGGCAAGATTTTTTAACAATCTTCCTTAGCACTGTCTGTAGGAACTTCCTTAACTGGGGTACAGTAAAGTGTATATGAAAATGAAATGGTGTGTATTTCAGTATAAGAAATACAATACAAAGGTACTTAGGATCAGTATCCCAATATTGTAATATGAAAGCTTTAAAATTCAAGACGACAATAGTGTTAGAGAAGAACCTGGCTCTACATGACAACTTTAACAGAGCTACTAAAACAGTCTACAATTTCCAGACCCTATAGCTGAACTACTGTTTTTATGGCCATTTTTTTTAATTTTAAAAGTCAGTTAGACCCACAAGTAGAAATAAGATCTCTGTGGAGATTTGATTTATTTTTCTGGTTCTGGGTCAAAAGTAAAAGCCCTGGAAAGGAACAAAAAGCAACAAAACTACCCCATCAGTGTTTGTAAAGCAAGCTATTCCTTACTGCTGCAGTTTCAGAGCAACAGTGCAAAAATTCAGGCTACTTTCTTTCTCATGTTTTCAAAGGAAAATGCTCCTTAGGTATACCAATGCAAGCTCATTTGCAGGCAAAAATTCCTTTATAGACATAAAACATTTTAAAATATAAAACAATGTAAATTATTGTTCTCTCTCATAAGAATAGCTTTGAAGGCATTCCATCCCCTACAAAAACAATGGGACCATATGACTATAAGGGATCTATGGGGTAATTGCTTATCCCATTGTAATTCCAGGTAACATTCATAAATATATTGATATCTATAGTAAAAATTTGGTTGCTTTTTCTGTTGGTTTTCTTTTTATCCTTAGTATACATCTTCAAATTCTCCCTTACATATATTTCAGTATGTGGTCTAATTTCCATCTGTGTTTCTTCTAAGTGAATTTATACCCAACTACAGCTCTTACTGTGTGATGAAATGGCCTGGAACACTAAACCAGACCCTTCTCTACCTATAAGATGAGTTATTCTGTTATTTATCACTTCTACGTATTACAGGCACTTCACTCTGGCACTTGCATTCTGCTCTAAATTAGTTTTATCCGTACATTATTAGGAGTGTGACTTGTCAGACTTCTACCATTGCTAGAATTAGAAATTATGAGAAGACAGATAATGTATATCATATGGTTTGAGAAAGTTATTTCTGGCAATGCCCCTTAAATTTTAGACAAGGATTTTATATGATTAAGGTTGGAAAAGGCCTTCAAGGTCATCTAGCCCAATCTCTCCTTGTGTTTATTTTTGGTTTTATTTTATAGCCTCTTATGTTATTCAGAAAAATCCAGCAATCATCATGACTGCATTCTTTAGCTCTGCTTCTATTTCCAATGCAGATGTAGTGCAAGAGTCACATGCTAGACCAAATTTTGTGTCTGATTCATTTTTTCTCTGGCCTTGCAATGAATATGTACTGTGTTAGCATAAGAAGTGGATGACAGCATGCTTTTTATAAGAAAATTTCACTTATTTATTCCTTTATTAAGACCTTTTCTCTGCAGAAGAACTTTTTTCGGTTCTTAAATATTTTTCTTGTCAGATTGAATTGAGTGAAATGTCACACAGTCAAATACATACATACTGTCTTGGTTAAGTCCCCTTTGTATCCATCCCTCTGGGATGATTATTTCTGAAACCTTAATGCACAGATGAAAAGCTGTCTTGACTAACATCCAAGATAACCTGCTGTGTGTCATATGAAACCCATACATTAAGCTGGGTAATAATGAAGGCAAAATACATAGATTTTGACAGAAAATTGAGACTCCTAGGGAAGAAATATTTAAAGGATGCTGCGATGCTTATTTTAAACTAGTGGTGTTTTGTTTAATTCTTGTTTTAGCATAGCATAGCATATTTATGGGAGGAGTTGTTTGTATTTTGGTTTGGTTGGGTTTGGTTATTTTCGTTAAGTTTGTGATAGTATGAAAATATTTGGGGGCATTTCTAATAAGGGGAGAAAAGTTTCCATTGAACCTTAAACTTGTAATTATATGCATTATTGTCACACAGTGAAAGAAATAATTTCATGACATGGCCAATCACAGCATTAGTAAACTCACAAAAGCTTCAATATTTTTTAGAAACTAATATATGTAACTTGAATTTTTCTGTTGCATTTGGTCACTAAATAAAGTATTTAAATTATTAGATTTTTCATAAAATGCCTAGCATTATTATTGTAGATGTACTGTGAAACTTAGTAATATAGTTTCTCACATTACTTAATTCCTTACAGAATATTTAATACAGTAACTAATCAGTTGTTAAACTCAACGGTTGTCTTATATCAGGACATAAAGATTAATTAAAAAAGAGAAGGAAATGCTCGAGTTTTATATTTGTAAACCATAAGATAAATAGACTAAAATGGTGCCAATTCTTGCAGCTATGTTTGATTGCAATACAGTCAAGAGAGAAAAGTCAAAAGAAAGTTGTTTGGTACTGTTTACTCATCCCTTAAGTATGGATTTCTGAAGATTGATCAAAGTTTTTTTAATTAGGTTCAGAGAATAACATTAGAAAAAGTATTTTAAGTGTGCAAATTGCATAATTATATTATAAGAGCATTATGCTACTGTTGGCAAAACGTAAAAGAAAAAAGTAAGAAAAGAAACCAACATTTTAAATTAAAATCAAGTCTGAAAATTATTTGTTATCAAAGTCATTCTTGAGGACATTCTGCCTCCTCATAGATCCTTTAAGTTACTACTTTGAAGGAATTTCATACTGCTTTGATATCGAAACGGAAGAAGTCAGAATTTAAGAAAGCACCTACCTCATATCAACATACTAAATACACAGCACATTGTCAAGTCAACACATATAGCTACAGATAAGTAGCTTATAACTATAATATGAGATCAGTTTAAAATAAAATACATAACTATTAAAAAAAAGTGGTTGTGAAGATTGCCTATCTTCTGCAAAGGCAGAAAAGTTTCATCTTACTTAAGTGATGATGTTCATTTTTACATCAAATTGATTATTTTGATAAGCAGTCTTTGGATTAAGACATTTTAGAGTGCAAAACACTGCAGATCAATTTGTGTCTGATTTCTTGTATCTAAGTGAAGAACAAAAATAAGATTATATCTTCCTTTTTAGTGTCCTGTCATATCAGAGAATGACAATAAAATGGAATCTGCCAGTAAAGCAACCCACAAAATAAATCTTTTATGACTTTATTATCCGTCTATTACATGGGTAACTAAATACAAATGCCAGAACTCTGTGATATGTATCAAGCATCCATTAAGGGTATGTGATGAAAAGGCAGTATTCATGGACTGGGATCTAAGAATTTGTTTTGACAAGCTCATCAATGCTGTTCATCACTCTGGAATAAACTATGCCATATTCCACTCTACTTTTACAGGAAAAATAAGGAAAAAAAAAAATCTTGGCCATTTTATTTTCATTGTGTGACAATAATGCATAGAAGTACAAGTTTAAGATACCATGGAAACTTCTTTCATTAAAAGTGTCTAAAAATATTATACTAGCACAATCTACAACTCTCAGTATTCATTGTTCTTTCTCCCAAGAAAGGTCTTTCAACTATTTTCACTGGTCTATTGCCTGGATAATTCATAAAATAACTGTGTTCCTGTGCCTAAAACTTCTTAAATAATCACATTTCCAATGTCATGTGAGGTCAATATACAACTCTTCAGTCATTACAGTGCTTGTGCATATTCAATCAAAATCAGAGTTCTTCAGGTATAATATAATAGTCCTTTATGACAAAGAGCCAGGTCATCAGTTTTTCTCGTTTTAATGTAATCAAATTATTCCTGAGAGATGAAAAGGTTCTAGGATATCTAGCTTTAACGAATGCAATTAAAATTAAAATAATATGGATATATTCCACAGACTATGCAACTAGCAATCACAAAAAAACAGGAATTACAGGAATTCCTGCAACCATGTTCAAATCTATTAGAATTCAGAATCAAATCTATATTAACAGCAAGCAAGAACACCCACGATGAAAATATCCAAGTCAAAGAATGCAGAAATGAAACTGATAGCAGTTGAAATTTTTATATTTAATTTCTATTGCTGGTAGAGCTTTTGTTGATGTATTATTTTCCCTTTTTATTTTTTTTATTTAAATGCAAAGCCTTTGCTTTTCCAGTATATTATCAATTTAATTAATACTTACAACATATTTAACATAAGACTTTTTCTTTGGCTTAGATATGTATTAGAAGTATAAGCTGTATAAACAAATATTTCCTTCTGGAATGAAGAGATCACAACAGACTGATGGAACTTCTTTTTCTCCTCTCCAAAAGGGTTAAAAAAAAAAAAAGGAAAAGTAAACTTAGGAGCACCAACTCATTTGGAATCCATCTCTTTTTCTTAATTCATGGTTCACCAGTCTGACAGTCAGGATCAGGAGAAAATGGAGGGTGTTTTTCCTGCTTTTTGGAAGCATAAGGGCAAGGGGAAAACAGCATTATTTTTTTAATTTACTGATGCTGTTATGGGTATTTGCCAACATTTTGAGTGCATATTTCGGTAAATGTGGGGAGAACAAAAACAGTGGTGTTCTTTTTGTCTTGTTCAGTTGATTAATATTATTTTCAACTTAGCATGATTTTTCCATTTCCATTTCTGTAGTATATTCTTTTCAATTTCTTTTCCATCATATCAAAACCACCAGATTCTTAATGACTCATAAGCACAGGGACATAATTCTACATCAGAAAATGAGCTTTATCCCAATAGTGCAACACTTAAGAACAAGCCATATTAGCTGCATTGGAAAAAAAGCCAAAACAAACAAAGCCCAAGATACAATAGTGGAAGAAACTGAAGTTTTTTCTTTGCTATTCAGTGTTAAACTCTGCTTTTGAACTCTCACCTGTGATAATTTTTTTGTTCTCTCTATTAACAAGGCATGCTTCACTGCTGCACATTCTTGTGTTGTAGAATAGTTGCTAATTAGTTCATTCAAATAAAGTAGATTTAATAAAAGGAAAAAAAAAAGACAAAAAAAACCTAAAAAAAAATCCCACATTTGGGACAACCTACTAGAAGGTACATTTTCTTTAGAACAAATAGGGTCATTCAGTTGTTGTATCTGAATATAAATTCTGGTCTCTCTATAAATATTTTACCTTTGGAGACAAGCAGTTATAGCAATGTTGTGTTCTTTTGTGTTGACTTCTTTTGTGAAGCTAAGTCCACCATATACATTCAGAGAATGCTTATTAAAGTGAGTCTCATGTTAAGGTGAGCAATCATGTATTATGAATAGTATCACAGATCGTAGATGTGCATTTTAAGAGCAGTTACTTGTGAGTAAAACATCCTATTTTTAAAAACCATTAAGTCTGAGAAGGTTCAGCTTTAAGGGTACAAGCTATTCTAAAGACAGGAAATATATCTAAATCAGCGTTGCTGTGACACAAGGAGAAGGACTGGAGTTCAGCACTCTATTTCCAGCAGTGTACATAAACACTGTTGCTACTGCTGAAGAAATTGGTGGCAGTGTCTGGACATGAGTGCACATATATCAGTCACAGTACTAGCATACTCATTTTGCACTCAGATGAATATTATATGAATTGATATTTACATAGAATTTATTTTCCACTGTAAACAACCCTTCCTGTACACTAACTATACACCCACCTATAGATGGTCCTTGTCCTCCAACAAGAAGGACATTTGGAAAAAAAATGCCAGGAGGCCTCCATGGATGGATAAGGAGCTGCTGAGCCAACTCATAGCAAAAAAAATAGCTTTCAGGAGGTGGAATTGAGGACAGATGGCCTAGGAGTAATATAGGGAAATTGTACAGTTAGGGACAAGATTAGGGAAGCCAAAGCCCAATTAAAACTGACAATGGCCAAGTACATCAGGGATAACAGGAAGGACTTCTATAGATATGTTGCAAGTAAAAGAAAGACTAGAGGTAACATGGGCCCCTCTGGAAGGAAATGGGAAACCTGGCTATCCTGCACAAAGAGAAGACCATGGTTCTCAATGACTTCTATGCCTCAGTCTTTAATACAAGGGCTCCAGCCATGCCACCCAAGTTGAGAAGCGCTCATTGTCAACATGGAGATCAGTGACGAGGTTGAGAAGGGCTCATTGTCAATGTGGAGAACAGTGATAAGTGGTGTCCCTTAGAGGTCCGTACAGGAGTTGATACCGTTACACATCTTTGTCAGTGACATGGACAGTGGGATCGAGTGCACCCTCAGGAAGTTTGCTAATGACACTAAACTGTGTGGTGTAGTTGATGCCATCCAGAGGAACCTTGACAAGCTTGAGAGGTGGAACTGAGCAAATCTGATGAAATTCAACAAATTGAAGTGGAAGGTCCTACATCTGAGTTACAGCAATTCCAGACACACCTACAGGTTGGGCAGAGAAATACCTGAGAGCATCCTGTTATGATCATTATAGAGATGAGTTAATGTGCCAATGAGGCCATATGCCGAAGTCAATAGCATAGACTTTTATCTATCAGTATTTAGACAGAGAGAGAAAGAGGAGGAAAAAAAAAAGAAAGAGAATGACAGAGATTAAGTAGAAAAAATATCACCATTCTGTGGTGCCACGTTGATCCCCTTCTTGTCTCCCCATCATCTTGGTGATGAGAGTCACAGTCAGAGTGATGGCTGCAGTCTGGATTCATCAAGGGAAGGCCAGGGTGGTGAGGGGTAAAGCCCATGGTGGTGAAGGAAGAAGTTCATCTGGTGAGGGAAGAAATCCATGTGCTGAGGGAAGAAGTCTGTGTTGAGAAAAGTCCATGATGTCCAGGGCGGTAAGGAAAGTCCCATGCATGTGAGGGAAGGAACCCTAAGTGTGGCTTTTAGTAGGCTTGGGGTAGGTGTTATAGTTTAAAACCTTAGAATTCCTTCCAACAAGTTTGGAGCCAACGCCCGGGTACGGATAGATAGGTTTAAC